>JASEVX010000075.1:242144-287144 GCA_031761405.1 Serripes groenlandicus
AAAAGGAATTAAACCTGAAATAAAAATAAAAATATTAGCTGTTAATTGCCTTTTGTAGGATAAAAAGTAACGGAACAAAAAGCAACGGACAACAAGAAACAGGATAAAAAGCAACACATTTTCCTAAATACAAAGAAAATCAATACGTTTTAGTCTACACAGATGACAGAGACACACACTAGCAGAGGATTAATGTATCTTCTTGATATTGTAATTCTTTTGTTTTATTTTGATACATTTTGTTGTGTTTTATACCTTAATGTATTGTTCAAAGAAATTGAGGCGGATTAAACTATGTTTTACCCTATAGTAATATATGTAACACAAACAGCTAATATTTCTGTTACTTTGTAATGTAATGTTATTTTATATATTATGAATGTCTGTGTGAAGATGTTTCAAAAAGCGAAAGGAAAAAATTGTTGGAGAAGAGAAATTGCTCATAATTAGCCATTTCTCCTTTCACGCAATGATATCTGTCTACAATTATTCAAAATATTAAAACTGTTCCTTTTCTTCTGTCAGATGTTTAAGAAAGTTGAAGAAAACATTATGGGAAAAGGAGAATTTGCTTATTTGCACCCAATTATATTTGTTAACAGATGTTTGAAAAGAGGAAGAAAACATTTTGGGAAAAAGTGGAAAAAAACATTGCAATTTCAGAAAGATAATTTTTTTTTTAAAAATGTGTCTATTATATGTTACGAATGTATTAAAACAAAGAAAAAAATAAATAAACCTGAAATGAAAATATTAGAACTGTTGCCTTTTTTCCTGTTACCTGTTATCCGGGCAAACACTGTTACTTTTTGCACGTTGCTTTTTATCCTGTTTCTTTTTGTCCGATTACCTATCTGTACAGCTTGATATTCATCTGATATTCAATGGAGACGACGTAAAAGTGTCTTATTTACTAGGTCGATGACAAAGACAGAGACATATGTCAATCATGGTCAGTCATGGTCGCTTGAGGTGGAAGAAGCCACAAGTTGAAAACTTACTACTAAGTTTAATCAAAGCACTGATGTGCTGACGGCTTGGGGCTGCAGGAAGGTTGGAGAAGTAGAAAAAATTGTGAAAGAAAATAACAATTGCAGCTTATGTTTACCCCCCCCCCCCCCCCACCCCACCCCCCCCCCTTAGGTTTTTGGCATAGGCAGATAAAATCCCCCCAAGTGTTTTGTACCGGGTTGACCCCCCATACACACACATAAAAATCACAAGGTAGACAAAATCCACCACCACCCCAACAGGTATAAAAGTAATACTGAATTCCCATAAATGAAAGGCATGCATTAATTACCTAAATAAATACCAGTTTTAACAATAGTAAATATTATGAAACTGCCTATTTGAAAACAGGAGGACCTTGTTGGCACTATATCGCTCACCTGAGTGCAAGAGCTCACAAGTATACATATTTAAGACATGAAGAATAAAAGGAAAATTTGACAGCAGGTTTAGGCAGAATATTTTGAAGTTTCGGCCTTATTATATTGAGAAATATGTCAACGTAAAATCAACTTCCATCAAGTAGAAATAATTCTCTAAACCATTTACTAGACTGGAGAAAGCGTTTGAACAATGCAAAACTCATCAAGACAATATTCTGACAAAGATTCAAAATGCAACCTCCAGAGTGATATCAAAATTTTTCTTCATTTGGCCTAGTGACCTATTTTTGTTTACCCGATATGATGCATATTCGAACATGGACTAGATATCATCAATACAAACATTAATAAGTAGTATTAGTGGTAGTTTAAGTAGTAGAAGAAGTTGTAGCAGTTGTAGAAGTAGTAGTAGTAGTTGTAACAGTAGAAGTAAAAGTAGTAGAAGTAGTGGTAGAAGTGGAAGTAGTGGTAGAAGTAGTATTAGTGTTGGTAGTAGTATTAGAAGAAGTAGTAGTAGTAGTATAAGAAGTAGTATAAGAAGTAGTATAAGTAGTAGTAATAGTGGTAGAAGTAGAAGTAGTAGAAGAAGTAGCAGTAGAAGTATAAGTAGTAGTAGTAGTAATGGCATAAATAGTAAAAGTAATTGGTAGTAATAGTAGTCTAAGTAGTATTAGTGGTAGTTTAAGAAGTAGAAGAAGTAGTAGCAGTTGTAGAAGTAGTAGTATTAGAAGAAGTAAAAGTAGTAGTAATATAAGTAGTAGTAGTAGTGGTGTAGAAGTAGTAATAGTAGTAATAGTAGTGGTAGTAGCAGGGGTAGAATTTACATTAGTAGTGGTAGAAGTAAGTAGTGGTGGAAGTAGTAGTAGTAATGGTGGGAAGTAAAAAGTAGTAGTAGTAGTAGTGGTTGTAGTGGTAGTTGTAGTAGTAGTAATAGTATAAGTAGTATAAGTAGTGGTATAATTATTATAAGTAGTATACCTCTCTCTCTCTGTCTCTGTGTATGTGTGTCTGTCTGTCTGTCTCTGTCTGTCTGTGTGTCTGTCTGTCTCTCTCTGTGGCTCTCTCTCTTTATCTCTCTCTCTCTCTGTCTCTGTCTCTGTCTCTGTCTCTGTCTCTGTCTCTATCTATCTCTCTCTCTCTCTCTCTCTCTCTCTCTCTCTCTCTCTCTCTCTCTCTCTCTCTCTCTCTCTCTCTCTTTTCTCTCTCTCTCTCCTCTCTCTCTCTCCATCTATCTTTACATATGTGTCCTTCTCTCTCCATCTGTCTCCATATATCTCACTCTCTCTTTTTCTCAATATGTCTCTCCATCCATATCTTTCCATAAGTATCTCCATCTATCTCTCCATATATATATAACTATGTCTCTCTATCTGCCTCCATCTCTCTCCATGTCTCCCTCTCTCTCACTATGTCTATGTTTCGATATGTCTATGTTTCGATATGTCTCTCTCTCCATATGTCTCTGTCTCGATATGTCTCCCTCTCTCTCTATATGTCTCTGTCTCGATCTGTCTCTCTCCCTCTCTCCATATGTCTCTGTCTCGATATATATATATATATCTCTCTCTCACCATATGTCTATGTCTCTCTCTCTCTCTCTCTCTCTCTCTCTCTCTCTCTCTCTCTCTTTCTCTCTCTCTCTCTCTCTCTCTCTCTCTCTCTCTCTCTCTCTCTCTCTCTCTCTCTCTCTCTCTCTCTCTCTCTCTCTCTCTCTCTTTCTTTATATCTCTGTAGATGTATATATGGCCCTGGATCGCTCACCTGATTTTTATTTTTTTTGCACTTAAGCCATATAAGCCCCGCCCCCTGTCAGCCATGTTTTTCGACCAAACATAGGAATATTTCTACAAAATTATTTGATTTTTTTTTTTTCACTTCAGCCATATTAGGCAAAATAGCCCCACCCTGTGGCGGCCATGTTTTTCGACCAATCAACATGGCTTTAAGGAATCTGATAGTGGGTCACCTTAGGAACATTTCTACATAATTATTTGAAAATCGGCCTCACACTTTCAGAGGAGAAGATTTTTTAAGTTTTCACTATAGCTATATAAGGCAAAATAGCCCGCCCCCTGGCGACCATGTTTTTCGACCAATAATAATTGTCGAACTGATATATGTGTATACAGAGGACGTCGATGTACACTATAATGGCAATACATCGCTTCTTTGGATGAAAAATAAAAGAATGCGCTGCGGCCAATCGTAGGCAAACATATCAACCTATTAAGTCGAAAAGTACATTTTACCATGTACCAGTACTTGTCATTCCGATCGTCTGATAGTGGATTTTAATGGCTGAAACTGATATGTGTGTATACATGAGACATAGGTGTACACTTTAATGGCACTGAATCACTTCTTAAATGAAAGTGAAAAACTGCGCTGGTGCCAACCGCAGGCAGACTTATAAACTCATTTAGCCTAAATGTGCATTTCATCATGCCCTAGCTTTCGTCATATGTATCCTCTGGTAGTGGATGTTATTGGTCAGGACTGATGTATGTGCAAAGAGAGGACATATATGTACACAATACAGGCAATAAATAACTTTTTCTAATGAGAATGGAATGATGCGCTGTGCCCAGCCGCAGGCAAAATTATAAACTTATTAAGTCAAAAAGTACATTTCACCATGTCCCAGTTCAACTCATGTATTTCCTCTGGTAGTTAATGTTTATGGCGGGAACTGATATATGTGTATACATGGGACATAGATGTACACTTTAATGGCACTTAAGTAATTTTTTAAATGAAATGGAAAAACGCGCTGTGGCCAACCGCAAGCAAACTTATAAACATATTTGGCCAAAAGCTTCCTTTCTTCATGTCCCAGCTTTCGCCATATGTATCCTCTGGTAGTTTATGTTATTGGATGGAACTGATACATGTGTATACAGAGGACGTAGATATACTCTATAATGGCAATAAATCGCTTCTTTGGATGAAAATAAAAGAATGCGCTGCGGCCAACCGCAGGTAAACATATCAACCTATTAAGTCGAAAAGTACATTTTACCATGTTCCAGTTCAACTCATGTATTTCCTCTGGTAGTTAATGTTTATGTGGAACGGTTTATGGCGGGAACTGATATATATGTATACAGGGGACATAGATGTACACTTTAATGGCACTAAAAAGTACCCGTCCGTGTCCTCGGGGTCAGACACACTGTCTGGTAAGTTTTATCGTTCCATTACCTTGTTAAGTGGTCTACTTTGAAAATGTTTTTAAAAAAAAGAAAGAAACAAAAAAAATCCGCACGCCGGATGGTGAGTGATCACAAAAGCTCACTTATGCACGAAAAAAATATATGCATACAACCATGCACAACGTTCTGAGAGAGGAGATTACTTAACAACATACCTATATGGGTTTTTTCCTATTCTTTTGCTACGAAAGAAATCCAAACAGTAAAAGATATCTTTCAAAACAATAAAACAATACTTATTGATAGATATATGTAAAATGCATAACCTTCTCAGGTGTCTTCCTGTAGCTTTCCATGGCGCGTGTTCCAGACTTGTGGGAACTCTCGGAGCCAGTCACAGACGGCTTTGCTCTTGTTCGGGGAGTGAGCACCACCTCTGCGGTCTTCCTTTTCTTCTGGGCTGGAACCTCCGTGTCATCTTCTGAAGAAGTACCCACCATTAATATACTCGTCCTCCTTCTCAAGCACCAACGTCTGCCTCCTCCATGGCCTCGGCTACAATATCTTTATTGCCACGTCCACGTCCACACCCTCTGCTCCCTGCACCACGACCACGACCTCTTGGATGCTCCCCTCGCTCCACGATGGTTATCACCTGGCCCACACCTTCAACAACTGGCTGGACCTCTACCTGGTGCTCGTCGTCTCCTGTTGGAGTGTCTCCGGGATGCATCACGGCTTTGCCCTTCGTCTTCTTTATTGCCTGGATCAACGTTTTTCTTGGTTTCTTTGGTGGCATGATGCTGTGGAAAACAAATGTATCACTAACCAACCGTGTGTGGCGCACCCGTATTTATAGCAACCGACATTGACCAAACTACAACCCAAGCTGACCGAATATTGACGTAACACTGGCGCAGGCTGACGCAGCATGACCGAATGGCGACCCATGTCTAACCCCGCCAGGCAGTGCATGACTGTCCCTGACAGTGTTGGCTGACTGAATGTGATCGAATGTCGACGCAGAGCAACCGACTGTGACGTAACACCAACGCAGAGAAACGCACTGTTGACCGAGTCTGATAAAACACTCGGACATGCAGGGTTTCTCAGGGTTTGTGTTAGGTCGATGGGGGTTGCTATTCGGTTAGACTTACGTCACCTTGCGATGCAGTTCGGTTGATGAGGGTTAGTACTCGGTCAAAATGCTATCTTGGCCTGTCACAGGCGATTTTTGTGCATGGTCAAAATTTGCCGGGATCTGCGTCAGTTGGGGTTTCTCGACGTCACCCTTCGGCCAGTGTTTGGTTGATATTCGGTCAATCTACGTTCCTGTCGGATGCTGTCGGATGGTGGCTAACCGACACCGACCGCCTGTCGTAGCCTAGTGAAATGCGCCCATAACACAATACGTAAAGTGGTAAAATGTTATTTATGTATGACTATTGAATAAATAATGGAATGGCCGTATCTAATGTTGTGAGAACTTGTGGCCAGACCCTTTTGCCTATAATAGTATATAATATAACTGTAAAATGTATGATGTTAAATAATTTTATATGGCAATAAAATATGTTTAAACTAAAACTATTGAATAAATAGAAAGTGATTCTTTGGTGACAAAATATACCCAAACTAATTGAAACCCCACGAAGAAAATATTATAACATTTGATAACATAAAAGTGCAATTTTGATACAAAAGTGAAGGCATTGTAGGAAAATGATAGCAATTTCTCCTTTTCCCACAATGTTAGTCTGATAAAGACGTTTCTAAAGTAAGCTGTACGAAGGAATGGAATTTTATTATGTTTGAAATGTTAACCGATATGACATTATCAACTTTTAACCATTACCGGACATGCCAATTAATACTCTTTCAAACTAAAGAATATCTCAAAAAAAGAAATCATGAAAATGCTGTTTTAATAAAGAACAGAAACTCCGCTGAGAACGGAGAAATTGTTCGATGTAACCGATTATCTCCATTTTCTCCAAAATGTTTTCGGAAGTCGTGATAAAGAGGCAAACTATAAAGTTCTATGCATGAGGAAATAGGAAACTTTGAGTCACCTATGCCACCTGGCAATCTTAAATTGTAATGCGCTAAGCTCCGTGCCATATAAATTAGTTTGGTTATGTTCCAAAATTTACTTTTTATATGTTACAAAATATTGTTTTATAGTCTAACATTTTAAAGATTGATGGATAGAGTTTTGTTTGAAAAAAAAACCGTGAAAGAAAGTATCAAAATTAATTTTAAGAAAGTAGCAAATGATTGTCAGGAGCAAAATATCAAAGTATAAATATAGGTAAATAATTTGATACTTTTTAATATGTCTGAAATATCTTGACTGAATGGTTCGAGTTAAAACATTTGATAACATAGAAGTGCAATTTTGATACAAAAGTGAAGGCATTGTAGGAATGTGATAGCAATTTCTCCTTTTCCCACAATGTTAGTCTGATACAGACGTTTCTAAAGTAAGCTAAACGATTTATTCAAATTTTAACTTTTTCGAGGTATCGCGAGTCTGCTGTACACTTCTAGCTTTTTACCAGAAGTTATCTTTATAAGAGGACTTTGAAAGTTTTTGTGAATACTTGCGTTTTCATTGTTCGCAGATGTAATATGCGACCCCTTTTTTTATGACATGTCTATATTTCTAAACTCGACATACATGCATAATTATTAAAAAAAATGACTCATGGGAACGCATACAAAATCTACACAAATGACACGTATTACTAATTTAGAAGCGAAATAAGAAATCTAGAGAAGGTAGACTTCTACATAGAGACAAGATTGTTGCAATAATCACTGCAGAACACCTTTTTTTAAATGGTGCTTCTTCATATGCGTCCTTCTGTGTAGACCTTTTACATGAACACTACTCTGCTGGATTCTTCCATAACAATATGAAAATGACTCTTTTCTTTACACCACATAGAGGTGGGGCCACAAATATAGCTCTGGACACACAGAGGGAAATTGATCACAAAGACGCCCTTAAAGGTTTTCGACCAAGATCAACCCTTCAAACAGTTGTACCGAGAATGGCAATAGTTGATCATCTTGCGAACTAGCAAAAGAACATTTATTTTCTGGTCCTGAAGATCTTTCAAAGTCTGATGAGACATGTTTAAAAGATATATCTTCAGGGAACTTTAAAATTAACTTGACCAAGAAAGACTGGATACACATAAAACCTTTGGTTCGACTCATTGTACAAGGAAATGGGTTTGGTAGAGGAGAATCAATCATGCCTCATCATATTTATGAGTGTCAAGAAAAACCATTAACTTGCGAAATTTTGGACACACATTCTTACAATGTGGGCAAGTATTTTTTTTAAAAATATTTTGGATTATGTAAAGAACAAGTACCTGAACTTTCAGTTCTAGATGGTCCAAGTCATTTAATCCGTAGAGCAACTGTTGGCAAAAACATAACAATGCGCAGAATAAGTTATAAGGCATCTAAAAATCTACCAAAGGATACCGAAGACTGAAAGCGGTACAGCATCACTGGTATAGCATTGTCATCTGTATCAAAAGGGAAAAGGGTTGTCTTGTTTATGGACACTGTACAGCTTCAGACAAGTTTATTCATATTACACACATTCACATAATCAGTAAAATCTAAACTTGTAGCCTCAACTAGTTATTGTGCATGAAAAGTTAAAGAAAGATTAACGGAATTGTGTCCTTATATAATAACAAGTTTATAAACACAAATGTACACTGCCAATTAGGAACCATTACAGAAAAGAGTTAACAATTGTACTCATACCTTTTTAAACATTATTGGGATAAACTGCCAAATATACGCTTTGTTTCGTAATTTTCGTAACCAGTTAACGTGGTGAAAATCTTTTTTATAAAGACCATGCATAGTTCGAACATTGTGTAGATACTGGGGTCAACACATTGAATTTTGAAATGGACCACAACCACTTTCCCCATGTTATATTCTGTTAAACAACCATTACCATCTCAAATATATCTGACAACTATACTTTGGAATGAGATGATAGTTCTTTGCATGAATTTACCTTTCAACTGATTTGCTGTTTTCAGAGTTACATGTCTGCTGTGCAAACATATTAGCAAAACTATGAAAACATGAATAAATTTGGAAGTACTGTTGAGAATCAATTCGAAAAAAAAAAGGAGAAAAGAAGAAAAAAATACATTATGAGCTATTTCCTAAAAACATTTTCAAACAAATAAGGATGTACTGTTGAGAATTAAAGTTGAAAAAACTTTGAGAAAAGAAGAAAAGATACATAATGAGCTATTTCCTGAAATATTTATAAACACGTATGGAAGTACTGTTCAGAATCAAAGTTGAAAAAACTTTGAGAAAAGAAAAAGAAATACATTATGAGCCATTTCCTAAAGTATTTGCAAATGTTTATTTTTGCTCTAGAGGTGTCAAATGCTGTATGTATCAGGGAAATGGTTAACTTTTCTTTTTATCTTCAAATACTTATCTGACTTATTTTATTTAAACCCTTCCCTTATACAAACACTTTCTGATTCCATGATGCGGACACATTTTGAAAAATCATTGTGAAAAATAGAGAATTTTCTTCATTATTAGCAATTCTCCTTTGATACATGCAGGTATTATACTATCATTCACAGAGATTTTTCCATATTTTTGCTTAGATGTTTTTCAAAGTCGTCTACTGCAGATTTGTTGTATGTGGGAAAAGTTTAATTATGTATTTCAAATGTATTTCCACAGATAAAATGAATAACAATCATGTATTCTCTTGTCTGAACTAAAGATAGCTAGACATCTTTTAAAACACAGAAGAGTTTTTCACTTTGTGACCTGACCCAAACTATATTCTGTCCACTAGTGGAAATGTTATCTGTGTGCCGTTACCTATAGCACCATGGGGAGAGGTAATGGTCCATTTGATTAAACGCTGTGCAAATCAATTGACATGCCAGATTGATTCTTATCTGAACAGAACGAGAATACTCTCGAGGAAGTCCTAAGACTGAGTATGGTTTTCTCTTTATTCGAACAAACATAGAAAATCCCGTAGAATCATAGAACCATTCCACTGAATATGGTTACCTGCCTCATACGTTTACAATGTCAATATTTTCTAAAACCGATAACCAAACTCAAAAACAACACAGATAATCAAGTTCCTCGTTGTTGAAAGCTAGACTGGAATCAGTGCATTAGATTATTGCATTATTACAAAATCAACATTGAATTACGACTTATTGATAACAAATCGTATAAAGTTGTATAAATTTACGGCAGTAATCATATAGGCACATTGGTGCAAAGGTAAAGGTGGCGCTGAGCACGCGGGAGATAGTGTTCGATCCTGGTCACAACAGGCCTTTTTTTAGTATTATTAATATACATGTAGGCTATTATAATTATTTTTTTATTGTTGTCGCCCTTTTACACCTCTGCAACCTACTCCTTCAAATTTTTTGGATTTAAAATAATTTCAAAAGTATCGCATTTAATTTTTTCACCTATGTTTTGTGAAACCATATTGGAAACTGATTTGTTATTTGTATGGTGTTGGCGTTTCGTCGCTTTCAACAATATTTCAGTTTTATCACGCCGTTTCCTGTGTAAGTTACCAGTACTACCATTTTGGTGCTTTATATTTCTCTAACAATGTAAAAACACGCTTAAATAAACGTAACAATGTGATAGTAGACAGAGTAAAGTTTTATTTGATATATGACATCAGAAGATTATCTTAAACACATGCATTATACGGGTTTATATTGAAAAAAGGGGGCATATATCTCGTTGTAAAAAAAAACATCACTTAGGTGCAATAATTCTTTAGTCTTGATTTTCACAAAAATCTACCGATATTTTCTCTTATGTGCAGTAATATGACGGAATACACCTATAGCAACATATCTTTTTCTTAGCAAGATTTTATATTTACTTTAACCCGAATTATGGATTACAACTCTCTCTCTCTCTCTCTCATCTCTCTCCTCTCTCTCTCTCTCTCTCTCTCTCTCTCTCTCTCTCTCTATCTCTCTCTCCTCTCTTCTCTCCTCTCTCTCCTCTATCTTCTCTCTCTCTCGCTCTCTCTCTCTCTCCTCTCCTCTCTCTATCTCTCTCTCTCTCTCTCTCTCTCATCTCGCTCGCTCGCTCTCATCTCTCTCTCTCTCGCTCTCTCTCTCTCTCTCGCTCGCTCGCTCTCTCTCTCTCTCGCTCGCTCGCTCTCATCTCGCCTCTCTCTCTCTCTCTCTCTCATCTCTCTTCCTCTCTCTCCTCTCTCTCTCTCTCTCTCTCTCTCTCTCTCTCTCTCTCTCTCTCTCTCTCTCTCTCTTCTCTCTCCCTCCTCTCTCTTCTCTCTCCTCTTGCACTCAGGTGAGCGTCATATTGCGAATGCCAGTTTCATAATATTTACTATGTTTTGATATGATCTGTTAACAATAACTACATACACATAAGCTGCAATTGTTATTTCCTTTCACATTTCCCCCAGACGACATTTTTTAAAGAGAGAAGCGAGGGGATATATATATATATATATAGAGAGAGAGAGAGAGAGCGATGTAGAGATAATTGCAGCGACAGAAACAGAGAGAGAGAGCGAGAGAGATACCGACAGACAGACGGACATACATATATATATATATATATATAGAGAGAGAGAGAGAGAGAGAGAGGGGGGAATATGCAGACATAGAAAGAAAGAGAGAAAAAGACGCAGGCAGAGAAATAGAGAGGGATAGAGAGAGACAAGGAAAGACAGAGAGGTTGGTTTATAATATGCCTATAAAGTTATAAAGATAAAGTGTATCATTGGATTTAGTTTTGGGCTTACACTGAGTTTTGATTAAGTATGATTTTAAACTTCTCTAAAATCCTTGAGCATTGTGCTAAATTGTCGATGCAAGCATTTTAAATAATGATTAATTATAGTTATGTCATTCATCACCAATATATTTTCAATTTCCGGACATCAAAGCTGGTTATGCACACAGGACAAACATTCGCTTTAATTTCATAATATCATGAACGGTACTCTCTGATGGTATGGATCTCGGACCAGTAATATGCACGTACGTTTATTTACATGTTGTTTAGCATGTTCTTTCTAGAATAGTTTTGTTAGGATATTTCATTCTAGAAATACATTTTTTAATTTCTTATTTCATCAATGTACGATATTTGTGTTACAATATATTATATATAATAACGCAGTTCATTGTTCCAGTAGTCGTTGATTTTCAGATTATAAAAAATCTATACTTTGGAAACATTTACTTTTTAAGACAGTAGGAACTCTTTTACATTTGAATTCATACCGTATGGTATATTCGCCTTAAGTGTGCAAAATACCGTCTAAAAAGGTATGATAATATTTCGTGAGGTAGTGTTCTTGTTAAATGTTTGCTTCTTTATAATAATGCAGTTAATTGTTCAGGTAGTCGTTCATTTCCAGCTTATAAAGAACCCCTTAGTCACTTTTATTATATTCGGTTTATTTTCGCCTTAAGTGTTAGTTTCGTGGTTTCAAGTTATGATTATTATTCCGTTGCCAAATTATCTATACTTTCAAACGGAAGCAATGTTTAGATTAGACAGAAGCAACTCTATGACATGTTAAATTATATAGCATCTTCTCATGTTTTATTCGAGGAATACAGACTTAGACTATTGAAGTAGCTTTGCATGTAATGTACATTAACAAAGGTCTTATCTTTGACCTTAATTATTGCATAATATACAATTTCATAGACAAAAATACCCAAGTGACGCCAATAAATTTCCCGGGATCATCGCCCATTCTGACTGGACAGTGCAGTAGCAGTATGTCTAGTGTGCCCGATCATGTTTTTTCACCGCCCAGTAAAAATGACCATCGGCATATTGGAAGGTGGGAATCTAATAGTGAAAGCAGTAAAGGAAACACCAAAAACATTATAACAAGTGGCTCTCAAACATATAGTTTAGATAGCCCAGGTATAACACGCCGGGATCGCAAAAGTACTGGAAATAAGGACATGGATCACAGAGGGCGCCATAGTGTACATATTCTAGACAAAGCACTCGAGATTGTTGATAAAATCTTCCGCCCTCGACATAAACGTTCTGAAAGTCCTGAGGAAGAGAATATTATGTTTACCACACACCGTCCAATGACTATGATATATACTAGAGAAGATGTTGTGAACGAATTTGCATTTCCGACTCATAAAAAAGAAAAGTCAGGTTCCGCGAGTCGAGGTAGTGGATGTAAGCGAGCACTTGATTCGGAATTAAGTGGCATGGGAGCCTGGCCAAAATGTGCTGTAAGAAATCCTGATACAGAGTTTCCGCTCATGTCAGTGATCCCTCCCTTACCCCCTGCTCGGACGATGTCATCCTATAAGGCTGTTAGACATACATCCCAGAATTCAGACTCGACTACTACATACAGTTCTCATGCCCCCTCACCCATCTCATCTCCACAACCTTCCAACAAAAACTTATACTTCCCTAAATCATCCATACCCACCAAACATTCATTTAATAGTCAAAACACACCAACAGATCACCATAGATACAAACATCGCCAGAGTCACCACAACCAAAGTGCGAGGGTCCACAACACAAAAAATCCCCCAAGAATGCCCCCTATTCCAAGCAACGTAAATCCAGGATCTTTCCAAATAGAGCCGATGACAGAGCACTCCGTTCACAGTCGAAGTCGCCGGAGACCGCCCCTGTCAAGAGATCGGAACATTTCCAACTTATTGTACCCATCTAGTCACCGTATGGAGTATGGTCAGATCCAACAATACAACTCTAGAGCCCAGATCTCCGCCTTATGGACCCCGGGACCTAGTAACTTCACAGACAGACCCACTTGGGGCAGATATTACCATGTACCAAGTACCATTGCCAGCAGGTAAGGCAGTATCAATCTTAACCCCAACCAGCGCTGCCCCAACATACACCAAATCTGCAGCAGATGACTTTGAAATCATCAAGGCAAATATGTGAAAAATCCCTATATATGCGAGTTTAATTATTAAATAGAGTTGAAAACACTGTGAGAAATGGAGAATGGAGAATAATTATTCAGTCTTTTTCGGACTAGCGTTGGCGTTTGATCCACAGCGCCCTTGTTCCTTAATCATTTCCCACATACAACAAATCTGCAGGAGACGACTTTAAAAGTGTCTACTCAAATTTATTGAAAAGCTCTATTTCTGTAGGTATAATGACTGAAAAAAGTTGAAAACTTTGTGGCAAAAGAAGAAATTGCTTGTTTTCAAATGTTGTCTGCTGCAGATGCGTCAAAATGCATATACAGGTGGGAAAGGGTGTATTAAGCCAGAATGTATTCAACTCTTTTTAAAATAACATTTTTCATTTATGTAGAATTTCCATATTATAGCCTTAATTTGTTCAATGTCGTTTGCTGCAGATTTGTATGGGCCACACTACATGTTTAGCAACCTTCGTAGTTTTTGAAGTTCAAGGCCATAACTCGATACCTGTATAGTTTGTTTGTGTGGTGCATCCATTTTCAAGAGGATTTCAAGATTCTAAATGGTGAACAGGAAATATCAAGATCAGACTGTGTGGAGGCAAAGGCTGATAAGTATTTTGATGTTTTTGCAGCAGACAACTTTTAAGAACACTGTTGCAAATGGAAAAATGCCTCATAATTTGTTCACTTTCTTTTCAATAATTACACTTTCATTCATAGAGACTTTCCATGTGTTGCATCCATGGCTTAAAATCATCTGATGCAGATTTGTTGTGCGTAGGAAAAGGTTGAACCATTATCACATATAGACGCCCTCCGGTGCCTCTGCAGCAGACAGCTTTTGAAAACATTTTGACAAAAGGATAAATTGCTCATAACGAGCAATTTACCTTTCTGCCACAATGTTTTCAACTCTATTTAATTATTTTACTTCATTTTAAGAGCTTTTCCATATTTTTGCCTTTATGTTTATAAAGTCACCTGCTGCAGATTTGTTGTGTGTAAGAAAAGTTTAAGTTGTATACCTTTGTGACACAATGGTGGCAATTTTATATAGAAGCAAATGCATGTGTGTGTAGTCGGCTATGGCAGGCTGACACACAGGGATCACTTCTCCACTGTCTTGTCCGTCAGTCATCCTTGCTTCTATTAATTAATAAACCCTTTCACACTTGTAGATGCATCTGCAGCAGACAACTTCTGAAAACATTTCGGCAAAAGGAGTAATTGCTCATAATGAGCGATTTTACCTTTTGTCACTATGTTTTCAACTCTTTTTAATAATCAAACTCTCATTTATGGAGATTTTCACATTTTTGGCACGATGTTTATAAAGTATTCTGCTGCAGATATGTTGTGTGTGGGAAAAGATTAACTGGTTATTGGCAGGCAGCAC
The DNA here is from genome assembly GCA_031761405.1 of Serripes groenlandicus. Taxonomy (NCBI): domain Eukaryota; kingdom Metazoa; phylum Mollusca; class Bivalvia; order Cardiida; family Cardiidae; genus Serripes; species Serripes groenlandicus. The sequence goes on from JASEVX010000075.1 coordinate 257,082, forward strand.
ACATACTGTATTTCTTTGAGTAATAACTCATCATTAACGCACGCAGAAGCCTTTCGACGCCTCTTCAGCAGTCAACTTTTGAAATATTGTCGCAAAAGTACAAATTGCTCATACTAAGTTGGCAGGCAGCACACATACTGTATTTCTTTGAGTAATAACTCATCATTAACGCACGCAGAAGCCTTTCGACGCCTCTTCAGCAGTCAACTTTTGAAATATTGTCGCAAAAGTACAAATTGCTCATACTAAGCAATTGCTTCCTTTGCTACAATGGTCGCAACTCTTTTCGATAATTCAACTTCCCCTTATAGATATGTTCAAAGTGGGCTGCTGCTGAATGGTTGTATATGGGAAAGGGAGGGTTAAATGATTAGTTCTGTTTATATGTAATCTATTTCAGTGCATTGTTATCACCTAATTACCCGACTCCCTCCATGCCAGTGAAGGCAAACACTCATATAGTACAGAAGGCCACTCTGGTTCCCAGCCCACATCACGGCTTTTTCCCAGATAGCATTACCGATCTGGAGAGACTACCCCCATACAATAACTCTGACCTGAGTTCTCGAAGTCCTTCAAATATATCATCATCAATAGAGAGGCGATTTACGCTGACACCCGTCGATAATTACCCCCATTATTCGCACACGTCCCTGGGCCGCTCTCACCAGGAAGTGAGCATAATTTCTAAGAGGAATTACAGCGAGAAACCAAACAGAATCAGGATCCCCTCAATACCTAGTGTGATTACTGTAGATACGTCGGGATCTGTAGAAGTGGGCAAGTAAATAGGTTGGTGCTCAACCCTTTCCCACATGTAGATGCTTTTGGATGCAGACATATTTTGAAAACATAGTGGCAAAAGCGGAAATTGCTCATAATTGGTCTGACGGTCCTTCGAATGTTTCTAATCATTGGTTTATAAACTTTATATAAAGGAAAAGAAGCTTAGTCTATGATCAGCCTACTTTACTGACATTTGCTAACACTTTTTCAATAATTACATTTTTGATTTTTGCAATATTTTAGCTTAAAGAGGTGTTCTTAAATTTGTATAATGCAGATTTGTTGTTTGTGGGAAAAGGTTATATATTTATATCACAAAGTTATTGTCGTTGTATTATATCAACCGTTGTTTTTATATGTGTATCTTGAAAACATCTGAGAAAAAGTTGCAATACTATTTAAAATTGAAGTTTAATTTAGAACATTGTCTCAAACAATGAAGGAAAGGAGAAATTGCTCATTTTAAGCAATTTCTCTTTTTCTCTCATTTTTGTTTTCAGTTGTCTGCTGCAAAACGGTTAATTATTGCCTGTATCACATGAAGGCCGAGGTCCAGATAAAGAGGTGTTCACAGCTCTTTTCCCCACGATATATCTCTTATCATACAATCAAACCCTATGATGTGGGTACTCAAAAGAATCGTCTCACTGAGACAATTCTTTTGAGTACCTACAACCTAGGGTTAAAGTGTCAAGTAATGATTAAATTTTGGATTTGCCTTAATTTTATCATAAAATATTTGACCTTCTAATTGTTAATTAAATTTTGAGAGCTGACTTCATGTAAAATTAAAAGGATATCTAACAATGAAAACTAACAGCCTCAAATGTGAATATAGTTAAAAACACTGTAGGAAAAAAGGAGAAATTGAAGACATAATGAATGTCTTCAATAGTAATTGAAATTTGATTGTGTCCTTGTTAACCATTTCCCACCTGCAGACGCATTTTGACGCAATAGCAGCAGACGACTTTTGAAAATATTGTGGCCAAAGGTGAAATTGCTCATGATGAGCAATTTCTCCTTGGCCACAATGTTTCAACTTAATTTAACCATGCTAATGTTTATGGAGATTTTTCAGGTTTTTGTCACTATGTTTTTAAAGACGTCTGCTGCATATTTGTTGTATGTGGGAAAGGTTTAAAGGGTAACAAGCGTCCACGTGTACTCAATGTTTGTTGTTAATGTATTTCAGTGTCTGATAGAAGTAGTCCCTGTCCACCATTCCCTGACGGGATGACGGATAAAATGATTCAGTCTACCTCACCTGTCATGGAACCAAGTCTATATACAAAAAGGTTTGTTCTCGCTGTTACAATACATTTGTTAGAACTACAAAAACAAAGTATCATTTCAGTTCATTATTTCTTTATTGACAGAATTTGTATTTCTTCAAAAAGATAAGCTATGTTTAAGCATTTACATCCTATATGATCTTTTTGAGCAGTTTTCATTGAGCATTTCAGAATTAAGCCAACATAATTATAGCACATCTATAGACGACTTTGAACATAAAAAGGCGAAGATATGGGAAAACTCTGGGAAAAGCCTTAGTTATTGAATAATGTTCTTCTTTTGCCACAATGTGTTTAAAAGTCGTTAACTGCACAGGCATTTAGTTTGTTAACCCTTTCCCACATATAGCATTCTGCAGCAGACGACTTTCAAAACATTTAGGCAAAAAATTAAAAAAATCTTTTAATGAAAGTTTACTTATTGAATAGAGTTGAAAGCATTGTGAGCATATTTCCATTGTGACATCTCATATTGTCACAATGTCTTCAAAAGCCTTCTGCTGTGGAGGTGTCATAAAGTGTCTTTATGTGGGAAAGGGTTAACTGGTCTGTATGTCCATCAAATGAAGCTTGGGATACGATCAATCTACGTGATTGCCAAAAATAAAACAGTGTACAGCTGTTTTAGAATTAGTAGGGGTATTAAATTGTTGAAAACCGCATTGACCCTTTCCCACATACAACAATCTGCAGCAGACGACTTTGAAAAAAATAAATCATGCGAAAACATGGAAAATCTCTATAAATGAAAGTATAATTATTGAAAAAAGTTGAGCAATTTCTCATTTTGCCACAATGTTTTCAAAAGACGTCTGGTGCAGATGTATAAGAATGCGTCTATAAGTGGGAAAGGGAAGGGTTAAACTCCTTTGTATTTGAACTGGAAATTTATATAAAACTTTAAGCGTTTTCCCTGATAATATAATTATAATATAAGAGTATGTTTAAAGATTTCTCCTTGGTAACAATGTGGAGAAATTTCTTCTGTTTTTAAAACATTATCTACTACAATGTATATAAAAGCTATTACACACAAGCAAAGGGTACAAGCTGGCTTTTGTCAACAGTAAAGATCCAGACCAGCCTGTTCATCCGCTCAGTCTGATCAATATCTGCCTTGTTCACGTATTACCTACACAAGCTTGTTAGAAGGATCTGTTATTTTGTGTAGATTCTGATAAGACTGATTGAGTGAACACAATGCTCTGAACTTACACTACTCAAAAATGCCAACTTACCTTTTGTCATGCACTGACTCAAATTTAAATGTTGTTGATGTTTCAGAGGTCTAGATAAGGGGAGTTTTCTTATGTTCTAAACTCCTTATTTTACCCTCTAACCCTATGATTTGGGTACTCAAAATAATCCTTCGAGTACCCACATCGTAGGGTTTGGTTGGATGCTAAGAGAGTTAATGTGGGGGAAAGAGCTGTATACTCCTTCTTATCTGAACATCTGGACGATTTGTTTATCTCACTAACTGTATACCTTTTGTAAGATTGATTCATTGTTTGTGTTTTAGACCACAGCCTGGTGAAACCAGAAGCATTAAGATAAAGAAGAACTCAAAGCTGGTTGGTTTCCAGATAGAAATGGGTCCAAGTGGTGGGATCTTTGTCTCGTCTGTCAATGAAAACAGTTTGGCAGCCCAGGCCGGCTTGGTCATAGGGGATAAGCTGTTGGAGGTGGGTATTACCTGACTGCATAATTCCTAAGAAAAAAATATTTGGACTAATGACGTTGTAAGTTTCTCGATAGCCTTGTGATATGTAACTTAGTTAACCCTTTCCCACACATAGACGCTTTCTGTGATGCCTCTGCAGCAGACGACTTTTGAAAACATTTTGACAAAAGAAGAAATTGCTCAAAACGATTTTGTTCAATAAATTCACCCTCATTTATAGTGTTTTCTATATGTTTGTCCACATGTTTCTAAAGTCTGCTGCAGATTTGTTGTATGTGTGAAAGGGTTAAAATATAGTCAGTAGTATATCTCTGGATGCATAAGACTATATGATATATTGCGATTAAAAGAAATAAAACGCCTCATATTTGTTAACCTTTCCCCACATACAACACATTTGCAGCAGATGACTTTGAAAACATCTAAGCAAAAGCATGACACATCTCTTATAACTGAACTATAATTTTGAAACATCATTAGCAATCTCCTTCTTTCCACAACATGTTTGAATGTCGTCTCCAGGTTGGACAGTGTTATAATGTGTATGTTACTATGTCATGCATATTTTTTTCAAAATCTTATGATTATTACAAAACAGCTAAGGATAACAGTGTAGCATCTGTTTCAATGGGGGGAAATGGAAAATCGAACGTGCTTATTATCAAGAGGTTTGGTTTTTTCCATCCTTATTCTCCATTAAAAATTTCATTTTCTTAAATAATAAGCAAAATTAAAACGGTATCACTTGTGTTCATTTATTTCATACACAACAATTGTAAACTGCGGTTTTATATGTTTCAGATTTGTGCAATTAATATGAGAAGGGCTACTTATGATTTGGCAGCAAGAGTACTGCAACAGTGCGGGAACAATTTAACAATGCTGGTTCAGTATAATCCAGAAAGTAAGTTCATCAACTTAACCCTTTCCCACTTATAACACATTTGCAGCAGATGACTTGGAAAACATTAACTAAAAATTATGGAATCTCTCTGGTAGAGCAATTGAACTCGCTATAAATGAAAGAGCAATTATTTAATAAAGTTTGAAACGTTGTCTGATGCAGATGCGTCAGAAAGCTTCTACAAGTGGGAAATGGTTAAAGAATGAGAATTTTATGTGGAAAAGTAACTAGTTGTTTGGAATAGCTTTATTGACTTAACCCTTTCCCATATAGATATACAACACAATTGCAGCAGACCACTTTCAAAACATCTGGCCAAAAAAACACATGAAACAAGTTAATGTCGTATTGCAAGCAATACAAAAGTCCCCGAGCGGACGAGGACAGCACATTGTGTATTGTATGTGCAATTTTGGAAAGAAACAGCAATGCACATAACCTGGTACGTTATTTTAGAGATTAATGCAATTTGAACAAATCAGGTATAACTTTTTCTAGATTTTTACAGAAAATGGGATATGTGTGTTATCCAGTTTAGATCTCATATCAGGTTGTACATTATGTGGGACCTGATCTGGAGCCAAATGTGTTTGCCAATGTCATACATTGTCTATTAATGCCACTTTCATGTGGTTGTGTTTCTTGTGCTGTGCAGTGTTTTTAGGTTTTTTGCTGGTGCGAGATCTATAGAAATATGTTGTGAAATTGTCGATTTTTCGGGTATTAACCTAAAAAATCTCTGAAACTAGATGTTTACCAGATATAACGAACACGCCCAGATCACATTGAGTTCTATGAGTGTGGGGAATTTCAGCGAAATTCTTCGAGCCGTTTTCTTTGTCCCCAAATTTCCGTACACATTGTGACACAATAGCCGTGTAGACATTCGTTCCATAGAACAGAATAGAATAATACTGCTATTAAAGCATTTACCATATTCCTTATTTTTCAGGAGGTGAATCTAGCCGATGAGCATGCAAGTTGACAATATCTTCCATCAATGGGCTAACAGTCCATATAGAGAAGAAGCTAGTTGCTTGAAAGAGTGTTGTGTGGGGTTTTGCTGTGAGAAATCTTTGAACATCACCTGACTATGATATTTTGGTCAAATTGTATGTTTTTGTCATTTTGCACTAAACATGGCAGGATATAAGTCACATTTGTTAACCTAACATGTATAACTTGGATATTTATATTTCTGATAAATAGATTTTCTCAAATATGAGACATCAAATTATGATTTCCTAAGAATGAAGCTTTTTGCTAAAATGCTTGAAATTTGAACATTGACATACAAATCGTAACATATGGGACACATTTTCCATTTCGATCACAAAAAGCAGTGTAGAAATAATTACTGGTAGTAAAGATAAACAGAATGCTTCATTTACTGATCAGTGTTGAATATATTTATGGGAAGACTGCAAGAAATGGCTTACGGGCCAAGGAGTTTATAGGATATCTCATACATTGAACTCATTTATAGATATTATGGAAAAAGATCAGGAATTTGTTCTTAGCTCACATGTGCCTTTTTAACAGACTACATTTTACATCTGACCTTCATGAACGATTATCAGAACATTCATTTCCATCAAATCTTGGACAAATTTGAAAATGGGCCATATGAAGTCAACACTCTGGAGGCCACATTTTTAACTTGAGCATGTTGAAACTTTATCAGAATGTTTGTATTGATGATATTTAGGTCAAGTTTGAATATGGGTCATGTCGGGTCAAAAGGTGTAATTGGTGGAAAATCTTGTTAACACTCTACGGCCACACTTGTTGTCATAATGATATCTAGGTTAAGTTAACATATGGGTCATATTGGGTCAGAAACTAGGTCACTAGGCCCAATTGAAGGAAATCTTGTTAACACTTTGGAGACTGCATTTTTAACTTGAGCAGCTTAAACAGTGGTCGGAATTATTAATAGGTCAAGTTTGAATATGGGTCATATTTGGTCAGAAACTATGTCACTAGGCCAAATTAAAGGGAATATTGTAAACACTCTGGATGCTGTAACTTGAACATGTTGAAACTTTATCAGAATGTTTGTGATGATGATATCCTATGTAGGCGTTCGAATACTGCTCATGTTTGTTCAAAAACTAGGTCACTAGGCCAAATTGTAGGAAAACATTTTTTGCATCTTCAAATTTGGTCAGAATGTTGTCTTAATGATATCTAAGCAAAGTTCGAATATGGGTCATATTAGGTTAAAAACTAGGTCATTTGACAAATTGATGTAAAATATTGTCAAAAGTCTTAATGTCGCATTTTTACTTTGAGCAAGTTGAAACTTTGTCAGAATGTTTGTCTTGGAGATATCTAGTCCATGTTCGATTATCAATACAAAAAAAAAGAGGTCACAAGGTCAAATGTAGGAAAATCTTGTTAACAATCTGGAGGTTGCATTTTGAACTTTTCTCAGAATAATTGTCTTGATGTGTTTTGCATAATTCAGGTGAGCGATTAGGGCCATCATGACCATTTTGTTTGTATTGAAAGCTGTTGTTGTATTTTGTTTTGTTTTAATGATGTTCGATACTTTATTTTATAATAAATTTGGACAATATTGTTCTGCTATCATTAAATGTTGTAGGTTCGATCTCCGGTCTGGTAATACTAAAAACTTTAATAAGAGGGCCATGCTGGCCCTGAATCGCTCACCTGATTTTCTTTTTTTAGTTTTTAGCCATAGTTTTTGACCAATCAACATGGTTTGAAGGAGTCTGATAGAGGGTCACCCTAGGAACATGTTTACAAAACTATTTGAAAATCGGCCAAACTCTTTCGGAGGAGAAGATTTTTTAAGTTTTCACTATAGCCATATAAGGCAAAATAGCCCCGCCCTCTGGCGGCCATGTTTTTTGACCAATCAACATGGCTTGAAGGAATCTGATAGAGGGTCACATAAGGAACATTTCTACAAAAAAAATTGAAAATCAGCCTGACACTTTTGGAGGAAAAGATTTTTTAAGTTTTCACTATAGCCATATAAGTCAAAATAGCCCCGCCCCCTGGCGGCCATGCTTTTCTACCAATCAACATGGCTTGAAGGAATCTGATAGAGGGTCACTAAAGGAAGATTTCAACAAAATTATTTGAAAATCGACCCGACACTTTTGGCGGAGAAGATTTTTTAAGTTTTCACTATAGCCATATAAGACAAAATAGCCCCGCGCCCTGGCAGCCATGTTGTTCGACCAATCAGTATGGCTTGAAGGAATCTGATAGTGGGTCACCTAAGGAACATTTCTACAAAATTATTTGAAAATCGGCCTGACACTTTCGGAGAAGAAGATTTCTTAAGTTTCCCTATAGCCATATAAGGCAAAATACCCCCCCCCTGGCGGCCATATTTTTCGACCAATCAGCATGGCTTTAAGGAATCTAATAGAGGGTCATCCAAGGAACATTTCTACAAAATTATTTGAAAATCAGCCAACCAGTTTGGGAGAAGAAGAATTTTGAAGTTTTTTTCCGTTTCGTTGCCATGGAAACAAGAATTCCGCATGGATCGAAAGAATTTGAAGGAATTCTGGTGAGGTCATTGAGAGGATGCTTTCTGTGAAGTTCCATCCCAATTGACCCGCTGGTTAGTGAGAAGAAGAAGTTGACGGACGACGGACGATGGACGAAGGACGACGGACGCCGGACAAAAGACGATCACAATAACTCACCTTGAGCACTTCGTGCTCAGGTGAGCTAAAAATGGTAGTAATGGCTGCCTTACTTGGCGCTCAGTGTTGCAGGGTTGGCATTTCGAATGACTGGCTGGTTTCGGGATAAATGGAAAACAGGAAATAATGGATAAAGTTATAAAAATGTTTAAAGTGGCCTAAACACCAAACAATCAATCAATTATCCTTAAACCCCGAACTACATTTCAAAGTTGTTGCCATGCTTCCATTATCGCAGGCTACTATACCCTCAAGACAGCATATCATTTTATCATCTGCCAACGGCAGATGTGATATTGGTTTGATGTCGTTCTTCTGTTTGTCTTGAGCCATATCTAAATCATTGGTGAATGGATTTCATTAAAACTATAGAGAAATGTCAAATTTATTTAACAATATAACTAACTTACTGCACTTTGTTTCACCACAATAGCTACATTTGTAGAGTAACCGCCCTAGTACTTTAAGTGCTTTGATTTACATAGTAAAGATTATCTGTTAACTTATTACTTGACTGGCTAGTTTTAGAGTTGCCTGCTTTGAATATGGAAAATAATGTAACATGTAGAAGATTAAAACAGAATTGAAGTTTAGTCGAAACAGACTTTATTATTGATTATTATGTTAACAACTGTGTCTTGATGATACATTTTCCAGAAGTTTATCCGCTGCAAAGATGAATGCTCTTTAACCCTTTCCCACATACAACAAATCTGCAGCAGACGAAACATACTAGAAACAAGAGGCCCATGAGGGCCTATGCTCTACTGGCATGGATCTTGAAGGTGTTATTGTGTTCACAAGCTGTATTATATCAAAATGGTGGATGACCAATGAATTTTGTAAAACGTCAGAAAGAATTTTGGCCAAGCTGAGTTTCAAACTCAGCATACAAGTCCACCTTAGAGAATTCACAAGCTGTATTATAGCAATTTTGACAATTACAAGGGCCATAATCCAGTCTTGCAAGGTCAGATCCGGCTGATTTGCGAAAGGAACACAGTTCTCATGGATATTTAACTACTGTATAAGTTTCATGGGTATTTAACTACTGTATAATAAGTTTAATGGATATTTAACTACTGTATAAGTTTGATTGAGATACAATCAAAACTTACGGCTGTATCATGTTAACAAGCTGTATTATATCAATTCTACCAATTTAGGCTGATTTAACTACTGTATAAGTTTGATTGAGATACAATAGAAAATAAAGACTGTATTGTGTTAACAAACTCTCTTATAGCAATTTTGACAATTTCAAGGGCCATAATCCGGTCATGCATGAGCGGATCTGGCTAGTTTAAACAAGAGGGCCATGATGGCCCTGAATCGCTCACCTGATTAATTTTTTTTTCACTTTAGTCATATAAGCCCCGCCCCCTGGCGGCCATAGTTTCCGACCAATCAACTTGGCATGAAGGAATCTGATAGAGGGTCACCCAATGAACATTTCTACAAAATTATTTGAAAATCAGCTGAACATTTTCACTATATCCATATAAGGCAAAATAACCCCTCCCCCTGGTGGCCATGTTTTTTGACCAATCAACATGGCTTGAAGGAATCTGATAGAGGGTCATCCAAGGAACATTTCTACAAAATTATTTGAAAATCGGCCTGACACTTTTGGAGGAGAAGATTTTTTAAGTTTTTACTATATCCATATATGGCAAAACAACCCCGCCCCCTGGCGGCCATGTTTTTTGACCAATCAACATGGCTTGAAGGAATCTGATAGAGGGTCATCCAAGGAACATTTCTACAAAATTATTTGAAAATCACCTCGACACTTTTGGAGGAGAAGATTTTTTAAGTTTTCACAATAGCCATATAAGGCAAAATAGCCAAGCCCCCTGGCGGCCATGTTTTTTTACCAATCAACATGGCTCGAAGGAATCTGATAGAGGGTCACCCAAAGAACATTTCTACAAAATAATTTGAAAATCGGCCTGACACTTTTGGAGGAGAAGATTTTTTAAGTTTTCACTATAGCCATATAAGGCAAAATAGCCCCGCCCCCCTGGCGGCCATGTTTTTCGACCAATCAACATGGCTTCAAGGAATCTGATAGAAGGTCACCAGAGGAACATTTCTACAAAATAATTTGAAAATCAGCCAACCAGTTTGGGAGAAGAAGAATTTTGAAGTTTTTTTCCGTTTCGTTGCCATGGAAACAAGAATTCCGCATGGATCGAAAGAATTTGAAGGAATTCTGGTGAGGTCATTGAGAGGATGCTTTCTGTGAAGTTCCATCCCAATTGACCCGCTGGTTAGTGAGAAGAAGAAGTTGACGGACGACGGACGATGGACGAAGGACGACGGACGCCGGACAAAAGACGATCACAATAACTCACCTTGAGCACTTCGTGCTCAGGTGAGCTAAAAATGGTAGTAATGGCTGCCTTACTTGGCGCTCAGTGTTGCAGGGTTGGCATTTCGAATGACTGGCTGGTTTCGGGATAAATGGAAAACAGGAAATAATGGATAAAGTTATAAAAATGTTTAAAGTGGCCTAAACACCAAACAATCAATCAATTATCCTTAAACCCCGAACTACATTTCAAAGTTGTTGCCATGCTTCCATTATCGCAGGCTACTATACCCTCAAGACAGCATATCATTTTATCATCTGCCAACGGCAGATGTGATATTGGTTTGATGTCGTTCTTCTGTTTGTCTTGAGCCATATCTAAATCATTGGTGAATGGATTTCATTAAAACTATAGAGAAATGTCAAATTTATTTAACAATATAACTAACTTACTGCACTTTGTTTCACCACAATAGCTACATTTGTAGAGTAACCGCCCTAGTACTTTAAGTGCTTTGATTTACATAGTAAAGATTATCTGTTAACTTATTACTTGACTGGCTAGTTTTAGAGTTGCCTGCTTTGAATATGGAAAATAATGTAACATGTAGAAGATTAAAACAGAATTGAAGTTTAGTCGAAACAGACTTTATTATTGATTATTATGTTAACAACTGTGTCTTGATGATACATTTTCCAGAAGTTTATCCGCTGCAAAGATGAATGCTCTTTAACCCTTTCCCACATACAACAAATCTGCAGCAGACGAAACATACTAGAAACAAGAGGCCCATGAGGGCCTATGCTCTACTGGCATGGATCTTGAAGGTGTTATTGTGTTCACAAGCTGTATTATATCAAAATGGTGGATGACCAATGAATTTTGTAAAACGTCAGAAAGAATTTTGGCCAAGCTGAGTTTCAAACTCAGCATACAAGTCCACCTTAGAGAATTCACAAGCTGTATTATAGCAATTTTGACAATTACAAGGGCCATAATCCAGTCTTGCAAGGTCAGATCCGGCTGATTTGCGAAAGGAACACAGTTCTCATGGATATTTAACTACTGTATAAGTTTCATGGGTATTTAACTACTGTATAATAAGTTTAATGGATATTTAACTACTGTATAAGTTTGATTGAGATACAATCAAAACTTACGGCTGTATCATGTTAACAAGCTGTATTATATCAATTCTACCAATTTAGGCTGATTTAACTACTGTATAAGTTTGATTGAGATACAATAGAAAATAAAGACTGTATTGTGTTAACAAACTCTCTTATAGCAATTTTGACAATTTCAAGGGCCATAATCCGGTCATGCATGAGCGGATCTGGCTAGTTTAAACAAGAGGGCCATGATGGCCCTGAATCGCTCACCTGATTAATTTTTTTTTCACTTTAGTCATATAAGCCCCGCCCCCTGGCGGCCATAGTTTCCGACCAATCAACTTGGCATGAAGGAATCTGATAGAGGGTCACCCAATGAACATTTCTACAAAATTATTTGAAAATCAGCTGAACATTTTCACTATATCCATATAAGGCAAAATAACCCCTCCCCCTGGTGGCCATGTTTTTTGACCAATCAACATGGCTTGAAGGAATCTGATAGAGGGTCATCCAAGGAACATTTCTACAAAATTATTTGAAAATCGGCCTGACACTTTTGGAGGAGAAGATTTTTTAAGTTTTTACTATATCCATATATGGCAAAACAACCCCGCCCCCTGGCGGCCATGTTTTTTGACCAATCAACATGGCTTGAAGGAATCTGATAGAGGGTCATCCAAGGAACATTTCTACAAAATTATTTGAAAATCACCTCGACACTTTTGGAGGAGAAGATTTTTTAAGTTTTCACAATAGCCATATAAGGCAAAATAGCCAAGCCCCCTGGCGGCCATGTTTTTTTACCAATCAACATGGCTCGAAGGAATCTGATAGAGGGTCACCCAAAGAACATTTCTACAAAATAATTTGAAAATCGGCCTGACACTTTTGGAGGAGAAGATTTTTTAAGTTTTCACTATAGCCATATAAGGCAAAATAGCCCCGCCCCCCTGGCGGCCATGTTTTTCGACCAATCAACATGGCTTCAAGGAATCTGATAGAAGGTCACCAGAGGAACATTTCTACAAAATAATTTGAAAATCGGCCAACCAGTTTGGGAGACGAAGAATTTTGAAGTTTTTTTCATTTCGTTGCCATGGAAACCAGAATTCTGCATGGATCCCAAAAATTTGAAGGAATTCTGGTGAGGACATTGAGAGGGTGCTTCCTGTGAAGTTTCATCCCAATTGACCCACTGGTTACTGAGGAGAAAAAGTTGACGCACGACGGACGCCGGACACACTGCAAATGGGGATCGAACCCTGGACATCCGGTTCCAAATCCCTGATGCTAACCACTTGGGCACGGTGGATTCCTTGTTAACATTGTTCAACAGAAGAAACTACTCTAAACTGGAAGGTATATTTCAAGACAAAGAAGTTATCAGTCAATTCCCTTTTCTTCTGCCAAAGAGTTTGAGATAAAATATATTAATGCATCCATTTAAAGGGGGTGTAACGCTGTTTTCAACCATTTTTCAGTCATAATACGGCGGCCAGTTGACCTACTCAAGTGTTTCCTAGCTTTCCTACAAAGTTTATTTATCTTGTTATAAATCCTTATTTGACCTGTAACCATTTCCAACACACAAAAGATTTTCAGCGGAAAACTTTTAAACATCCCGCAACAAACATATCTCTACAAATGAAAGTGTAGTTATAAATAAATATAGTTGAAAACATTGTGGCATACGGAGAAACAGCCCATGATGAGCATTTGTTTTCTTTTTGCTACAATGTTTTCAAAAATTTGTGTCAAGTGCCTGCATGTGGGAAAGGGTTAAACCCTTTTAGTGGATTGTCAAAAGGGTTGTTTCACAGAAAAATGTTTTGAATAACCACAACTTTAAGTTAGTTTGGTTATAAAATACATCTCTGCATTAAATGAATTTTAAAAACTTAAGAAACATTGTGGAAATGTGTAATTCTTCCCTTTTCTTGCTTCCAGCATTAACAAAGCAGATATCTCACATTTGGAAAATTATGGTTTTAGTAGATTTTGCTTAATATTATAAGTAATTACTCCTTTAACCACAAGATTCATATTATACATAATTATGAGCAATTTCTCCTTTTCCCACAATGTTTTCAAAAGTCGTCTGCATTTGGAAAAGGGTTAACAAAAACAATGTATGTATCATGCTACATGTATTACACATTTTCAAGTGGTAGACTAAGTGTGTGATTGTAAACAGTTTTTAATGTAATGTCTATCTACACAATGTTTACCCTTTCTCCAATAAGGTTTATCATTTCAATTTTTCTGCAGCAGAAGTTGATTAACCCTTTCCCACATGAAACAAATCTGCAGCAGACGACAGAAAACATACCGGAACAAATTTGGAAATTCCCTTTCGATGAAAGTATAATAATTGAATAGAGTTGAAAATATTGTGATAAAAGGAGAAATTGCTGGTTTTGAGCAATTTCCTTTTTTGTCGCCATGTTTTCAAAAAGCCTTCTGCTGCAGAGGTGTGAGAAAGCGTCTTAAAGCAAATTGTCATCATGCTTTTAGTTTTATCACGGTGTAAGAGCACTCATTCATGACCTGGGTAATCAAGCGCAGTACTAGGCTAGGAAATGCACTTTGCCCAATGGCACTCCACCATGAGACGGGATCTAACCTAGACTGCCCGATTCCAAATCCCCTCTTTAACCCTTTCCGTCATATCTTTCCCTCATATAGACGCTTTCTGATGCCTCTGCAGCAGACGGCTTTTTGAAAACATAGTGAAAAAAGGAGAAATTGCGCAAAATAATGAGCAATTTCTCCTTTTGCCACAATGTTTTCTACTTTTAGTCATAGGTTATCCATTCAATTAAAGATATTTTCTATTTTTTGACAAAATATGTTCAAAGTCGTCTGCTGCAGAATTTTCGTATGAGGGAAAGGGTTAAGAGGGAAAGGGTAAATATAATGTGTACACATTTTGAAATTCAATTTTTGTTTAAATATTTTTTAAAAACTCACTTTAACTTCCACACTACAAGGCTGCAAACATCTCTCATACAAAAACCCATATAGATCTATCACACTATCAGATTTAACATAACAACAACAACAACTTATCAGTCAATAACACGGAAGGAGAAGTTGATGTTTCAAACATGCAGAGGCTAATCATAATGTTAACCCTTTCCCTCATACGACAATTCTGCAGCAGACGACTTTGAACATATTTTGTTAATCAAGAGGCCCATGAGGGCCTATGCTCTACTGGCATGGATCTTGAAGGCTTTACCATGAGAGCTCGGTTCCTTTCGAAAACCAGCCAGATCCGCCCATGCATGACTGGATTATGGCCCTTGAAATTGTCAAAATTGCTATAATACAGCTTCTTGAAATTGTCAAAATTGCTATAATACAGCTTGTGAACTAACAAGCTCTATTATAGCAATTTTGACAATTTCAAGGGCCATAACCCAGTCATGCATGGGCGGATCTGGCTGGTTTTCGAAAGGAACCGAGCTCTGATGGATATCTAACTAGGAGTGCAAATGTAACTGCAAGGAGTGGACACTGTTAAAGACATAGCTTATCAGTAACGGCCATTTGTATCTTGAAATTTATCAACAATTAACTTTAATAAGAATGGAATTATAAAGTTTTGTCAGTAATTTTGCCTCTTTCCTGCTGCTCTGTTTTTCAACGAAATTAATATGGCTTGAACATAATTTTGTAGAGGGTGACTCAAGGAATTTTTTTTGATGACACAGCAACCAAATATTTACACAGAATGTAAGTCTTTGGACCATTTTGAAAGAGGACTAACTATGGAACATTCCTGTGAAGTTTCGTTGAAATTGGTCCAGTGGAATGGAGGTAGTCATTTGTAGCTTAAAAGTTCAATTTACCCCTTTTGTTATGACGCCTGGTAGCTATGATTTTGTAACGTGTCAATACCGCTTGAACAAATTAAGTAGAGGATCACCGAAGTAAGATTCCTGTTTAATTGTGTTTAAATTAGACAAGCACTATCATAACAAGAGCTGTCGTAGACATCGCGCTAACTATTCCACCATTTTTTTTTACTTCTGAGATATTGAGACAACAAGCGACCATAACTTGCATAAAATGCTGGATAGAGTTATCGTACTTGGTTGTTTACATAGGTGTGATGGCTGGGAAGGGCTGTATAAAGTTGCAAAGCAATGCATTAAGACGCTACTAAGATATGGTCTCTTAATCCAGTTGCATGCAAAACTTAAACCAGAATTTGTAAGTCAAAGAAGAGGGCCATAATGGCCCTGGATCGCTTACCTGATTTTTTCTCTCACTTAAGCCATATAAGCCCCGCCCCTGACGACCATAGTTTCCGACCAATCAACTTGGCTTGAAGGAATCTGATAGTGTCACACTAGAAACACTTCTTCAAAATTATTTGAAAATTGTCCTAACACTTTCAGGAGAAGATTTTTTAAGTTTTCACTATGTGTATATACCCATATAAGGCAAACTAGCCTCGCCCTGTGGCGGCCATGTTTTTTGACCAATCAACATGGCTTGAAGGAATCTGATAGTGGGTCACTTAAGGAGCATTTCTAGAAAAAAAAAATAGAAAATCGGCCTGACACTTTAGGAGGAGAAGATTTTAAGTTTTCACTGAAGGCAAAATGGCCCCGCACCCATTTGCGGCCATGTTTTTTAACCAATCAATATGGATCGAAGGAATCTGATAAAGGATCATCTAAGGAACATATCTAGAAAATTATTTGAAAATCTGCCAACCAGTTTGGGAGAAGAAGAATTTTGAAGCTTTTTTAGTTTCGTTACCATGGAAACCAGAATTCTGCATGGATCCAAAAAATTTAAGGAATTCTGATGAGGTCAATGAGAGGATTCTTTCTGTGGAGTTTTATTATTGTTACAGCAATCCCAGACGGTGGAGACTTTAAAGATGGAAGGTCTATACTTTGATGTGATTGAGGCGACACTTTAATCTATCCAGACTCAATCATCACGCCGATCATGAAGGAGGAGCTGAAATTAACATGAACATTAACCTGATGCCACGCTGCTGCTCTGTTTGTCAACAAAATCAATAAGGCTTCAACAGATTTTTTAAGAGAATCACTTAAAGAACATTACTGCCAAAATATCTTGGAATCTGACCAATGAATTTTATTGGGGAAAAGGTTTTGAAAGTTTGGGTACTTTTCTCAATTTCTGATGACGCAGCAATCAAAGTTCTACACAGAATGTCTACACAGATTGTAAGTCTTTGAAGAGATTGAAAGAGGACCATGAAAGGAAAATTCCTGTAAAGCTACCTTGAAATCGGTAGAGTGGAATGGTAAGAGTTGTCATTTGTAGGTAAAGGTTCAATTTACCCCATTTGTGATGACGCATGGTTGCTATGATTTTGTAACCAATCACAACAGCTTGAACAAATTCAGTACAGGATCACTGAAGTAAGTCATTCCTACTTAAGTTTTTCTGATATCAGACAAAGATTTTCTGAATTACAATTTTGTTGTAATTTTGTCCCTTTTCTTATGCCTCCTGAATGCTATGTTTTTCAATCAATCAGTATGCATTAAACACTCTTTGTAGAGGGTCACCCAAGGAACATTTCTACCAAATTACATTGAACTATGACAAACAGCTTTGGAGAAGCAGATTTTTAAAGTTTGGACATTTTGCCCACTTTCTGATGCCGCAGCAACCAAAGTTCTGCATGGAATTAATATCTTTGAACATTTTTAAAAGAGGACTACCAATTGAACATTCCTGCGAAGTTTGGAGGAAATTGGTCTCGTGGTTTAGAAGATGATGTTCAAAAAAAGAAATTTCCAAATTTTGTCATTTTGTCCCTTTTTAGATGCCACCTGACTGCCATGTTTTTTAACCAATCAATATGGCTTGAACAATTTTTGTAGAGGGTCACCTAAGGAACATTTCTACCAAATGGAATCTGACCAGCAGATTCGGAGAAGAATATTTTCATAGATTGGACGTTTTGCCCCCTTTCTGATGCCGCAGCAACAAAAGTTCTCAATGGAACTAGAAATATCACTAAAGGTGATGAATACCTCCAGCTGGTGCCTAACAATATACATATGTATGAGAAATTCAAGGGGCCATAACTCATTTAAAAATAATTCCAGTGCAGCACACTCACAATATGCTCAACTAGGCTCGGTATCAATCATTCCTGTGAAGTTAGTTTAAATTCTGATGAAGGGTTGCTGAGAAATAGTGTTCACAAGAAATGTCCACAATATACATATGTATGAGAAATTCAAGGGGCCATAACTCATTTAAAAATAATTCCATTGCAACACGCTCACAATATGCACAACTAGGCTTGGTATCAATCATTCCTGTGAAGTTATATTAAATTCTGATGAAGGGTTGCTGAGAAATAGTGTTCACAAGAATTGTCCAGACCAACGGACCGACCGACCGTCAAGCGTGACTCCTATATAGCCCCCATATACTATGTATCTGGGGGTATAATTAAATGTTTAGAATAAATTTGAAAGAGGCCAACCAGAGGAGCATCCCTGTGATGTTTCATGGAAATTGTTCATGTAGTTTGGGAGGAGATGATGTTTAAAGCTAAAAGTTAACGACGGAAGACGGAAGACGCACACAGAGTGATCAGAATAGCTCACCTTGAGCCTTTGGCTCTATGTGATCTAAAAATACAAGCTTCGAGATTGGCCGCGGGCAAAAAAGAACTACCGAAACCGGTGTTTAAAGAACCACAAAAGTACCAGGTATGTGATTTGTCATTTTCTTAAAATATTAGAATTTCTAAAATATCAGAAACAACTATAACTGTGATGAACTCACGAAAGGATACCCCCTTCCCGCGCTTAACAGACAGACACGGACGGACTGACAGGGATAATTTTACTTCATACACATCCTCAGGTTGTGTACTGTAACTGTGTAAAGTTACAACAAAATCGGTCCAGCAGTTAAGGGGGGAGTTGCGCTTACAAGTGGATGACCAATGAATTTTGTAAAACGTCAGAAAGAATTTTGGCCAAGCTGAGTTTCAAACTCAGCATACAAGTCCACCTTAGAGAATTCACAAGCTGTATTATAGCAATTTTGACAATTACAAGGGCCATAATCCAGTCTTGCAAGGTCAGATCCGGCTGATTTGCGAAAGGAACACAGTTCTCATGGATATTTAACTACTGTATAAGTTTCATGGGTATTTAACTACTGTATAATAAGTTTAATGGATATTTAACTACTGTATAAGTTTGATTGAGATACAATCAAAACTTACGGCTGTATCATGTTAACAAGCTGTATTATATCAATTCTACCAATTTAGGCTGATTTAACTACTGTATAAGTTTGATTGAGATACAATAAAAAATAAAGACTGTATTGTGTTAACAAACTCTCTTATAGCAATTTTGACAATTTCAAGGGCCATAATCCGGTCATGCATGAGCGGATCTGGCTAGTTTAAACAAGAGGGCCATGATGGCCCTGAATCGCTCACCTGATTAATTTTTTTTTCACTTTAGTCATATAAGCCCCGCCCCCTGGCGGCCATAGTTTCCGACCAATCAACTTGGCATGAAGGAATCTGATAGAGGGTCACCCAATGAACATTTCTACAAAATTATTTGAAAATCAGCTGAACATTTTCACTATATCCATATAAGGCAAAATAACCCCTCCCCCTGGTGGCCATGTTTTTTGACCAATCAACATGGCTTGAAGGAATCTGATAGAGGGTCATCCAAGGAACATTTCTACAAAATTATTTGAAAATCGGCCTGACACTTTTGGAGGAGAAGATTTTTTAAGTTTTTACTATATCCATATATGGCAAAACAACCCCGCCCCCTGGCGGCCATGTTTTTTGACCAATCAACATGGCTTGAAGGAATCTGATAGAGGGTCATCCAAGGAACATTTCTACAAAATTATTTGAAAATCACCTCGACACTTTTGGAGGAGAAGATTTTTTAAGTTTTCACAATAGCCATATAAGGCAAAATAGCCAAGCCCCCTGGCGGCCATGTTTTTTTACCAATCAACATGGCTCGAAGGAATCTGATAGAGGGTCACCCAAAGAACATTTCTACAAAATAATTTGAAAATCGGCCTGACACTTTTGGAGGAGAAGATTTTTTAAGTTTTCACTATAGCCATATAAGGCAAAATAGCCCCGCCCCCCTGGCGGCCATGTTTTTCGACCAATCAACATGGCTTCAAGGAATCTGATAGAAGGTCACCAGAGGAACATTTCTACAAAATAATTTGAAAATCGGCCAACCAGTTTGGGAGACGAAGAATTTTGAAGTTTTTTTCATTTCGTTGACATGGAAACCAGAATTCTGCATGGATCCCAAAAATTTGAAGGAATTCTGGTGAGGACATTGAGAGGGTGCTTCCTGTGAAGTTTCATCCCAATTGACCCACTGGTTACTGAGGAGAAAAAGTTGACGCACGACGGACGCCGGACACACTGCAAATGGGGATCGAACCCTGGACATCCGGTTCCAAATCCCTGATGCTAACCACTTGGGCACGGTGGATTCCTTGTTAACATTGTTCAACAGAAGAAACTACTCTAAACTGGAAGGTATATTTCAAGACAAAGAAGTTATCAGTCAATTCCCTTTTCTTCTGCCAAAGAGTTTGAGATAAAATATATTAATGCATCCATTTAAAGGGGGTGTAACGCTGTTTTCAACCATTTTTCAGTCATAATACGGCGGCCAGTTGACCTACTCAAGTGTTTCCTAGCTTTCCTACAAAGTTTATTTATCTTGTTATAAATCCTTATTTGACCTGTAACCATTTCCAACACACAAAAGATTTTCAGCGGAAAACTTTTAAACATCCCGCAACAAACATATCTCTACAAATGAAAGTGTAGTTATAAATAAATATAGTTGAAAACATTGTGGCATACGGAGAAACAGCCCATGATGAGCATTTGTTTTCTTTTTGCTACAATGTTTTCAAAAATTTGTGTCAAGTGCCTGCATGTGGGAAAGGGTTAAACCCTTTTAGTGGATTGTCAAAAGGGTTGTTTCACAGAAAAATGTTTTGAATAACCACAACTTTAAGTTAGTTTGGTTATAAAATACATCTCTGCATTAAATGAATTTTAAAAACTTAAGAAACATTGTGGAAATGTGTAATTCTTCCCTTTTCTTGCTTCCAGCATTAACAAAGCAGATATCTCACATTTGGAAAATTATGGTTTTAGTAGATTTTGCTTAATATTATAAGTAATTACTCCTTTAACCACAAGATTCATATTATACATAATTATGAGCAATTTCTCCTTTTCCCACAATGTTTTCAAAAGTCGTCTGCATTTGGAAAAGGGTTAACAAAAACAATGTATGTATCATGCTACATGTATTACACATTTTCAAGTGGTAGACTAAGTGTGTAATTGTAAACAGTTTTTAATGTAATGTCTATCTACACAATGTTTACCCTTTCTCCAATAAGGTTTATCATTTCAATTTTTCTGCAGCAGAAGTTGATTAACCCTTTCCCACATGAAACAAATCTGCAGCAGACGACAGAAAACATACCGGAACAAATTTGGAAATTCCCTTTCGATGAAAGTATAATAATTGAATAGAGTTGAAAATATTGTGATAAAAGGAGAAATTGCTGGTTTTGAGCAATTTCCTTTTTTGTCGCCATGTTTTCAAAAAGCCTTCTGCTGCAGAGGTGTGAGAAAGCGTCTTAAAGCAAATTGTCATCATGCTTTTAGTTTTATCACGGTGTAAGAGCACTCATTCATGACCTGGGTAATCAAGCGCAGTACTAGGCTAGGAAATGCACTTTGCCCAATGGCACTCCACCATTAGACGGGATCTAACCTAGACTGCCCGATTCCAAATCCCCTCTTTAACCCTTTCCGTCATATCTTTCCCTCATATAGACGCTTTCTGATGCCTCTGCAGCAGACGGCTTTTTGAAAACATAGTGAAAAAAGGAGAAATTGCGCAAAATAATGAGCAATTTCTCCTTTTGCCACAATGTTTTCTACTTTTAGTCATAGGTTATCCATTCAATTAAAGATATTTTCTATTTTTTGACAAAATATGTTCAAAGTCGTCTGCTGCAGAATTTTCGTATGAGGGAAAGGGTTAAGAGGGAAAGGGTAAATATAATGTGTACACATTTTGAAATTCAATTTTTGTTTAAATATTTTTTAAAAACTCACTTTAACTTCCACACTACAAGGCTGCAAACATCTCTCATACAAAAACCCATATAGATCTATCACACTATCAGATTTAACATAACAACAACAACAACTTATCAGTCAATAACACGGAAGGAGAAGTTGATGTTTCAAACATGCAGAGGCTAATCATAATGTTAACCCTTTCCCTCATACGACAATTCTGCAGCAGACGACTTTGAACATATTTTGTTAATCAAGAGGCCCATGAGGGCCTATGCTCTACTGGCATGGATCTTGAAGGCTTTACCATGAGAGCTCGGTTCCTTTCGAAAACCAGCCAGATCCGCCCATGCATGACTGGATTATGGCCCTTGAAATTGTCAAAATTGCTATAATACAGCTTCTTGAAATTGTCAAAATTGCTATAATACAGCTTGTGAACTAACAAGCTCTATTATAGCAATTTTGACAATTTCAAGGGCCATAACCCAGTCATGCATGGGCGGATCTGGCTGGTTTTCGAAAGGAACCGAGCTCTGATGGATATCTAACTAGGAGTGCAAATGTAACTGCAAGGAGTGGACACTGTTAAAGACATAGCTTATCAGTAACGGCCATTTGTATCTTGAAATTTATCAACAATTAACTTTAATAAGAATGGAATTATAAAGTTTTGTCAGTAATTTTGCCTCTTTCCTGCTGCTCTGTTTTTCAACGAAATTAATATGGCTTGAACATAATTTTGTAGAGGGTGACTCAAGGAATTTTTTTTGATGACACAGCAACCAAATATTTACACAGAATGTAAGTCTTTGGACCATTTTGAAAGAGGACTAACTATGGAACATTCCTGTGAAGTTTCGTTGAAATTGGTCCAGTGGAATGGAGGTAGTCATTTGTAGCTTAAAAGTTCAATTTACCCCTTTTGTTATGACGCCTGGTAGCTATGATTTTGTAACGTGTCAATACCGCTTGAACAAATTAAGTAGAGGATCACCGAAGTAAGATTCCTGTTTAATTGTGTTTAAATTAGACAAGCACTATCATAACAAGAGCTGTCGTAGACATCGCGCTAACTATTCCACCATTTTTTTTTACTTCTGAGATATTGAGACAACAAGCGACCATAACTTGCATAAAATGCTGGATAGAGTTATCGTACTTGGTTGTTTACATAGGTGTGATGGCTGGGAAGGGCTGTATAAAGTTGCAAAGCAATGCATTAAGACGCTACTAAGATATGGTCTCTTAATCCAGTTGCATGCAAAACTTAAACCAGAATTTGTAAGTCAAAGAAGAGGGCCATAATGGCCCTGGATCGCTTACCTGATTTTTTTCTCACTTAAGCCATATAAGCCCCGCCCCTGACGACCATAGTTTCCGACCAATCAACTTGGCTTGAAGGAATCTGATAGTGTCACACTAGAAACACTTCTTCAAAATTATTTGAAAATTGTCCTAACACTTTCAGGAGAAGATTTTTTAAGTTTTCACTATGTATATATACCCATATAAGGCAAAATAGCCTCGCCCTGTGGCGGCCATGTTTTTTGACCAATCAACATGGCTTGAAGGAATCTGATAGTGGGTCACTGACAGAAAATCGGCCTGACACTTTAGGAGGAGAAGATTTTAAGTTTTCACTGAAGGCAAAATGGCCCCGCACCCATTTGCGGCCATGTTTTTTAACCAATCAATATGGATCGAAGGAATCTGATAAAGGATCATCTAAGGAACATATCTAGAAAATTATTTGAAAATCTGCCAACCAGTTTGGGAGAAGAAGAATTTTGAAGCTTTTTTAGTTTCGTTACCATGGAAACCAGAATTCTGCATGGATCCCAATAAATTTAAGGAATACTGATGAGGTCAATGAGAGGATTCTTTCTGTGGAGTTTTATTATTGTTACAGCAATCCCAGACGGTGGAGACTTTAAAGATGGAAGGTCTATACTTTGATGTGATTGAGGCGACACTTTAATCTATCCAGACTCAATCATCACGCCGATCATGAAGGAGGAGCTGACATTAACATGAACATTAACCTGATGCCACGCTGCTGCTCTGTTTGTCAACAAAATCAATAAGGCTTCAACAGATTTTTTAAGAGAATCACTTAAAGAACATTACTGCCAAAATATCTTGGAATCTGACCAATGAATTTTATTGGGGAAAAGGTTTTGAAAGTTTGGGTACTTTTCTCAATTTCTGATGACGCAGCAATCAAAGTTCTACACAGAATGTCTACACAGATTGTAAGTCTTTGAAGAGATTGAAAGAGGACCATGAAATGAAAATTCCTGTAAAGCTACCTTGAAATCGGTAGAGTGGAATGGTAAGAGTTGTCATTTGTAGGTAAAGGTTCAATTTACCCCATTTGTGATGACGCATGGTTGCTATGATTTTGTAACCAATCACAACAGCTTGAACAAATTCAGTACAGGATCACTGAAGTAAGTCATTCCTACTTAAGTTTTTCTGATATCAGACAAAGATTTTCTGAATTACAATTTTGTTGTAATTTTGTCCCTTTTCTTATGCCTCCTGAATGCTATGTTTTTCAATCAATCAGTATGCATTAAACACTCTTTGTAGAGGGTCACCCAAGGAACATTTCTACCAAATTACATTGAACTATGACAAACAGCTTTGGAGAAGCAGATTTTTAAAGTTTGGACATTTTGCCCACTTTCTGATGCCGCAGCAACCAAAGTTCTGCATGGAATTAATATCTTTGAACATTTTTAAAAGAAGACTACCAATTGAACATTCCTGCGAAGTTTGGAGGAAATTGGTCTCGTGGTTTAGAAGATGATGTTCAAAAAAAGAAATTTCCAAATTTTGTCATTTTGTCCCTTTTTAGATGCCACCTGACTGCCATGTTTTTTAACCAATCAATATGGCTTGAACAATTTTTGTAGAGGGTCACCTAAGGAACATTTCTACCAAATGGAATCTGACCAGCAGATTCGGAGAAGAATATTTTCATAGATTGGACGTTTTGCCCCCTTTCTGATGCCGCAGCAACAAAAGTTCTCAATGGAACTAGAAATATCACTAAAGGTGATGAATACCTCCAGCTGGTGCCTAACAATATACATATGTATGAGAAATTCAAGGGGCCATAACTCATTTAAAAATAATTCCAGTGCAGCACACTCACAATATGCTCAACTAGGCTCGGTATCAATCATTCCTGTGAAGTTAGTTTAAATTCTGATGAAGGGTTGCTGAGAAATAGTGTTCACAAGAAATGTCCACAATATACATATGTATGAGAAATTCAAGGGGCCATAACTCATTTAAAAATAATTCCATTGCAACACGCTCACAATATGCACAACTAGGCTTGGTATCAATCATTCCTGTGAAGTTATATTAAATTCTGATGAAGGGTTGCTGAGAAATAGTGTTCACAAGAATTGTCCAGACCAACGGACCGACCGACCGTCAAGCGTGACTCCTATATAGCCCCCATATACTATGTATCTGGGGGTATAATTAAATGTTTAGAATAAATTTGAAAGAGGCCAACCAGAGGAGCATCCCTGTGATGTTTCATGGAAATTGTTCATGTAGTTTGGGAGGAGATGATGTTTAAAGCTAAAAGTTAACGACGGAAGACGGAAGACGCACACAGAGTGATCAGAATAGCTCACCTTGAGCCTTTGGCTCTATGTGATCTAAAAATACAAGCTTCGAGATTGGCCGCGGGCAAAAAAGAACTACCGAAACCGGTGTTTAAAGAACCACAAAAGTACCAGGTATGTGATTTGTCATTTTCTTAAAATATTAGAATTTCTAAAATATCAGAAACAACTATAACTGTGATGAACTCACGAAAGGATACCCCCTTCCCGCGCTTAACAGACAGACACGGACGGACTGACAGGGATAATTTTACTTCATACACATCCTCAGGTTGTGTACTGTAACTGTGTAAAGTTACAACAAAATCGGTCCAGCAGTTAAGGGGGGAGTTGCGCTTACAAGCATATGGACAGACAGACGGACGGACATGGTGATTCCAATATACGCCACCCCCCAAAACTTGTTTGTGGGGGGTATAATATGAAAGGAAAGAAAAAAGAAGGCAGTTGTGATTTTGCACATTAATAAAATGTAAGTTGTATGTTATATTATAGGTATGTATTTTGGGCCGGAGGCCTTATTACGCAAATAAAACTATTGCATTGTATTGTCGTCTGATGTTTATTTAATTAAATTAATATTCACTACAATTCTATTATAAAATATTATATGTATTTGTACATGTATACTGTTTTACGCCGCTTTCAATATGTTTTCTTTAGTTTTATCACGGTGTTTCCTTAGAAGATTAACGGTTCAACTGGTCCATCTTGCATGACACCAGCAAGTCAGTCTTGATGCTAACCGAAAAACCTGAACGCCTAGGAGGGAAATCTATTACTAAAATGTTTTAAGTCTTTAGTATGTTTCAAGCGATATCAAATCCGCAACATCATTAACAAAAATATGAAGAAAATACACAACTAGTAACCACAATTTATGTGATAAAAAAAAACCAGGTTCTTCTATTACATTCAATTATCAGAACTGTCTGAAGCACAAGAGCTTTCGGAGGACAGCCACTCGACTATTTCACTGCTTATTTCATTATTGCCATATGGACTCTAATGTAGTTGCATGGAAAACATTAACCAGAATTTCTTAACATGTGATAATTTGCAGGAGTTATTTAACTTATATTCATAGGACTGGTGTGATGGTTTTGAAGGGTTGTTCAACGTTTCAATGGTATGCTTCAAGTAGTTACTAAGATATGGACTCTTAATGTAGTTGCATGCAAACCTTTAACCATAATCTTTAAGTAAACAAGAGGGCCATGATGGCCCTGCATCGCTCACCTGATTTTTTTTCCACTTCAGCCATATAAACTCTGCCCCCTGGTGGCCATAGTTTTCGACCAATCAACATGGCTTGAAAGAATCTGATAGAGGGTCACCCTAGGAACATTTCTACAAAAAAAATTTGAAAATCGGCCAGACCTTTTCGTTGGCGGGCATGTTTTTTCAACCAATCAACTTGGCTTGAAGGAATCTGATGGTGGGTCACTTAAGGAATATTTCTACAAAATTATTTAACAAGAGTGCCATGATTGCCCTGAATCGCTCACCTGATTTTTTTTTTTCACTTTAGTCATATAAGCCCCGCCCCCTGGCGACCATAGTTTCCGACCAATCAACTTGGCGTGAAGGAATCTGATAGAGGGTCACCCAATGAACATTTCTACAAAATTATTGAAAATCAGCTGAACATTTTCACTATATCCATATAAGGCAAAATAACCCCTCCCCCTGGCGGCCATGTTTTTTGACCAATCAACATGGCTTGAAGGAATCTGATAGAGGGTCATCAAAGGAACATTTCTACAAAATTATTTGAAAATCGGACTGACACTTTTGGAGGAGAAGTTTTTGAAGTTTTCACTATATCCATCTAAGGCAAAACAACCCCGCCCCCTGGCGGCCATGTTTTTTGACCAATCAACATGGCTTGAAGGAATCTGATAGAGGGTTATCCAAGGAACATTTCTACAAAATTATTTGAAAAGCACCTTGACACTTTCGGAGGAGAAGATTTTTTAATTTTTCACTATAGCCATATAAGGAAAAATAGCCCCGCCTCATTGGCGGCCATGTTTTTTGACCAATCAACATGGCTTGAGGGAATCTGATAGAGGGTCATCCAAGGAACATTTCTACAAAATTATTTGAAAATCAGCCTAACACTTTTGGAGGAGAAGATTTTTTAAGTTTTCACAATAGCCATATAAGGCAAAATAGCCCCGCCCCCTGGCGGCCATGTTTTTTGACTAATCAACATGGCTCGAAGGAATCTGATAGAGGGTCACCCAAGGAACATTTCTACAAAATAATTTGAAAATCGGCCTGACACTTTTGGAGGAGAAGATTTTTTAAGTTTTCACTATAGCCATATAAGGCAAAATAGCCCCCCACCTGGCGGCCATGTTTTTCGACCAATCAACATTGCTTCAAGGAATCTGATAGAGGGTCCACCCAAGGAACATTTCTACAAAATAATTTGAAAATCGGCAAACCAGTTTGGGAGACGAAGAATTTTGAAGTCTTTTTCATTTCGTTGCCATGGAAACCAGAATTCTGCATGGATCCCAAAAATTTGGAAGAATTCTGGTGAAGACATTGAGAGGGTGCTTCCTGTGAAGTATCATCCCAATTGACCCACTGGTTACTGAGGAGAAAAAGTTGACGCACGACGGACGCCGGACGACGGACAAAAGGCGATCACAATAACTCACCTTGAGCAAAGCTGAGGTGAGCTAAAAATTGGCTTGACACTTTTGGAGGAGAAGATTTCCCTTCTGTATTTATATCTCAAAGAGAAAGGCAGTCACTAGGTTTCTTTACATCAAGTGTTCTGGTATGCCTGAAAGTACAGAGAAACATAGAATACATATAACACAAAATGTTTAAAATCTATGGCATAAAGATTTATTAGTCACAGTTATAGTCAGGATCAGTAGTTTTTTTGTAAATTTAATATACACATCACAATTATGATGTTTAGTAAACACCTGTATTTTGAAATGTTTTAGAAAACAACATTTTAAACATCAGAATGAAATGGCATCAGAACATTAAACAAGAGGGCCATGATGGCCCGCAATCACTCAACTGGGTTATGCCAACCACATAGTCAATCACAATAACTCATGATGTTGCCAGTTAAGCTATTACTAAAATGTAAACATGTTTTTTCTTCAATCTGGACAAGTTGCCTAGCTTATGACCAGATATGACATACATGTATATCAAAACTTTGCCTAGATATCACCAAGCCAATTGTTCTGACAAAGTTTCAACATGCAAAAATTAAAAGTACAGCTTCCTGTGTGTAAACAAGATTTTCCTTCAATTGCGCATAGTGATCTATTGTTTGACAAGACCCATATTCAAACATGGCCTAGATATTATCCATTAAAACTTTCTGACAAAGATTCAAGATACTAAAGCAAACAAGAGGGCCAAGATGGCCCTAAATCGATCACCTGAATGATAGTAAATTAGTAACAAATTTAACTGCAAATATCTGTGAAAATTTGATCAGGAGTGCATATGAAACTGCAAGGAGTGGACACTGTTAATGAAATAGCTTATCAGTAAAAGCCATTCGTATCTTGAAATCTAAAAAGAACTTTAATAAGAACGGAATTATAAAGTTTTGTCATTTTGCACCTTTCCTGATGCCACTTTGCTGCCCTGGTTGTCAACAAAATCAATAAGGCTTAAACAGATTTTATAGAGAGTCACTCAAAGAACATTTCTGCCAAATTATCTTGGAATCTGACAAACAGATTATGGAGGAAAAGGCTTTGAAAGTTTGGGTATATTTCTCAATTTCTGATGCCGCAGCAATCAAAGTTCTACACAGAATGTAAGTCTTTTGAACAATTTTGAAAGAGGACCATCAAAGGAACATTCCTGTTAAGTTACGTTGAAATTGGTAGAGTGGAATGGTAGAAGTTGTCATAATGTAGGTAAAGGTTCAATTTTCCCCCTTTTGTGATGACACATGGTTGATATGATATTGTAACCAATCACAACGGCTTAAACAAATTAGGTAGAGGATCACTGAAGTAAGATTCCTAATCAAGTTTCTTAATATCAGACAAGGATTTTCAAAAAAAAATGGAATTTCCAAATTTTGTCATTTTGCCCCTTTTCTGATGCCTCCTGAATGCCATGTTTTTCAACCAATCAGTATGCCTTGAACATTCTTTGTAGAGGGTCACCCAAGAAACATTTCTACCAAATTATATTGGAATCTGAGAAGCAGATTCAGAGAAGAAGATTTTTAAAATTTGAACATTTTGCCCACTTTCTGATGCCGCAGCAACCAAAGTTCTTGATGGAATTTAAATCTTTGAACAATTTTGGAAGAGGGCCTCCAATCTCTCTGTATGTCTGTCTGCCTGTCTGTCTGTATGTCTCTCTCTCTCTCTCTCTCATCTCTCTCTCTCTCTCTCTCTCTCTCTCTCTCTCTCTCTCTCTCTCTCTCTCTCTCTCTATCTCTCTCTCTCTCTCTCTCTCTCTCCTATGTCTGCTTGTCTGTCTGT
>JASEVX010000075.1:288481-366296 GCA_031761405.1 Serripes groenlandicus
CCCAGATCTCCGCCTTATGGACCCCGGGACCTAGTAACTTCACAGACAGACCCACTTGGGGCAGATATTACCATGTACCAAGTACCATTGCCAGCAGGTAAGGCAGTATCAATCTTAACCCCAACCAGCGCTGCCCCAACATACACCAAATCTGCAGCAGATGACTTTGAAATCATCAAGGCAAATATGTGAAAAATCCCTATATATGCGAGTTTAATTATTAAATAGAGTTGAAAACACTGTGAGAAATGGAGAATGGAGAATAATTATTCAGTCTTTTTCGGACTAGCGTTGGCGTTTGATCCACAGCGCCCTTGTTCCTTAATCATTTCCCACATACAACAAATCTGCAGGAGACGACTTTAAAAGTGTCTACTCAAATTTATTGAAAAGCTCTATTTCTGTAGGTATAATGACTGAAAAAAGTTGAAAACTTTGTGGCAAAAGAAGAAATTGCTTGTTTTCAAATGTTGTCTGCTGCAGATGCGTCAAAATGCATATACAGGTGGGAAAGGGTGTATTAAGCCAGAATGTATTCAACTCTTTTTAAAATAACATTTTTCATTTATGTAGAATTTCCATATTATAGCCTCAATTTGTTCAATGTCGTTTGCTGCAGATTTGTATGGGCCACACTACATGTTTAGCAACCTTCGTAGTTTTTGAAGTTCAAGGCCATAACTCGATACCTGTATAGTTTGTTTGTGTGGTGCATCCATTTTCAAGAGGATTTCAAGATTCTAAATGGTGAACAGGAAATATCAAGATCAGACTGTGTGGAGGCAAAGGCTGATAAGTATTTTGATGTTTTTGCAGCAGACAACTTTTAAGAACACTGTTGCAAATGGAAAAATGCCTCATAATTTGTTCACTTTCTTTTCAATAATTACACTTTCATTCATAGAGACTTTCCATGTGTTGCATCCATGGCTTAAAATCATCTGATGTAGATTTGTTGTGCGTAGGAAAAGGTTGAACCATTATCACATATAGACGCCCTCCGGTGCCTCTGCAGCAGACAGCTTTTGAAAACATTTTGACAAAAGGATAAATTGCTCATAACGAGCAATTTACCTTTCTGCCACAATGTTTTCAACTCTATTTAATTATTTTACTTCATTTTAAGAGCTTTTCCATATTTTTGCCTTTATGTTTATAAAGTCACCTGCTGCAGATTTGTTGTGTGTAAGAAAAGTTTAAGTTGTATACCTTTGTGACACAATGGTGGCAATTTTATATAGAAGCAAATGCATGTGTGTGTAGTCGGCTATGGCAGGCTGACACACAGGGATCACTTCTCCACTGTCATGTCCGTCAGTCATCCTTGCTTCTATTAATTAATAAACCCTTTCACACTTGTAGATGCATCTGCAGCAGACAACTTCTGAAAACATTTCGGCAAAAGGAGTAATTGCTCATAATGAGTGATTTTACCTTTTGTCACTATGTTTTCAACTCTTTTTAATAATCAAACTCTCATTTATGGAGATTTTCACATTTTTGGCACGATGTTTATAAAGTATTCTGCTGCAGATATGTTGTGTGTGGGAAAAGATTAACTGGTTATTGGCAGGCAGCACACATACTGTATTTCTTTGAGTAATAACTCATCATTAACGCACGCAGAAGCCTTTCGACGCCTCTTCAGCAGTCAACTTTTGAAATATTGTCGCAAAAGTACAAATTGCTCATACTAAGTTGGCAGGCAGCACACTTACTGTATTTCTTTGAGTAATAACTCATCATTAACGCACGCAGAAGCCTTTCGACGCCTCTTCAGCAGTCAACTTTTGAAATATTGTCGCAAAAGTACAAATTGCTCATACTAAGCAATTGCTTCCTTTGCTACAATGGTCGCAACTCTTTTCGATAATTCAACTTCCCCTTATAGATATGTTCAAAGTGGGCTGCTGCTGAATGGTTGTATATGGGAAAGGGAGGGTTAAATGATTAGTTCTGTTTATATGTAATCTATTTCAGTGCATTGATATCACCTAATTACCCGACTCCCTCCATGCCAGTGAAGGCAAACACTCATATAGTACAGAAGGCCACTCTGGTTCCCAGCCCACATCACGGCTTTTTCCCAGATAGCATTACCGATCTGGAGAGACTACCCCCATACAATAACTCTGACCTGAGTTCTCGAAGTCCTTCAAATATATCATCATCAATAGAGAGGCGATTTACGCTGACACCCGTCGATAATTACCCCCATTATTCGCACACGTCCCTGGGCCGCTCTCACCAGGAAGTGAGCATAATTTCTAAGAGGAATTACAGCGAGAAACCAAACAGAATCAGGATCCCCTCAATACCTAGTGTGATTACTGTAGATACGTCGGGATCTGTAGAAGTGGGCAAGTAAATAGGTTGGTGCTCAACCCTTTCCCACATGTAGATGCTTTTGGATGCAGACATATTTTGAAAACATAGTGGCAAAAGCGGAAATTGCTCATAATTGGTCTGACGGTCCTTCGAATGTTTCTAATCATTGGTTTATAAACTTTATATAAAGGAAAAGAAGCTTAGTCTATGATCAGCCTACTTTACTGACATTTGCTAACACTTTTTCAATAATTACATTTTTGATTTTTGCAATATTTTAGCTTAAAGAGGTGTTCTTAAATTTGTATAATGCAGATTTGTTGTTTGTGGGAAAAGGTTATATATTTATATCACAAAGTTATTGTCGTTGTATTATATCAACCGTTGTTTTTATATGTGTATCTTGAAAACATCTGAGAAAAAGTTGCAATACTATTTAAAATTGAAGTTTAATTTAGAACATTGTCTCAAACAATGAAGGAAAGGAGAAATTGCTCATTTTAAGCAATTTCTCTTTTTCTCTCATTTTTGTTTTCAGTTGTCTGCTGCAAAACGGTTAATTATTGCCTGTATCACATGAAGGCCGAGGTCCAGATAAAGAGGTGTTCACAGCTCTTTTCCCCACGATATATCTCTTATCATACAACCAAACCCTATGATGTGGGTACTCAAAAGAATCGTCTCACTGAGACAATTCTTTTGAGTACCTACAACATAGGGTTAAAGTGTCAAGTAATGATTAAATTTTGGATTTGCCTTCATTTTATCATAAAATATTTGACCTTCTAATTGTTAATTAAATTTTGAGAGCTGACTTCATGTAAAATTAAAAGGATATCTAACAATGAAAACTAACAGCATCAAATGTGAATATAGTTAAAAACACTGTAGGAAAAAAGGAGAAATTGAAGACATAATGAATGTCTTCAATAGTAATTGAAATTTGATTGTGTCCTTGTTAACCATTTCCCACCTGCAGACGCATTTTGACGCAATAGCAGCAGACGACTTGAGAAAACATTGTGGCCAAAGGTGAAATTGCTCATGATGAGCAATTTCTCCTTGGCCACAATGTTTCAACTTAATTTAACCATGCTAATGTTTATGGAGATTTTTCAGGTTTTTGTCACTATGTTTTTAAAGACGTCTGCTGCATATTTGTTGTATGTGGGAAAGGTTTAAAGGGTAACAAGCGTCCACGTGTACTCAATGTTTGTTGTTAATGTATTTCAGTGTCTGATAGAAGTAGTCTCTGTCCACCATTCCCTGACGGGATGACGGATAAAATGATTCAGTCTACCTCACCTGTCATGGAACCAAGTCTATATACAAAAAGGTTTGTTCTCGCTGTTACAATACATTTGTTAGAACTACAAAAACAAAGTATCATTTCAGTTCATTATTTCTTTATTGACAGAATTTGTATTTCTTCAAAAAGATAAGCTATGTTTAAGCATTTACATCCTATATGATCTTTTTGAGCAGTTTTCATTGAGCATTTCAGAATTAAGCCAACATAATTATAGCACATCTATAGACGACTTTGAACATAAAAAGGCGAAGATATGGGAAAACTCTGGGAAAAGCCTTAGTTATTGAATAATGTTCTTCTTTTGCCACAATGTGTTTAAAAGTCGTTAACTGCACAGGCATTTAGTTTGTTAACCCTTTCCCACATATAGCATTCTGCAGCAGACGACTTTCAAAACATTTAGGCAAAAAATTAAAAAAATCTTTTAATGAAAGTTTACTTATTGAATAGAGTTGAAAGCATTGTGAGCATATTTCCATTGTGACATCTCATATTGTCACAATGTCTTCAAAAGCCTTCTGCTGTGGAGGTGTCATAAAGTGTCTTTATGTGGGAAAGGGTTAACTGGTCTGTATGTCCATCAAATGAAGCTTGGGATACGATCAATCTACGTGATTGCCAAAAATAAAACAGTGTACAGCTGTTTTAGAATTAGTAGGGGTATTAAATTGTTGAAAACCGCATTGACCCTTTCCCACATACAACAATCTGCAGCAGACGACTTTGAAAAAAATAAATCATGCGAAAACATGGAAAATCTCTATAAATGAAAGTATAATTATTGAAAAAAGTTGAGCAATTTCTCATTTTGCCACAATGTTTTCAAAAGACGTCTGGTGCAGATGTATAAGAATGCGTCTATAAGTGGGAAAGGGAAGGGTTAAACTCCTTTGTATTTGAACTGGAAATTTATATAAAACTTTAAGCGTTTTCCCTGATAATATAATTATAATATAAGAGTATGTTTAAAGATTTCTCCTTGGTAACAATGTGGAGAAATTTCTTATGTTTTTAAAACATTATCTACTACAATGTATATAAAAGCTATTACACACAAGCAAAGGGTACAAGCTGGCTTTTGTCAACAGTAAAGATCCAGACCAGCCTGTTCATCCGCTCAGTCTGATCAATATCTGCCTTGTTCACGTATTACCTACACAAGCTTGTTAGAAGGATCTGTTATTTTGTGTAGATTCTGATAAGACTGATTGAGTGAACACAATGCTCTGAACTTACACTACTCAAAAATGCCAACTTACCTTTTTTCATGCACTGACTCAAATTTAAATGTTGTTGATGTTTCAGAGGTCTAGATAAGGGGAGTTTTCTTATGTTCTAAACTCCTTATTTTACCCTCTAACCCTATGATTTGGGTACTCAAAATAATCCTTCGAGTACCCACATCGTAGGGTTTGGTTGGATGCTAAGAGAGTTAATGTGGGGGAAAGAGCTGTATACTCCTTCTTATCTGAACATCTGGACGATTTGTTTATCTCACTAACTGTATACCTTTTGTAAGATTGATTCATTGTTTGTGTTTTAGACCACAGCCTGGTGAAACCAGAAGCATTAAGATAAAGAAGAACTCAAAGCTGGTTGGTTTCCAGATAGAAATGGGTCCAAGTGGTGGGATCTTTGTCTCGTCTGTCAATGAAAACAGTTTGGCAGCCCAGGCCGGCTTGGTCATAGGGGATAAGCTGTTGGAGGTGGGTATTACCTGACTGCATAATTCCTAAGAAAAAAATATTTGGACTAATGACGTTGTAAGTTTCTCGATAGCCTTGTGATATGTAACTTAGTTAACCCTTTCCCACACATAGACGCTTTCTGTGATGCCTCTGCAGCAGACGACTTTTGAAAACATTTTGACAAAAGAAGAAATTGCTCAAAACGATTTTGTTCAATAAATTCACCTCATTTATAGTGTTTTCTATATGTTTGTCCACATGTTTCTAAAGTCTGCTGCAGATTTGTTGTATGTGTGAAAGGGTTAAAATATAGTCAGTAGTATATCTCTGGATGCATAAGACTATATGATATATTGCGATTAAAAGAAATAAAACGCCTCATATTTGTTAACCTTTCCCCACATACAACACATCTGCAGCAGATGACTTTGAAAACATCTAAGCAAAAGCATGACACATCTCTTATAACTGAACTATAATTTTGAAACATCATTAGCAATCTCCTTCTTTCCACAACATGTTTGAATGTCGTCTCCAGGTTGGACAGTGTTATAATGTGTATGTTACTATGTCATGCATATTTTTTTCAAAATCTTATGATTATTACAAAACAGCTAAGGATAACAGTGTAACATCTGTTTCAATGGGGGGAAAATGGAAAATCAAACGTGCTTATTATCAAGAGGTTTGGTTATTTCCATCCTTATTCTCCATTAAAAATTTCATTTTCTTAAATAATAAGCAAAATTAAAACGGTATCACTTGTGAGATGATCTATATGTTCATTTATTTCATACACAACAATTGTAAACTGCGGTTTTATATGTTTCAGATTTGTGCAATTAATATGAGAAGGGCTACTTATGATTTGGCAGCAAGAGTACTGCAACAGTGCGGGAACAATTTAACAATGCTGGTTCAGTATAATCCAGAAAGTAAGTTCATCAACTTAACCCTTTCCCACTTATAACAAATTTGCAGCAGATGACTTGGAAAACATTAACTAAAAATTATGGAATCTCTCTGGTAGAGCAATTGAACTCGCTATAAATGAAAGAGCAATTATTTAATAAAGTTTGAAACGTTGTCTGATGCAGATGCGTCAGAAAGCTTCTACAAGTGGGAAATGGTTAAAGAATGAGAATTTTATGTGGAAAAGTAACTAGTTGTTTGGAATAGCTTTATTGACTTAACCCTTTCCCATATAGATATACAACACAATTGCAGCAGACCACTTTCAAAACATCTGGCCAAAAAAACACATGAAACAAGTTAATGTCGTATTGCAAGCAATACAAAAGTCCCCGAGCGGACGAGGACAGCACATTGTGTATTGTATGTGCAATTTTGGAAAGAAACAGCAATGCACATAACCTGGTACGAGATAAATGAAAAGAAGTGCTGTACATATAGGTTAATTATAGACAGCAATACAAGTCACAGTTAAATCAAATTGCATGATAAGTTATTCTAGAGATTAATGCAATTTGAACAAATCAGGTATAACTTTTTCTAGATTTTTACAGAAAATGGGATATGTGTGTTATCCAGTTTAGATCTCATATCAGGTTGTACATTATGTGGGACCTGATCTGGAGCCAAATGTGTTTGCCAATGTCATACATTGTCTATTAATGCCACTTTCATGTGGTTGTGTTTCTTGTGCTGTGCAGTGTTTTTAGGTTATTTGCTGGTGCGAGATCTATAGAAATATGTTGTGAAAATGTCGATTTTTCGGGTATTAACCTAAAAAATCTCTGAAACTAGATGTTTACCAGATATAACGAACACGCCCAGATCACATTGAGTTCTATGAGTGTGGGGAATTTCAGCGAAATTCTTCGAGCCGTTTTCTTTGTCCCCAAATTTCCGTACACATTGTGACACAATAGCCGTGTAGACATTCGTTCCATAGAACAGAATAGAATAATACTGCTCCTACACTCATTCTATATTAAAGCATTTACCATATTCCTTATTTTTCAGGAGGTGAATCTAGCCGATGAGCATGCAAGTTGACAATATCTTCCATCAATGGGCTAACAGTCCATATAGAAAAGAAGCTAGTTGCTTGAAAGAGTGTTGTGTGGGGTTTTGCTGTGAGCAATCTTTGAACATCACCTGACTATGATATTTTGGTCAAATTGTATGTTTTTGTCATTTTGCACTAAACATGGCAGGATATAAGTCACATTTGTTAACCTAACATGTATAACTTGGATATTTATATTTCTGATAAATAGATTTTCTCAAATATGAGACATCAAATTATGATTTCCTAAGAATGAAGCTTTTTGCTAAAATGCTTGAAATTTGAACATTGACATACAAATCGTAACATATGGGACACATTTTCCATTTCGATCACAAAAAGCAGTGTAGAAATAATTACTGGTAGTAAAGATAAATAGAATGCTTCATTTACTGATCAGTGTTGAATATATTTATGGGAAGACTGCAAGAAATGGCTTACGGGCCAAGGAGTTCATAGGATATCTCATACATTGAACTCATTTATAGATATTATGGAAAAAGATCAGGAATTTGTTCTTAGCTCACATGTGCCTTTTTAACAGACTACATTTTACATCTGACCTTCATGAACGATTATCAGAACATTCATTTCCATCAAATCTTGGACAAATTTGAAAATGGGCCATATGAAGTCAACACTCTGGAGGCCACATTTTTAACTTGAGCATGTTGAAACTTTATCAGAATGTTTGTATTGATGATATTTAGGTCAAGTTTGAATATGGGTCATGTCGGGACGGGTCAAAAGGTATAATTAGTGGAAAATCTTGTTAACACTCTACGGCCACATATGGGTCAAATTGGGTCAGAAACTAGGTCACTAGGCCCAATTGAAGGAAATCTTGTTAACACTTTGGAGACTGCATTTTTAACCTGAGCAGCTTAAACAGTGGTCGGAATTATTAATAGGTCAAGTTTGAATATGGGTCATATTTGGTCAGAAACTATGTCACTAGGCCAAATTAAAGGGAATATTGTAAACACTCTGGATGCTGCAACTTGAACATGTTGAAACTTTATCAGAATGTTTGTGATGATGATATCCTATGTAGGCGTTCGAATACTGCTCATGTTTGTTCAAAAACTAGGTCACTAGGCCAAATTGTAGGAAAACATTTTTTGCATCTTCAAATTTGGTCAGAAATTGTCTTAATGATATCTAAGCAAAGTTCGAATATGGGTCATATTAGGTTAAAAACTAGGTCATTTGCCATATTGAAGGAAAATATTGTCAAAAGTCCTAATGTCGCATTTTTACTTTGAGCAAGTTGAAACTTTGTCAGAATGTTTGTCTTGGAGATATCTAGTCCATGTTCGATTATCAATACAAAAAAAAAGAGGTCACAAGGTCAAATGTAGGAAAATCTTGTTAACAATCTGGAGGTTGCATTTTGAACTTTTCTCAGAATAATTGTCTTGATGTGTTTTGCATAATTCAGGTGAGCGATTAGGGCCATCATGACCATCTTGTTTGTATTGAAAGCTGTTGTTGTATTTTGTTTTGTTTTAATGATGTTCGATACTTAATTTTATAATAAATTTGGACAATATTATTCTGCTATCATTAAATGTTGTAGGTTCGATCTCCGGTCTGGTAATACTAAATAGTTTAACAAGAGGGCCATGCTGGCCCTGGATCGCTCACCTGATTTTCTTTTCTTAGTTTTTAGCCATAGTTTTTGACCAATCAACATGGCTTGAAGGAGTCTGATAGAGGGTCACCCTAGGAACATGTCTACAAAACTATTTGAAAATCGCCCAAACTCTTTCGGAGGAGAAGATTTTTTAAGTTTTCACTATAGCCATATAAGGCAAAATAGCCCCGCCCTCTGGCGGCCATGTTTTTTGACCAATCAGTATGGCTTGAAGGAATCTGATAGAGGGTCACATAAGGAACATTTCTACAAAAAAATTTGAAAATCAGCCTGACGCTTGTGGAGGAGAAGATTTTTTAAGTTTTCACTATAGCCAAATAAGGCAAATAGCCCCGACCCCTGGCGGCCATGCTTTTCTACCAATCAACATGGCTTGAAGGAATCTGATAGAGGGTCACTAAAGGAAGATTTCAACAAAATTATTTGAAAATCGGCCCGACACTTTTGGCGGAGAAGATTTTTTAAGTTTTCACTATAGCCATATAAGGCAAAATAGCCCCGCGCCCTGGCAGCCATGTTGTTCTACCAATCAGTATGGCTTGAAGGAATCTGATAGAGGGTCACCTAAGGAACATTTCTACAGAATTATTTGAAAATCGGCCTGACACTTTCGGAGGAGAAGATTTCTTAAGTTTTCACTATAACCATATAAGGCAAAATACCCGCCCTATGAGGGCCTATGCTCTACTGGCATGGATCTTGAAGGTGTTATTGTGTTTACAAGCTGTATTATATCAAAATGGTGGATGACCAATGAATTTTGTAAAACGTCAGAAAGAATTTTGGCCAAGCTGAGTTTCAAACTCAGGATACAAGTCCACCTTAGAGAATACTGTAGAACCAGATCAGTCTATTGAAAGCCTGATCAAAATATTCAGTCTCAAAATGTACTGAAATAATTATGCTTCAGTCAACTTTAAAATAATCTGATATGAGTAAATGGAGGCTTTATTGTGTTCACAAGCTGTATTATAGTAATTTTGACAATTACAAGGGCCATAATCCAGTCTTGCAAGGTCAGATCCGGCTGATTTGCGAAAGCAACACAGTTCTCATGGATATTTAACTACTGTATAAGTTTCATGGGTATTTAACTACTGTATAAGTTTAATGGATATTTAACTACTGTATAAGTTTGATTGAGATACAATCAAAACTTACGGCTGTATCATGTTAACAAGCTGTATTATATCAATTCTACCAATTTAGGCTGATTTAACTACTGTATAAGTTTGATTGAGATACAATAAAAATAAAGACTGTATTGTGTTAACAAACTCTCTTATAGCAATTTTGACAATTTCAAGGGCCATAATCCGGTCATGCATGAGCGGATCTGGCTAGTTTAAACAAGAGGGCCATGATGGCCCTGAATCGCTCACCTGATTAATTTTTTTTTCACTTTAGTCATATTAGCCCCGCCCCCTGGCGGCCATATTTTCCGACCAATCAACTTGGCGTGAAGGAATCTGATAGAGGGTCACCCAATGAACATTTCTACAAAATTATTTGAAAATCAGCTGAACATTTTCACTATATCCATATAAGGCAAAATAACCCCTCCCCCTGGTGGCCATGTTTTTTGACCAATCAACATGGCTTGAAGAAATCTGATAGAGGGTCATCCAAGGAACATTTCTACAAAATTATTTGAAAATCGGCCTGACACTTTTGGAGGAGAAGATTTTTTAAGTTTTCACTATATCCATATAAGGAAAAATAACCCCTCCCCCTGGCGGCCATGTTTTTCGACCAATCAACATGGCTTCAAGGAATCTGATAGAAGGTCACCCAAGGAACATTTCTACAAAATAATTTGAAAATCGGCCAACCAGTTTGGGAGACGAAGAATTTTGTTTTTTTCATTTCGTTGCCATGGAAACCAGAATTCTGCATGGATCCCAAAAATTTGAAGGAATTTTGGTGAGGACATTGAGAGGGTGCTTCCTGTGAAGTTTCATCCCAATTGACCCACTGGTTACTGAGGAGAAAAAGTTGACGCACGACGGACGCCGGACACACTGCAAATGGGGATCGAACCCTGGACATCCGGTTCCAAATCCCTGATGCTAACCACTTGGGCACGGTGGATTCCTTGTTAACATTGTTCAACAGAAGAAAATACTCTAAACTGGAAGGTATATTTCAAGACAAAGAAGTTATCAGTCAATTCCCTTTTCTTCTGCCAAAGAGTTTGAGATAAAATATATTAATGCATCCATTTAAAGGGGGTGTAACGCTGTTTTCAACCATTTTTCAGTCATAATACGGCGGCCAGTTGACCTACTCAAGTGTTTCCTAGCTTTCCTACAAAGTTTATTTATCTTGTTATAAATCCTTATTTGACCTGTAACCATTTCCAACACACAAAAGATTTTCAGCGGAAAACTTTTAAACATCCCGCAACAAACATATCTCTACAAATGAAAGTGTAGTTATAAATAAATATAGTTGAAAACATTGTGGCATACGGAGAAACAGCTCATGATGAGCATTTGTTTTCTTTTTGCTACAATGTTTTCAAAATTTTGTGTCAAGTGCCTGCATGTGGAAAAGGGTTAAACACTTTTAGTGGATTGTCAAAAGGGTTGTTTCACAGAAAAATGTTTTGAATAACCACAACTTTAAGTTAGTTTGGTTATAAAATACATCTCTGCATTAAATGAATTTTAAAAACTTAAGAAACATTGTGGAAATGTGTAATTCTTCCCTTTTCTTGCTTCCAGCATTAACAAAGCAGATATCTCACATTTGGAAAATTATGGTTTTAGTAGATTTTGCTTAATATTATAAGTAATTACTCCTTTAACCACAAGATTCATATTATACATAATTATGAGCAATTTCTCCTTTTCCCACAATGTTTTCAAAAGTCGTCTGCATTTGGAAAAGGGTTAACAAAAACAATGTATGTATTATGCTACATGTATTACACATTTTCAAGTGGTAGACTAAGTGTGTGATTGTAAACAGTTTTTAATGTAATGTCTATCTACACAATGTTTACCCTTTCTCCAATAAGGTTTATCATTTCAATTTTTCTGCAGCAGAAGTTGATTAACCCTTTCCCACATGAAACAAATCTGCAGCAGACGACAGAAAACATACCGGAACAAATTTGAAAATTCCCTTTCGATGAAAGTATAATAATTGAATAGAGTTGAAAATATTGTGATAAAAGGAGAAATTGCTGGTTTTGAGCAATTTCTTCTTTTGTCGCCATGTTTTCAAAAAGCCGTCTGCTGCAGAGGTTTGAGAAAGCGTCTTAAAGCAAATTGTCATCATGCTTTTAGTTTTATCACGGTGTAAGAGCACTCATTCATGACCTGGGTAATCAAGCGCAGTACTAGGCTAGGAAATGCACTTTGCCCAATGGCACTCCACCATGAGACGGGATCTAACCTAGACTGCCCGATTCCAAATCCCCTCTTTAACCCTTTCCGTCATATCTTTCCCTCATATAGACGCTTTCTGATGCCTCTGCAGCAGACGGCTTTTTGAAAACATAGTGAAAAAAGGAGAAATTGCTCAAAACAATGAGCAATTTCTCCTTTTGCCACAATGTTTTCTACTCTTAGTCATAGGTTATCCATTCAATTAAAGATATTTTCTATTTTTTGACAAAATATGTTCAAAGTCGTCTGCTGCAGAATTGTCGTATGAGGGAAAGGGTTAAGAGGGAAAGGGTAAATATAATGTGTACACATTTTGAAATTCAATTTTTGTTTAAATATTTTTTAAAAACTCACTTTAACTTCCACACTACAAGCTCTGATGGATATCTAACTAGGAGTGCAAATGTAACTGCAAGGAGTGGACACTGTTAAAGACATAGCTTATCAGTAACGGCCATTTGTATCTTGAAATTTAACAACAATTACCTTTAATAAGAATGGAATTATAAAGTTTTGTCAGTAATTTTGCCTCTTTCCTGCTGCTCTGTTTTTCAACGAAATTAATATGGCTTGAACATAATTTTGTAGAGGGTGACTCAAGGAACATATTTTGATGACACAGCAACCAAATATTTACACAGAATGTAAGTCTTTGGACCATTTTGAAAGAGGACTAACTATGGAACATTCCTGGGAAGTTTCGTTGAAATTGGTCCAGTGGAATGGAGGTAGTCATTTGTAGCTTAAAAGTTCAATTTACCCCTTTTGTTATGACGCCTGGTAGCTATGATTTTGTAACGTGTCAATACCGCTTGAACAAATTAAGTAGAGGATCACCGAAGTAAGATTCCTGTTTAATTGGGTTTAAATTAGACAAGCACTATCATAACAAGAGCTGTCGTAGACATCGCGCTAACTATTCCACCATTTTGTTTTACTTCTGAGATATTGAGACAACAAGCGACCATAACTTGCATAACATGCTGGATAGAGTTATCGTACTTGGTTGTTTACATAGGTGTGATGGCTGGGAAGGGCTGTATAAAGTTGCAATGCAATGCATTAAGACGCTACTAAGATATGGTCTCTTAATCTAGTTGCATGCAAAACTTAAACCAGAATTTGTAAGTCAAAGAAGAGGGTCATAATGGCCCTGGATCGCTTACCTGATTTTTTTTCTCACTTAAGCCATATAAGCCCCGCCCCTAGCGACCATAGTTTCCGACCAATCAACTTGGCTTGAAGGAATCTGATAGTGTCACACTAGAAACAAGAAGATTTTTTAAGTTTTCACTATGTATATATACCCATATAAGGCAAAATAGCCTCGCCCTGTGGCGGCCATGTTTTTTGACCAATCAACATGGCTTGAAGGAATCTGATAGTGGGTCACTTAAGGAGCATTTCTAGAAAAAAAAATAGAAAATCGGCATGACACTTTAGGAGGAGAAGATTTTAAGTTTTCACTGAAGGCAAAATGGCCCCGCACCCATTTGCGGCCATGTTTTTTAACCAATCAATATGGATCGAAGGAATCTGATAAAGGATCATCTAAGGAACATATCTAGAAAATTATTTGAAAATCTGCCAACCAGTTTGGGAGAAAAATAATTTTGAAGCTTTTTTAGTTTCGTTACCATGGAAACCAGAATTCTGCATGGATCCCGAAAAATTGAAGGAATTCTGATGAGGTCAATGAGAGGATTCTTTCTGTGGAGTTTTATTATTGTTACAGCAATCCCAGACGGAGGAGACTTTAAAGATGGAAGGTCTATACTTTGATGTGATTGAGGCGACACTTTAATCTATCCAGACTCAATCATCACGCCGATCATGAAGGAGGAGCTGAAATTAACATGAACATTAACCTGATGCCACGCTGCTGCTCTGTTTGTCAACAAAATCAATAAGGCTTCAACAGATTTTTTAAGAGAATCACTTAAAGAACATTACTGCCAAAATATCTTGGAATCTGACCAATGAATTTTATTGGGGAAAAGGTTTTGAAAGTTTGTGTACTTTTCTCAATTTCTGATGACGCAGCAATCCAAGTTCTACACAGAATGTCTACACAGATTGTAAGTCTTTGAAGAGATTGAAAGAGGACCATCAAAGGAAAATTCCTGTAAAGCTACCTTGAAATCGGTAGAGTGGAATGGTTATATAGAGTTGTCATTTGTAGGTAAAGGTTCAATTTACCCCATTTGTGATGACGCATGGTTGCTATGATTTTGTAAC
Organism: Serripes groenlandicus; assembly: GCA_031761405.1. NCBI lineage: Eukaryota > Metazoa > Mollusca > Bivalvia > Cardiida > Cardiidae > Serripes > Serripes groenlandicus. The sequence goes on from JASEVX010000075.1 coordinate 303,132, forward strand.
CAATCACAACAGCTTGAACAAATTCAGTACAGGATCACTGAAGTAAGTCATTCCTACTTAAGTTTTTCTGATATCAGACAAAGATTTTCTGAATTACAATTTTGTTGTAATTTTGTCCCTTTTCTTATGCCTCCTGAATGCTATGTTTTTCAATCAATCAGTATGCATTAAACACTCTTTGTAGAGGGTCACCCAAGGAACATTTCTACCAAATTACATTGAACTATGACAAACAGCTTTGGAGAAGCAGATTTTTAAAGTTTGGACATTTTGCCCACTTTCTGATGCCGCAGCAACCAAAGTTCTGCATGGAATTAATATCTTTGAACATTTTTAAAAGAGGACTACCAATTGAACATTCCTGCGAAGTTTGGAGGAAATTGGTCTCGTGGTTTAGAAGATGATGTTCAAAAAAAGAAATTTCCAAATTTTGTCATTTTGCCCCTTTTAGATGCCACCTGACTGCCATGTTTTTTAACCAATCAATATGGCTTGAACAATTTTTGTAGAGGGTCACCTAAGGAACATTTCTACTAAGTGGAATCTGACCAGCAGTGTCGGAGAAGAAGATTTTCAAAGATTGGACGTTTTGCCCCCTTTCTGATGCCGCAGCAACAAAAGTTCTCAATGGAACTAGAAATATCACTAAAGGTGATGAATACCTCCAGCTGGTGCCTGACAATATACATATGTATGAGAAATTCAAGGGGCAATAACTCATTTAAAAATAATTCCAGTGCAGCACACTCACAATATGCTCAACTAGGCTTGGTATCAATCATTCCTGTGAAGTTATATTAAATTCTGATGAAGGGTTGCTGAGAAATAGTGTTCACAAGAAATGTCCACAATATACATATGTATGAGAAATTCAAGGGGCCATAACTCATTTAAAAATAATTCCATTGCAACACGCTCACAATATGCACAACTAGGCTTGGTATCAATCATTCCTGTGAAGTTATATTAAATTCTGATGAAGGGTTGCTGAGAAATAGTGTTCACAAGAATTGTCCAGACCAACGCACCGACCGACCGTCAAGCGTGACTCCTATATAGCCCCCATATACTATGTATCTGGGGGTATAATTAAATGTTTAGAATAAATTTGAAAGAGGCCAACCAGAGGAGCATCCCTGTGATGTTTCATGGAAATTGTTCATGTAGTTTGGGAGGAGATGATGTTTAAAGCTAAAAGTTAACGACGGACGACGGAAGACGCACGCAGAGTGATCAGAATAGCTCACCTTGAGCCTTTGGCTCTATGTGATCTAAAAATACAAGCTTCGAGATTGGCCGCGTGCAAAAAAGAACTACCGAAACCGGTGTTTAAAGAACCACAAAAGTACCAGGTATGTGATTTGTCATTTTCTTAAAATATTAGAATTTCTAAAATATCAGAAACAACTATAACTGTGATGAACTCACGAAAGGATACCCCCTTCCCGCGCTTAACAGACAGACACGGACGGACTGAAAGGGATAATTTTACTTCATACACATCCTCAGGTTGTGTACTGTAACTGTGTAAAGTTACAACAAAATCGGTCCAGCAGTTAAGGGGGGAGTTGCGCTTACAAGCATATGGACAGACAGACGGACGGACATGGTGATTCCAATATACCCCACCCCCCAAAAAAAAACTTGTTTGTTGGGGGTATAAAAATATGAAAGGAAAGAAAAAAGAAGGCAGTTGTGATTTTGCACATTAATAAAATGTAAGTTGTATGTTATATTATAGGTATGTATTTTGGGCCGGAGGCCTTATTACGCAAATAAAACTATTGCATTGTATTGTCGTCTGATGTTTATTTAATTAAATTAATATTCACTACAATTCTATTATAAAATATTATATGTATTTGTACATGTATACTGTTTTACGCCGCTTTCAATATTTTTTCTTTAGTTTTATCACGGTGTTTCCTTAGAAGATTAACGGTTCAACTGGTCCATCTTGCATGACACCAGCAAGTCAGTCTTGATACTAACCGAAAAACCTGAACGCCTAGGAGGGAAATCTATTACTAAAATGTTTTAAGTCTTTAGTATGTTTCAAGCGATATCAAATCCGCAACATCATTGGAAAAATATGAAGAAAATACACAACTAGTAACCACAATTTATGTGATAAAAAAGAAAACAGGTTCTTCTATTACATTCAATTATCAGAACTGTCTGAAGCACAAGAGCTTTCGGGGGAGAGCCACTCGACTATTTCACTGCTTATTTCATTATTGCCATATGGACTCTAATGTAGTTGCATGGAAAACATTAACCAGAATTTCTTAACGTGTGATAATTTGCAGGAGTTATTTAACTTATATTCATAGGACTGGTGTGATCGTTTTGAAGGGTTGTTCAACGTTTCAATGGTATGCTTCAAGTAGTTACTAAGATATGGACTCTTAATGTAGTTGCATGCAAACATTTAACCATAATTTTTAAGTAAACAAGAGGGCCATGATGGCCCTGGATCGCTCACCTGATTTTTTTTTTCCACTTCAGCCATATAAACTCTGCCCCCTGGTGGCCATAGTTTTCGACCAATCAACATGGCTTGAAAGAATCTGATAGAGGGTCACCCTAGGAACATTTCTACAAAATTATTTGAAAATCGGCCAGACCTTTTCGTTGGCGGGCATGTTTTTCAACCAATCAACTTGACTTGAAGGAATCTGATGGTGGGTCACTTAAGGAATATTTCTACAAAATTATTTAACAAGAGTGCCATGATGGCCCTGAATCGCTCACCTGATTATTTTTGTTTTCACTTTAGTCATATAAGCCCCGCCCCCTGGCGACCATAGTTTCCGACCAATCAACTTGGCGTGAAGGAATCTGATAGAGGGTCACCCAATGAACATTTCTACAAAATTATTTGAAAATAAGCTGAACATTTTCACTATATCCATATAAGGCAAATTAACCCCTCCCCCTGGCGGCCATGTTTTTTGACCAATCAACATGGCTTGAAGGAATCTGATAGAGGGTCATCCAAGGAACATTTCTACAAAATTATTTGAAAATCGGCCTGACACTTTTGGAGGAGAAGATTTTTTAAGTTTTCACTATATCCATGTAAGGCAAAACAACCCCGCCCCCTGGCGGCCATGTTTTTTGACCAATCAACATGGCTTGAAGGAATCTGATAGAGGGTCATCCAAGGAACATTTCTACAAAATTATTTGAAAATCACCTTGACACTTTCGGAGGAGAAGATTTTTTAAGTTTTCACAATAGCCATATAAGGCAAAATAGCCCCGCCCCCTGGCGGCCATGTTTTTTGACTAATCAACATGGCTCGAAGGAATCTGATAGAGGGTCACCCAAGGAACATTTCTACAAAATAATTTGAAAATCGGCCGGACACTTTTGGAGGAGAAGATTTTTTAAGTTTTCACTATAGCCAGATAAGGCAAAATAGCCCCCCACCTGGCGGCCATGTTTTTCGACCAATCAACATTGCTTCAAGGAATCTGATAGAGGGTCCACCCAAGGAACATTTCTACAAAATAATTTGAAAATCGGCCAACCAGTTTGGGAGACGAAGAATTTTGAAGTCTTTTTCATTTCGATGCCATGGATCCCAAAAATATGAAGGAATTATGGTGAGGACATTGAGAGGGTGCTTCCTGTGAAGTATCATCCCAATTGACCCACTGGTTACTGAGGAGAAGAAGTTGACGCACGACGGATGCCGGACGACGGACAAAAGGCGATCACAATAACTCACCTTGAGCAAAGCTGAGGTGAGCTAAAAATTGGCTTGACACTTTTGGAGGAGAAGATTTCCCTTCTGTATTTATATCTCAAAGAGAAAGGCAGTCACTAGGTTTCTTTACATCAAGTGTTCTGGTATGCCTGAAAGTACAGAGAAACATAGAATACATTGAACACAAAATGTTTAAAATCTATGGCATAAAGATTTATTAGTCACAGTTATAGTCAGGATCAGTAGTTTTTTTTGTAAATTTAATATACACATCACAATTATGATGTTTAGTAAACACCTGTATTTTGAAATGTTTTAGAAAACAACATTTTAAACATCAGAATGAAATGGCATCAGAACATTAAACAAGAGGGCCATGATGGCCCGCAATCACTCAACTGGGTTATGCCAACCACATAGTCAATCACAATAACTCATGATGTGGCCAGTTAAGCTATTACTAAAATGTAAACATGTTTTTTCTTCAATCTGGACAAGTTGCCTAGCTTATGACCAGATATGACATACATGTATATCAAAACTTTGCCTAGATATCACCAAGCCAATTGTTCTGACAAAGTTTCAACATGCAAAAATTAAAAGTACAGCTTCCTGTGTGTAAACAAAATTTTCCTTCAATTGCGCATAGTGATCTATTGTTTGACCTGACAAGACCCATATTCAAACATGGCCTAGATATTATCCATTAAAACTTTCTGACGAAGATTCAAGATACTAAAGCAAACAAGAGGGCCAAGATGGCCCTAAATCGATCACCTGAATGATAGTAAATTAGTAACAAATTTAACTGCAAATATCTGTGAAAATTTGATCAGGAGTGCATATGAAACTGCAAGGAGTGGACACTGTTAAAGAAATAGCTTATCAGTAAAAGCCATTCGTATCTTGAAATCTAAAAAGAACTTTAATAAGAACGGAATTATAAAGTTTTGTCATTTTGCACCTTTCCTGATGCCACTTTGCTGCCCTGGTTGTCAACAAAATCAATAAGGCTTAAACAGATTTTGTAGAGAGTCACTCAAAGAACATTTCTGCCAAATTATCTTGGAATCTGACAAACCGATTATGGAGGAAAAGTCTTTGAAAGTTTGGGTATATTTCTCAATTTCTGATGCCGCAGCAATCAAAGTTCTACACAGAATGTAAGTCTTTGAACAATTTTGAAAGAGGACCATCAAAGGAACATTCCTGTAAAGTTACGTTGAAATTGGTAGAGTGGAATGGTAGAAGTTGTCATAATGTAGGTAAAGGTTCAATTTTCCCCTTTTGTGATGACACATGGTTGCTATGATATTGTAACCAATCACAACGGCTTAAACAAATTAGGTAGAGGATCACTGAAGTAAGATTCCTAATCAAGTTTCTTAATATCAGACAAGGATTTTCAAAAAAAATGGAATTTCCAAATTTTGTCATTTTGCCCCTTTTCTGATGCCTGCTGAATGCCATGTTTTTCAACCAATCAGTATGCCTTGAACATTCTTTGTAGAGGGTCACCCAAGGAACATTTCTACCAAATTATATTGGAATCTGAGAAGCAGATTCAGAGGAGAAGATTTTTAAAATTTGAACATTTTGCCCACTTTCTGATGCCGCAGCAACCAAAGTTCTTGATGGAATTTAAATCTTTGAACAATTTTGGAAGAGGGCCACCAATCTATCTGTATGTCTGTCTGCCTGTCTGTCTGTATGTCTCTCTCTCTCTCTCTCTCTCTCTCTCTCTCTCTCTCTCTCTCTCTCTCTCTCTCTCTCTCTCTCTCTCTCTTTTCTCTCTATCTCTTTTCTCTCTCTCTCTCTTTCTTTCTCTCTCTCTCTATTATTTGAGGGGAGAGAGAGAGGAGAGAGAGAGAAAGAGAGAGAGTTTGTGTTAGAAATGTAGTAAGATAATAGTAATTAGTAATTAGTAAGATTTTTCCACTTGCTTTTTAAGTAATAATCCATTAAATGGGAGTGGAAATGTCAAAATATATATTCCGTACTGTTTTACTTTTAAAGCTAACTAATTCTGAAGAGATTTTAGTTCTTAAACATACTTAAGGGGAAATATGAATTTAATATTGTATTGCTATTTGAGAGCCATATCGGACATTGATTTTATAGCTCGGTCAAGGTGAAAAATGTTTTGTAATAAATCAATTGATAAATAAAGAAATGATTTTACTATTCGATTTTTAATTATAATTCATTGCCCTTGAAGTAAAATATCCAAATATATGTTTTGTACTATCTTAATATGATTTGAATATTTAAGCAATTTTGAAAGGCATCACGTTCATTAATTATATAACTCGGTCTCAGTAAAAAAATATTGTTATAAATTAATAAAGTAATAAACAAATGATTTTTACTACTGGATTTTTTAGGAATAATTCATTGAATGGAAACTAAAATGTCAAAATGAATAGTGTGTATTCTTTTATTTATAAAGTACACCAGGGACACTATATTACATATAGTGTCCCTGAGTACACTGAGATACTGGAGAGATTTTAGTTCTTAAACATACTTAAGGGGAAATTTAAAAATTAATTTTTAGCACTATTTGAGAGGCATGTCGTTCATTAATTTCATGACGGTCTCTGAGGAATTCCTTTTAATGAACAAATTATATTTACCACTTAATTTTTAAGTAATAATCCATTAGATGGGAGCACAAAAATGTCAAAATATATATTCGGTAGTGTTTTACTTTCAAAGCCTACCAATTCTGAAGAGATTTTAGTTCTTAAACATACTTAAGGGGAAATATGAATTTAATATTGAAGTTTATTTGAGAGGCATAGCGTTTATTGATATTATAGTTCGGCCATGGTGAAAAATGTTTTGTAATAAATCAATTGATAAATATTTTTTAAGCATACTGATTCTAAAGAAAGTTTAGTTCTTAAACATACTTATGGAGAATTAAGACAAATTTTTATACGCTATTTGAGAGGCATATCGTTCATTAATTTTATAACTCGGTCTCTGAAGAATTTTTTTTATGAAATAATTATTAATTAATAGACACATGAGATTTACCACTTGCTTTCTAAGTAATAATCCATTACATGGGAGTGAAAATGTCAAAATATATATTCCGTACTGATTTACGTTTACAGCTAACTAATTCTGATAAGATTTTAGTTCTTAAACATACTTAAGTGGAAATATGAATTTAATATTGAAGTGCTATTTGAGATGCATATCGTTCATTCATTTTATAGTTCGGTCATGGTGAAAAATGTTTTGTAATAAATCAATCGATAAATATTTTTAAGATATACTGATTCTGAAGATATTTTAGTTCGTAAACATACTTAAGGGGAAATATGAATTAATTTTTTAAGCGCTATTTGAGAGGCATATCGTTTATTAATTTTATATCTCGGTCTCTGAAGAAAATGTTTTGTGAAAAATTAATTAATTAATAAGCAAATGAGATTGACCACTTGCTTTGTGAGTAATACTCAATTACATGGGAGTGAACATATCAAAATATATATTCTGTACTGTTTTACCTTTAAAGCTAACTAATTCTGAAGAGATTTTAGTTCTTAAACATACTTAAGGGGAAATATGAATTTAATACTGAAGTGTTATTTGAGAGGCATATCGTTCATTGATTTTATAGCTTGGTCATGGTGAAACATGTTTTGTTATAAGTCAATTGATAAATAAACAAATGATTTACTACTCGATTACTAAACTGTCAAAATGAATAATTTGTACTCTTTTATTTATAAAGCACATAGATACTGAAGAGATTTTTGTTCTTAAACACACTTAAGGGGAAATATGAATTAAATTTTAAGTGCTATTTGAGAGGCATGTCGTTCACTAATTTTATAACTCGGTCTCTGACGAAAATATTTTGTTTAAGAATTATGAATTAATAAAAAGATGATATTTACCTCATGATTTTAAGTAAAAATCCAATAAATTGGAGCGAAAATGTCAAAATATATATTTCGTACTGTTTCATTTTTAAAGCTTACTATTTCTGAAGAGTATTTATTTCTTAAACATACTTAAGGCGAAATATGAATTTAATATTAAAGTGCTATTTGAGAGGCATATCGTTCATTAATCTTATAGCTCGGTCACTGTAAATATGCGCTTTTAGGTATAAAGATCGCATATTCATCTAAGTACACATACATCAATAACTATTTCATCATCATAATTGAATGAATATGGCAAAAACAGATCCGCTACTGGGTCAAAGTTTATCTACTTTATCTACAGGGGGAGAGGAATTTACAGCGTAAAGTACCACATGTTGACAGATTAATTAACCGTTGAATACATGGTATTGTTTCATAATCAAATGTAAACAAATGCAGTAAACATAGAAGCTGGTAGCCAAGTTTATGTGAAACATGTACCTTTACCAAAGCAGATATCGTTTCTTAAATCACACATCTCATTACTCATTTAGAATTAGAAAACCAACCTTTTAATTCATATCAGCTACCTTTCTTTGAAACGAATAATCTAATTGTAAATGACGGAATATACAACTTGCATGTTTTTTATATGTATCAGTATATACTATGAGAAAACTTTCCTTTATTGTATATTTCCCAATCGTCTTTTTGCCTAAAAAGCTCTAGCATCTTCCATTAGAAGTTGATTCGTACATCTTATAGAGTTCCAGATACTGTTTTTCTTTCTTAATTTGAATTTTATCGATTTTTTTAGTACAATACATAAAACTATTTACAAATATTTACACATTAATCGAAAAAATTAAATACTTTTTTTCCCATTTCTTATATTTTGCTTATGTCATTCTTATATTACATACTCAACAGTTGAAAAATGTTTTGTTATAAATTAATTAAGTAATAAACAATGTTTTACCACTGGATTTTTGAATTGGAACTAAAATGTCAAAATAGATATTTTGTACTGTTTTATTTTTAAAGCATTTCCCTGATAAGAAAATTTTCACGTTTTCAAGCCTTGGTGTTTCTCCACTTTATTTCTATATGAATTGTATCTCTGTTATTTAAAGAGATAGCAGGTTGAAATTTTGTGAAAGAATGTACTTTATTTACCTGATACGAACATTATCGCGTTTTCCAGTCTTGTCCTTATTATGTGGGAAAAGGAACCATTTGATTTTTCTCCTCTTTATTACTATATGAATAGTGTCTCTGTTATTAGAAGGGATAGCAGATTAATATTTTGTGAAAGGATGTACTTTATTTCCCTGATATGAAAATTATCGTGTTTTCCAGTCTTGTACTGTTAATGATGGAAAAGGAGCCGTTTTATATTTACCCTCTTTATTTCTATATCTTTGTTATTGAAAGAGATAGCCGGTTGAAATTTTGTGAAAAGATGCACTGTACTTCCATGACAATAAAATTATCGCGTTTTTCAGTCTGATCCTTGTAATGTGGGAAAACGAGCCATTTGATATTTTCCCGCTTTATTTCTCTATGGTTTGTATTTTAGTACGTAAACATACTTAAGGCGAAATATGATCAAAATATCAAAAACGCTATTTGAGAGGCTTATCGTTCTTTAATTTTATAAGTCGATCTCTTTGAAAAACGTTTCATGGTAGATTGATCTTAATAAGGTTGATATTTTGTGAAAGGATGTATTGTATTTGCCTGATACGAAAATTATCTCGTTTTCCAGTCTTGTCCTTATAATGTGGGAAAATGAGCTATTTGATATTTCTCTTCTTTATTACTATATGAATTGTATCTCTGTTATTAAAAAAAGATAGCATATTGATATTTTGTGAAAGGATTTACTTTATTTCCCTGATACGAAAAGAATCGCTTTTTCCAGACTTATCCTTATAATGTGGGAAAAAGAGCCATTTGATTTTTCTCCTCTTTATTACTATATGAATTGTATCTCTGTTATTGAATCAAAATATGTTTTCTTTCTCGATTTGACACAATGATGATATTGCGACTTTAAAAGGTAAAACAAAAATCGAACCCTAAATGATAATCAAAGTGTTTTATGGAATAGCCATTCACTGCAAAAGATGCTGCAAACATATTATTTCACGAGCATAGTTTCTCCATCGTTCATGTATACAATTTTTTAATTAACTCCATGAAATCGCCTTAGCTAGAGTAAGTCTAGAGAAAGAGCAGCATTCGAAATCCCAGAAAGTCGTTATTGCACACAATACATCAATTTCTAGTTTTTAATTCTTAAAGTTAAACATGAATTATTATAGATTATACAATGATTAAATGTTTTCATTTGTGATCTAGTATCTGACTTATTCAGACAGCGTCCCTTCTCTGATTAAACAGGGCGAATACAATCGACTTGAGTCTTCTGAACTTGTAAATATATATTTTTTTGTTAAAGGGCACTTATATAAAAATAAAACAAACAAGGGAATGAGCTCCATTTCTATTTCGTCTATTCACGTGTATGCACTTTATGAAATATTTCGTACAGGAAAACAAAGCATCAAAATAATACAATGAATTTTCGGGGGCTGAAAACTTCTTCAAGTGAAAACCTCAAAAATATATTTATAAACAGAAAAATATAGTTCAATTTTGTATTTCTACATATGGTTGAATATAAATAAAGAGACCGAATAAGGAAGCATTTTTATTCCCCGTATCTTAGGGAGAAACACTTAAAGAGAAATATTTGTAATTAGACGTTTTAGTTTAAAAATAAAACGGCTATATATTTGGGCCTTATCCTGCTTAAACAGTTTTAAAAATTGCAAGGTATGTGATATATTTTAAGCTGACCATGACTGGGAAGAATCTATGAAAATGTCATTAAACAATGATTGGTGACTGATTCCAGTTCTACCGTCTGTAATTGTAAAATGACAATTTCAAAATTGGAGGAAATACACTCAATTCTATGGGAAAATGTAAGGTGCGACATTACTTTTGGCCAGGTACTTTAGATCAGTTACTGTACCGTGTTTGATCAAGGTAAACACACCTTTACAAAAAGCAGGAATGCTATGTGAACTCTGGCTCAGCAAACACTGTCGACCCTGATCAAACCATGCGAATGTGCAGGCTGATCTTGGTCTACACTGTTGACATGCATTTGTCCAACTAATCAAATACTTGGCAGCTTTACTGGCATGGCCTCTGGTTAGATATGTAATGGCACCACCAACACGACATGTGTTGTCTCGGCAAATGGTTGGCATGTATGTTAGTTCTGTCCTTACTTACATGGCTGACCATTTGCTCTAACGTCGCTTTAATTATGCGACACAGGCTGATTGAAAAGGACCCTTATCCAGTAAAAATGGCTATAGTATTAGGGTGTACTTGTAGTTTCATTTCTCACGAATTCAAGAACTTATCAGAGATAGTATGGTTATATGACTGCTTTGTAAGTTCAGTAAGGATCAAATGAAAAATGCAGGTGCTAGAGTGCACAATGTCACACCTGACATTTTCCCAGAGAATTTAGTGTATTTCCACCAATTTTGAAAATGTCATAAAACAATGATTAGTGACTGATTCCAGTTCTACCCTCTGTTATTTTAAAATGACATTTTCAAAATTGGAGGAAATACACAAAATTTCAATGGAAAAATGTCAGAAGCGACTTTTTGCCAGGTACTGTAGATCAGCTACGGTACCGTGTTTGATCAAGGTAACTAAACAACAAACCTTTACCAAAAGCGGATGGCTGACAGACTGATTGATTGATTGATTGATTGGTGTTAAACGCCGTTTTTAACAGTTTCTCAGTCATATCATGACAGACTGATTGATTGATTGATTGGTGTTAAACGCCGTTTTTAACAGTTTCTCAGTCATATCATGGCGGCCAGTTTACCTACTCGTGTGTTTTGGTTTTCTCACACCAGTACAACACACAACATTCTTTCCAAGCAACTGGCTGCTTTTCCACATAGACTAAGTCCATTGGTGAAAGACAAATGACGCATGTCTCATTGACTTTTGTCAAATGACGCATGTCTCATTGACTTTTGTCAAATGTCGAAATAATGTTGGAATGAATGTATATTGTTTAATGGCGCATCGACAGCTAAGGTCATTTAGCGCGCAATTAAATTTATTTATTCATGATCCCTGGGAAAACAAACCAGTACTAGGCTAGAAAATGTGCCTTGCCCAAGGGCACTCAACTATGACCGAATTGCCGCGACCGGGAATCGAACCAGTGACACCCTGTTTCGAAATCCCCGACGCTAACCACTCGACCACAGCGGATTCCTGAAATAATGTTGGCCGAGCCGGGATTCGAACTCACGACCCCTGGATTGACAGCCCTTGTCGCTACTAACGGAGCTATTTGGGCTCGGCTTGCTGACAGATGGACGGACGGGGAAAATCTTCCTTCATGCACATCCTCAGGTTGTGTACTGCAACTGTGTAAACTTTGATCAGAATCGGTCTAGCAGTTAAGGAGAAGTTGCGCTTACATTACATATGGACAGACAGACAGACATGGAAAATCTTACTTCATGGCTCATGCACACCCCAGGTTGTGTACTGCAACTGTGTAAAGTTTTATCTGAATCGGTCCAGCCATTTAGATGTGGAAGTGCTTACAAGAATATGGACAGACGGACGGACGGAGAGGGAAAATCTTCCTTCATGCACATCCTCAGGTTGTGTACCGCAATTGTGTAAAGTTTCATCAGAATCGGTCCAGCCGTGTAGGAGGAGTAGTGCTTATACGAAATGTGGACAGATGGACAGACAGGTATAAAAATGGCCATAACTTGAATAAAATGCAGGAAAGATTTATCTAACATGATGATCTACATACGTGTGGTGGTGGGGCAGGGTTGTAGAAAGTTTCAATGCAATACATGTAGTATTTAGGTACTTACATGCAAAACCTTAACCAAGTAGTGATGCGGATGCCGACGCCAGGGTGAGTAGTATAGCTCTCATATTCTTCGAATAGTCAAGCTCAAAAGGCACATATTCCAATATATCAATCAATACACCGAAATAAGTATAACAAACAAGAGGGCCATGATGGCCCTTGAATCGCTCACCTGATTTTTTTTTTTTTTCACTTTAGCTATATAAGCCTCGCCCCCTGGCAGCCAGGCTTTGAAGGAATCTAATAGAGGGTCACCCTAGGAACATTTCTACAAAATTATTTGAAAATCGGCCAGATACTTTTGGAGGAGAAGATTTTTTAAGTTTTCACTATAGCCATATAATGCAAAATAGCCCTGCCTACTGGCGGCCATGTTTTTTGACCAATCAACATGGCTTGAAGGAATCTGAAAGTGGGTCATCCAAGGAACATTTCTACAAAATTATTTGAAAATCGGGCCGACACTTTTCATGGCTTGAAGGAATCTGATAGAGGGTCACCCAAGGAACATTTCTACAAAATCATTTGAAAATCAGCTTGACACTTTCGGAGGAGAAGATTTTTTAAGTTTTCACTATAGCTATAAGGCAAAATAGCCCCGCCCCCCTGGCGGCCATGTTTTTTGACCAATCAACATGGCTTGAAGGAATCTGGTAGAGGGTCATCCAAGGAACATTTCTACAAAATTATTTGAAAATCTGCCAACCAGTTTGGGAGAAGAAGAATTTTGAAGTTTTTTACGTTTCGTTGCCATGGAAACCAGAATTCTGCATGGATACCTAAAATTTGAACGAATTCTGGTGAGGTCATTAAGAGGATGCTTTCTGTGAAGTTTCATCCCAATTGACCCACTGGTTACTGAGGAGAAGATGTTGAAGATTTTTTAAGTTTTCACTTTGGCCATATAAGGCAAAATAGCCCCCGCCCCCTGGCGGCCATGTTTTTCGACCAATCAACATTGCTTGAAGGAATCTGATAGAGGATCACCCAAGGAACATTTCTACAAACTTATTTCAAAATCGGCCTCACACTTATGGAGGAGAAGATTTTTTAAGTTTTCATTATAGCCATAAAAGGCAAAATAGCCCCGCCCCCTGGCGGCCATGCTTTTTGACCAATCAACATGGCCCCGCCCCCCCCCCCCCCCTGGCGGCCATGTTTTTCGACCAATCAACACGGCTTGAAGGAATCTGATAGAGGGTCATCCAAGGAACATTTCTACAAAATTATTTGAAAATCTGCCAACCAATTTGGGAGAAGAAGAATTTTGAAGTTGTTTCGGTTTCGTTGCCATGGAAACCAGAATTTTGCATGGATCCCAAAAATTTGAAGGAATTCTGGTGAGGTCATTGAGAGGATGCTTTCTGTGAATTTTCATCCAAATTTACCCACTGGTTACTGAGGAGAAGAAGTTGACGCACGACGGACGACGCACGACGCACGACGCACGACGGACGCCGGACAAAAGGCGATCACAATAACTCACCTTGAGCAAAGCTCAGGTGAGCTAAAAACACTTTCGTTTAATTGGTTTCATCATTTTATTTACATTATAATATAAACACAAATAAATCATTGTTATTGCATAATTCAGAAAAGACCCCCTACTGCTGTATTTTAACCCTTTCCCTCATATAGACGCTTTATGACGCCTCTGCAACAGACAGCTTTTTGAAAACATAGTGACAAAAGAAGAGATTGCACAACACGTGCAATTTCTCCTTTTGCCACAATGTTTTCCACTTTTAGTCATAGGTTATCAATTCAATTATAGAGCTTTTCCATGTTTTAACAAAATCTGTTCAAAGTCGTCTGCTGCAGAATTGTCATATGAGGGAAAGGGTTAAACTGGATTCTCTGTTGACTATAAGCTCTAGTCAATTTAAAACTTTTCTTAAAGTTTTATATTTGAATAGGCACTTAAAATAAAGGGTCTATCTAAATATACAAGAACTAAAGTAATTTAAGTTTTCATTAAAGTAAAGAGGCCACCGGCCCATAATACAACATATATACAATCCATTTTATCAGGGATCAGACAATATCTTATCTACGTCCCTGATTATATGAACAAGAGTGACATACAGGTTGTAATGATTTGAATTTGTTTAATAACCAACATAATATATACACGACCATATATATATTATTTATTTTGATTTTGCGGGATTTATTTGCAGCAGACAATTTTGTTTGAAAACATCGTGGAAAGAAGAAAACTGTTTGCAATACATGTTAACTTTAACAGTACAGATCAATATTTGCATGGGTTGAGGTATTTGCAGACGACTAACAACCCTGAAAGGGAGGGTATAATAACCCGAAAGAGGCAATATTCCCTCTACATAGATTACAACCCTGAAGGAGGATTTACCCAAAACAGGCAACGTCCCTCTCAAAAGATTGTCTTCGATTCAATTTAACAGTGCTACTACCAATTTAGCAGACGACTGATTTACATATCAAGTTCATTTATGACAGAGAGAATAATTTACAATTTACAAACAAAATGATATTAACCCTTTCCCTCATACGACAATTCTGCAGCAGACGTCTTTGAACATATTTTGTCAAGTCAAAAAATGAAACATATTTTGTCAACCTTTGACTAAAAGTTGAAATCAGTGTGGCAAAAGGAGAATCTGCACGTTTTGTGCAATTTCTTCTTATGTCACTATGTTTTTAAAAGCCGTCTGCTGCAGAGGCGTCATAAAGCGTCTATATGAGGGAAAGGGTTAAGCAATGAAATGTTCATGTAATCTAGATATGAGAAATTTCAAGAATATCACAAACTTAACACTTAACTTAATTCTTGCAGTATATATTCCTCCGTAGTTCAAATGCTCTTTACCAGGTATTTCAAAATTTTGTCAACAGTTTCTATGGAATTACAACTTAAAATAGAATGAAAAAGGTTAAGATTTTTGTTTCTGAGCCATGATTTGCCAAAATACTCAAACCATAATAATTCATAGCTATTACATTCGAAGAAAACATGATATTCATCTTTGACGGCATAAATATTATGTTGTATACATTGTTGGCAATACCTATGTTTTCTGTCTACCGATAAATGCCTGCCCTTTTCTAAGTGTTTTTTTTTTAAAATAAGATAGATCTGTACTGAGATAAAACTCAGGCGTTATTAACAACTTGAACTACTTGTAATTGATAGCTTTAGGCGACTCATCAATATAAGCATGCCGTCTTTGCGTATAACAATCCTTAATCCTCTGTGAAAAAAAGCTTTAAAAAAGAATTTACATTACCAACGTCATGTAACACCCACACGTATCCGAACCCATGGGTAAAAAGTATATCCATTATATAAGTAGCCCAGGTGCGTTTAACCCGATTCACCTACTTGCAGCAACACAGAGTAACATTGTTTAGGGTATCTAGTGTTATTTATACCAATGATTTTTAGCCAAAAACTTAATACAATTAGACATGTATTGTGTACATAGAGGTAATTTTCCACATTTTCCCAAAGCCCAAAGCCAGAAAATGGCATGTGTTGTACAACAGGTAACAGATTTTTTTACAAAGATGTATTTGAACTTTTTCAATTTTCTCAAAATACTGATAGCTCCAAATATGTGAGCCGTAGCACAATATGGGCGAAACAGAAGTATCAAATATGTTAAACATGTCTTTTACTTCAATGAATCCAAAAAAGTTACCTCCAATTTCTAAATTTGCAATTTTGTACCATACCCCCTTGCTCGATTCGGGCAATAATTCCCGCAGAAAAACGTCTAAACCGACCCGGTCCGAGGTAGAGATAGGTTCATAATTGATTTTTCTATAGATTCACCACATCGAAATTTGCCAACCGACCAAGAGAAAATTATTTGTATTTCAATATTGTGACATATATTTAGAATAAATTGTGCTCCCTCAATTTTACATTTTCACTAAAGCCATATAAGGCAAAATAGCCCTGCCCTCTGGAGGCCATAGTTTGCAAACAATCAACATGGCTTGAAGGAATCTGAAAGAGGGTCACCCTAGGAACATTTCTACAAAATTATTTGAAAATCCGCTTGACACTTTCGTCGGAGAATTTTTTTTGAGTTTTCAATATAGCCATATAAGGCAAAATAGCCCTGACCCCTGACGAAGATGTTGACGGATGCACGACAGACGCACGACAACTGGCGATCACAATAACTCACCTTGAGCACTTCGTGCTCAGGAGAGCTAAAAACAAACTGGCAAATACTTTATAAATTAAATGAAACAAGCAAATTCATGAAATTTATATCCCCCGCTTGCAGGAAATATTGTAGGAAAATGTTGAGGTTGTCAGTAGACTTTTTATTGAACATGTATTACAGGGTAAATTAAACGAACTTGGCCTAGGTTGATACCAAGTTTGAACAAGAGTACCGCAAACGATACATAATACGCCCGTCAGGAATTCTAAGTCCAAAAAGGGGCATAACTCATTCAAAAATTGACGAAATCCCAGGAAATATGAACTTGATCTGTGACACATCAATACAAAGCCTTATACATAATTTTAGCGCAATACATCAAAGCATGTAGAAAAAAAGTGCGGAAAACAAATATTCTAAGTCCAAAAAGGGGCATAACTCATTCAAAAATCCCAGGAAATATGAACTTGATCTGTGACACATCACTACAAAGCCTTATACAAAATTTCAGCTCAATAGCTCAAAGTATTTAGGAAAAAAGTGCGAAAAACCCGAACGGACGGAGGGACATTACCATACCATAATACGTACCGTTTTTAAGAAACGGTCGTATAAAAACAAGACGGCCATGATGGCCCTGATCGCTCACCTGATTTGTTTTTTTTTCACTGTTTTTTTTCAAGTGATAGTAAATTTGAAGCAAATATTTAACTGCAAATTTCTGGGAAAATTTTATCAGGAGTGCAAATGTAACTTCAAGGAGTGGACACTGTTAAAGACATAGCTTATCAGTTAAGGCCATATGTATCTTGAAATTTAACAATAACTTTAATAAGAATGGAATTATAAAGTTTTGTCAGTAATTTTGCCTCTTTCCTGCTGCTCTGTTTTTCAATGAAATCAATATAGTTTGAACATAATTTTGTAGAGGGCGACTCAAGGAACATATTCTGATGCCACAGCAACCAAATATTTACACAGAATGTAAGTCTTTGAGACCATTTTGAAAGAAGACTAACTATGGAACATTCCTGTGAAGTTTCGTTGAAATTGGTCCAGTGGAATGGAGGTAGTCATTTGTAGCTAAAAGTTCAATTTACCCCTTTTGTCATAACCTGGTTGCTATGATTTTGTAACGTGTCAATACCGCTTGAACAAATTAAGTATAGATTCACCGAAGTAAAATTCCTGTTCAATTGTGTATAAATTAGACAAGCACTATCATAACAAGAGCTGTCGTAGACAGCGCGCTAACTATGCTACCATTTTTTTACTTCTGAGATATTGAGTCAACAAACGGCCATAACTTGCATAAAATGCTGGATAGAGTAAGTTTCAATGCAATGCATTAAGTAGATACTAAGATATGGTCTCTTAATCTAGTTGCGTGCAAAACTTTAACCAGAATTTATAAGTCAAAGAAGAGGGCCATAATGGCCCTGGATCGCTTACCTGATTTCTTTTTCACTTAAGCCATATAAGCCCCGCCCCTGGCGACCATAGTTTCTGACCAATCAACTTGGCTTGAAGGAATCTGATAGTGTCACACTAGGAACATTTCTACAAAATTATTTGAAAATTGTCCTGACACTTTCAGGAGAAGATTTTTTAAGTTTTCACTATACCCATATAAGGCAAAATAGCCCGCCCTGTGGCGGCCATGTTTTTTGACCAATCAACATGGCTTGATGGAATTTGATAGTGGGTCACTTAAGGAGTATTTCTAGAAAAAACATTTAAAATCGGTCTGACACTTTAGGAGGAGAAGATTTTTAAGTTTTCACTAAAGGCAAAATGGCCCCGCACCCACTTGCGGCCATGTTTTTCAACCAATCAATATGGCTTGAAGGAATCTGACAGAGGATCATCTAAGGAACATATCTAGAAAATTATTTAAAAAACTTCCAACAAGTTTGGGAGAAGAAGAATTTTGATGTTTTTTTAGTTTCGTTACCATGGAAACCAGAATTCTGCATGGATCACAAAAAATTGAAAGAATTCTGATGAGGTCATTGAGAGGATTCTTTCTGTGGAGTTTTATTATTGTTACAGCAATCCCAGACGGTGGAGACTTTAAAGATGGAAGGTCTTTACTTTGATGTGATTGAGGCGACACTTTAATCTATCCAGACTCAATCATCATGCCAATCGTGAAGGAGGAGCTGACATTGAAAATCCAAGCTTCGAGATTGGCCGCGGGCAAAAAAGAACTACCGAAACCCGTGTTTATAGAACCACAAAAGTACCAGGTATGTGATTTGTCATTTTCTTAAAATATTAGAATTTCTAAAATATCAGAAACAACTATAACTGTGAGTGAACTCACAAAAATCTACCCCATTCCCGCGCTTAACAGACAGACACGGACGGACTGACAGGGATTATTTTACTTCATACACAACCTCAGGTTGTGTACTGCAACTGTGTAAAGTTTCATCAGAATCAGTCCAGCCGTTAAGGGGGGGAGTTGCGCTTACAAGCATATGGACAGATACGGACGGACGGACAGGGTGATTCCAATATACCCCCACAAAACTTGTTTGTGGGGGGTATAAAAATATGAAAGGAAAGAAAAAGAAGGCAGTTGTGATTTTGCACATTAATAAAATGTAAGTTGTATGTTATATTATATGTATGTATTTTGGGCCGGAGGTCAATATTACGCAAATAAAAGTATTGCATTGTATCGTCGTCTGCTGTTTATTTAATTAAATCAATATTCACTACAATTCTCTTATAAAATAGTATATGTATTTGTACATGAATACTGTTTACGCCGATTTCAATATTTTTTCTTTAGTTTTATCACGGTGTTTCCTTAGAAGATTAACGGTTCAACTGGTCCATCTTGCATGACATCAGCAAGACAGTCTTGATACTAACCGAAAAACCTGAACGCCTAGGAGGAAAATATATTACTAAAATGTTTTAAGTCTTTAGTATGTTCCAAGCGATATCAAATTGATCAAAAGTAGGGATACACAATCCACACACATACGGTCTATTTATGGTGGAGATCTGTTAATTCTATAACTTCAAAATAGCGTAAGCAAAGTGACCAGAAACACGAATCACAATGGAAATGTTGTCGTCCGCAGACATGAGGGAGATCGACACGTTCGACCCGTCGCTTAGGAACGCTGTCGAGGAGGGATCCAAAACAGGGTCGATAACTCCCATTGTTAAAGAGGAGCTGAAGTTGACGATTTTGAACAGAAGATTCAAAGCTTGGAAGGGCGAAATCGAGAGGGACGAGAAAAAGGCCAAAGTAAAATTTGTAAGTAAAACAGACTCGATATAGCTAAAAAACGAAAGATAAAGCAATTGATTTTCAAGTCTGTATCGTTAAATTTCAATATATTTATTTACTTCTTCGTCATGATGTGAATACAATGATTAAATAAAAGGAAGTAATACCACCTTTTTTAACAGTGTTGCTTTATGATTTGCATCAATATTTAACATGAGTAGAAAAAAAATAATGTTATACTGTTAATACAGTTAATGCAACATATCTGCCGGGCCATTTAGAGGCAGACTTCGAAACCACCAAAACACACATATGGAAAGGGATTTCCGTGACCAGGATTCATGTTTAGATCCACGTAATTGTGGAAATTAGGAATTCTGTATTCCATCACCAATCTAGGGATATTCTGGAAAATGTGATATTTTCCGACAGTTTCGCTGCAAAGACAACCCATCCCTCCAAAAAAGAAGAAGTAGAGTGAAACAACAACAGCAGAGCATAGTTCAAACAAACGTAATTTAGGAATTCAGATGAGATATTCTAGTGAATTGGTCGCTGCAATATGACTGAACAATATCAACAAGAGGGCCAAGATGGCCCTAAATCGATCACCAAAGTGATAGTAAATTTGAAGCAAATATTTAACTGCAAATTTCTGTGAAAATTTTATCAGGAGTGCAAATGTAACTGCAAGAAGTGGACACTGTTAAAGATATAGCTTATCAGTAAACGCCATTTGTATCTTGAAATTTAACAATAACTTTAATAAGAATGGAATTATAAAGTTTTGTCAGTGATTTTGCCTCTTTCCTGCTGCTCTGTTTTTCAACGAAATTAATATGGTTTGAACATAATTTTGTAGAGGGTGACTCAAGGAACATATTCTGATGCCACAGCAACCAAATATTTACACAGAATGTAAGTCTTTGAGACCATTTTGAAAGAGGACTAACTATGGAACATTCCTGTGAAGTTTCATTGAAATTGGTCCAGTGGAATGGAGGTAGTCATTTGTAGCTAAAGGTTCAATTTACCCCTTTTGTTATGACGCCTGGTTGCTATGATTTTGTAACGTGTCAATACCGCTTGAACAAATTAAGTACAGGATCACCGAAGTAAGATTCCTGTACAATTTTGTTTAAATTAGACAAGCACTATCATAACAAGAGCTGTCGTAGACAGTGCGCTAGACTATTCCACCATTTTTTTACTTCCGATATATTGAGTCAACAAGCGGCCATAACTTGCATAAAATGCTGGATATAGTTATCGTACTTGGTTGTTTACATAGGTGTGATGGTTGGAAAGGGCTGTATAAAGTTTCAATGCAATGCATTAAGTAGCTACTAATATATGGTCTCTTAATCTAGTTGCATGCAAAACTTTAACCAGAATTTGTAAGTCAAAGAAGAGGGCCATAATGGCCCTGGATCGCTTACCCGATTTCTTTTTCACTTAAGCCATATAAGCCCCGCCCCTGGCGACCATAGTTTCTGACCAATCAACTTGGCTTTCTACAAAATTATTTGAAAATTGTCCTGACACTTTCAGGAGAAGATTTTTTAAGTTTTCACTATACCCATATAAGGCAAAATCTTCATGGCATGATGGAATTTGATAGTGGGTCACTTAAGGAGTATTTCTAGAAAAAGCATTTAAAATCGGTCTGACACTTTAGGAGGAGAAGATTTTTAAGTTTTCACTAAAGGCAAAATGGCCCCGCACCCACTTGCGGCCATGTTTTTCAACCAATCAATATGGCTTGAAGGAATCTGACAGAGGATCATCTAAGGAACATATCTAGAAAATTATTTAAAAAACTTCCAACAAGTTTGGGAGAAGAAGAATTTTGATGTTTTTTTAGTTTCGTTACCATGGAAACCAGAATTCTGCATGGATCCCAAAAAATTGAAAGAATTCTGATGAGGTCATCGAGAGGATTCTTTCTGTGGAGTTTTATTATTGTTACAGCAATCCCAGACGGTGGAGACTTTAAAGATGGAAGGTCTGTACTTTGATGTGATTGAGGCGACACTTTAATCTATCCAAACTCAATCATCATGCCAATCGTGAAGGAGGAGCTGAAATTGAAAATCCAAGCTTCGAGATTGGCCGCGGGCAAAAAAGAACTACCGAAACCCGTGTTTATAGAACCACAAAAGTACCAGGTATGTGATTTGTCATTTTCTTAAAATATTAGAATTTCTAAAATATCAGAAACAACTATAACTGTGAGTGAACTCACAAAAATCTACCCCCTTCCCGCGCTTAACAGACAGACACGGACGGACTGACAGGGATGATTTTACTTCATACACAACCTCAGGTTGTGTACTGCAACTGTGTAAAGTTTCATCAGAATCAGTCCAGCCGTTAAGGGGGGAGTTGCGCTTACAAGCATATGGACAGAGACGGACGGACGGACAGGGTGATTCCAATATACCCCCACAAAACTTGTTTGTATAAAAATATGAAAGGAAAGAAAAAGAAGGCAGTTGTGATTTTGCAAATTAATAAAATGTAAGTTGTATGTTATATTATATGTATGTATTTTGGGCCGGAGGTCAATATTACGCAAATAAAACTATTGCATTGTATTGTCGTCTGCTGTTTATTTAATTAAATTAATATTCACTACAATTCTCTTATAAAATAGTATATGTATTTGTACATGAATACTGTTTACGCCGCTTTCAATATTTTTTCTTTAGTTTTATCACGGTGTTTCCTTAGAAGATTAACGGTTCAACTGGTCCATCTTGCATGACACCAGCAAGACAGTCTTGATGCTAACCGAAAAACCTGAACGCCTAGGAGGAAAATCTATTACTAAAATGTTTTAAGTCTTTAGTATGTTCCAAGCGATATCAAATTGATCAAAAGTAGGGATACACAATAATTCACACACATACTGTCTATTTATGGTGGAAATCTGTTAATTCTATAACTTCAAAATAGCGTTAGCAAAGTGACCAGAAACACGAATCACAATGGAAATGTTGTCGTCCGCAGACATGAGGGAGATCGACACGTTCGACCCGTCGCTTAGGAACGCTGTCGAGGAGGGATCCAAAACAGGGTCGATAACTCCCATTGTTAAAGAGGATCTGAAGTTGACGATTTTGAACAGAAGATTCAAAGCTTGGAAGGGCGAAATCGAGAGGGACGAGAAAAAGGCCAAAGTAAAATTTGTAAGTAAAACAGACTCGATACAGCTAAAAAACGAAAGATAAGCAATTGATTTTCAAGTCTGTATCGTTACATTTCAATATATTTATTTACTTCTTCGTCATGATGTGAATACAATGATTAAATAAAAGGAAGTAATACCACCTTTTTTAACAGTGTTGCTTTATGATTTGCATCAATATTTAACATGAGTAGAAAAAAAAATAATGTTATACTGTTATACAGTTAATGCAACATATCTGCCGGGCCATTTAGAGGCAGACTTCGATACCACCAAAACACACATATGGAAAGGGATTTCCGTGACCAGGATTCATGTTTAGATCCACGTAGTTGTGGAAATTAGGAATTCTGTATTCCATCACCAATCTAGGGATATTCTGGAAAATGTGATATTTTCCGACAGTTTCGCTGCAAAGACAACCCATCCCTCCAAAAAAGAAGAAGTAGAGTGAAACAACAACAGCAGAGTATAGTTCAAACAAACGTAATTTAGGAATTCAGATGAGATATTCTAGTGAATTGGTCGCTGCAATATGACTGAACAATATCAACAAGAGGGCCAAGATGGCCCTAAATCGATCACCAAAGTTATAGTAAATTTGAAGCAAATATTTAACTGCAAATTTCTGTGAAAATTTTATCAGGAGTGCAAATGTAACTGCAAGAAGTGGACACTGTTAAAGATATAGCTTATCAGTAAACGCCATTTGTATCTTGAAATTTAACAATAACTTTAATAAGAATGGAATTATAAAGTTTTGTCAGTGATTTTGCCTCTTTCCTGCTGCTCGTTTTTTCAAAGAAATCAATATGGTTTGAACATAATTTTGTAGAGGGTGATTCAAGGAACATATTCTGATGCCACAGCAACCAAATATTTACACAGAATATAAGTCTTTGAGACCATTTTGAAAGAGGACTAACTATGGAACATTCCTGTGAAGATTCATTGAAATTGGTTCAGTGGAATGGAGGTAGTCATTTGTAGCTAAAAGTTCAATTTACCCCTTTTGTTATGACGCCTGGTTGCTATGATTTTGTAACGTGTCAATACCGCTTGAACAAATTAAGTACAGGATCACCGAAGTAAGATTCCTGTACAATTTTGTTTAAATTAGACAAGCACTATCATAACAAGAGCTGTCGTAGACAGTGCGCTAGACTATTCCACCATTTTTTTACTTCCGAGATATTGAGTCAACAAGCGGCCATAACTTGCATAAAATGCTGGATAGAGTTATCGTACTTGGTTTTTTACATAGGTGTGATGGTTGGGAAGGGCTGTATAAAGTTTCAATGCAATGCATTAAGTAGCTACTAATATATGGTCTCTTAATCTAGTTGCATGCAAAACTTTAACCAGAATTTGTAAGTCAAAGAAGAGGGCCATAATGGCCCTGGATCGCTTACCCGATTTCTTTTTTACTTAAGCCATATAAGCCCCGCCCCTGGCGACCATAGTTTCTGACCAATCAACTTGGCTTTCTACAAAATTATTTGAAAATTGTCCTGACACTTTCAGGAGAAGATTTTTTAAGTTTTCACTCTACCCATATAAGGCAAAATAGCCCCGCCCTGTGGCGGCCATGTTTTTTGACCAATCAACATGACTTGATGGAATTTGATAGTGGGTCACTTAAGGAGTATTTCTAGAAAAAACATTTAAAATCGGTCTGACACTTTAGGAGGAGAAGATTTTTAAGTTTTCACTAAAGGCAAAATGGCCCCGCACCCACTTGCGGCCATGTTTTTCAACCAATCAATATGGCTTGAAGGAATCTGACAGAAGATCATCTAAGGAACATATCTAGAAAATTATTTAAAAAACTTCCAACAAGTTTGGGAGAAGAAGAATTTTGATGTTTTTTTAGTTTCGTTACCATGGGAACCAGAATTCTGCATGGATCCCAAAAAATTGAAAGAATTCTGATGAAGTCATTGAGAGGATTCTTTCTGTGGAGTTTTATTATTGTTACAGCAATCCCAGACGGTGGAGACTTTAAAGATGGAAGGTCTGTACTTTGATGTGATTGAGGCGACACTTTAATCTATCCAGACTCAATCATCATGCCAATCGTGAAGGAGGAGCTGAAATTGAAAATCCAAGCTTCGAGATTGGCCGCGGGCAGAAAAGAACTACCGAAACCCGTGTTTATAGAACCACAAAAGTACCAGGTATGTGATTTGTCATTTTCTTAAAATATTAGAATTTCTAAAATATCAGAAACAACTATAACTGTGAGTGAATTCACAAAAATATACCCCCTTCCCGCGCTTAACAGACAGACACGGACGGACTGACAGGGATTATGTTACTTCATACACAACCTCAGGTTGTGTACTGCAACTGTGTAAAGTTTCATCAGAATCAGTCCAGCCGTTAAGGGGGGAGTTGCGCTTACAAGCATATGGACAGAGACGGACGGACGGACAGGGTGATTCCAATATACCCCCACAAAACTTGTTTGTGGGGGGTATAACAATATGAAAGGAAAGAAAAAGAAGGCAGTTGTGATTTTGCACATTAATAAAATGTAAGTTGTATGTTATATTATATGTATGTATTTTGGGCCGGAGGTCAATATTACGCAAATAAACCTATTGCATTGTATTGTCGTCTGCTGTTTATTTAATTTAATTAATATTCACTACAATTCTCTTATAAAATAGTATATGTATTTGTACATGAATACTGTTTACGCCGCTTTCAATATTTTTTCTTTGGTTTTATCACGGTGTTTCCTTAGAAGATTAACGGTTCAACTGGTCCATCTTGTATGACACCAGCAAGACAGTTTTGATGCTAACCGAAAAACCTGAACGCCTAGGAGGAAAATCTATTACTAAAATGTTTTAAGTCTTTAGTATGTTCCAAGCGATATCAAATTGATCAAAAGTAGGGATACACAATCCACACACATACTGTCTATTTATGGTGGAGATCTGTTAATTCTATAACTAGGTATCTTTCTTTTTTCAAAATAGCGTTTGCAAAGTAACCAGAAACACGAATCACAATGGAAATGTTGTCGTCCGCAGACATGAGGGAGATCGACACGTTCGACCCGTCGCTTAGGAACGCTGTCGAGGAGGGATCCAAAACAGGGTCGATAACTCCCATTGTTAAAGAGGAGCAGGTGTTGACGATTTTGAACAGAAGATTCAAAGCTTGGAAGGGCGAAATCGAGAGGGACGAGAAAAAGGCCAAAGTGAAATTTGTAAGTAAATCAGACTCGATATAGCTAAAAATCGAAAGATAAGCAATTGATTTTCAAGTCTGTATCGTTAAATTTCAATATATTTATTTACTTCTTCGTCATGATGTGAATACAATGATTAAATAAAAGGAAGTAATACCACCTTTTTTAACAGTGTTGCTTTATGATTTGCATCAATATTTAACATGAGTAGAAAAAAAATAATGTTATACTGTTAATACAGTTAATGCAACATATCTGCCGGGCCATTTAGAGGCAGACTTCGATACCACCAAAACACACATATGGAAAGGGATTTCCGTGACCAGGATTCATGTTTAGATCCACGTAATTGTAAAAATTAGGAATTCTGTATTCCATCACCAATCTAGGGATATTCTGGAAAATGTGATATTTTCCGACAGTTTCGCTGCAAAGACAACCCATCCCTCCAAAAAAGAAGAAGTAGAGTGAAACAACAACAGCAGAGCATAGTTCAAACAAACGTAATTTAGGAATTCAGATGAGATATTCTAGTGAATTGATCGCTGCAATATGACTGAACAATATTAACAAGAGGGCCAAGATGGCCCTAAATCGATCACCCAAGTGATAGTAAATTTGAAGCAAATATTTAACTGCAAATTTCTGTGAAAATTTTATCAGGAGTGCAAATGTAACTGCAAGAAGTGGACACTGTTAAAGACATAGCTTATCAGTAAACGCCATTTGTATCTTGAAATTTAACAATAACTATAATAAGAATGGAATTATAAAGTTTTGTCAGTGATTTTGCCTCTTTCCTGCTGCTCTGTTTTTCAACGAAATCAATATGGTTTGAACATAATTTTGTAGAGGGTGACTCAAGGAACATATTCTGATGCCACAGCAACCAAATATTTACACAGAATGTAAGTCTTTGAGACCATTTTGAAAGAGGACTAACTATGGAACATTCCTGTGAAGTTTCATTGAAATTGGTTCAGTGGAATGGAGGTAGTCATTTGTAGCTAAAAGTTCAATTTACCCCTTTTGTTATGACGCCTGGTTGCTATGATTTTGTAACGTGTCAATACCGCCTGAACAAATTAAGTACAGGATCACCGAAGTAAGATTCCTGTACAATTTTGTTTAAATTAGACAAGCACTATCATAACAAGAGCTGTCGTAGACAGTGCGCTAGACTATTCCAATATTTCTTTACTTCCGAGATATTGAGTCAACAAGCGGCCATAACTTGCATAAAATGCTGGATAGAGTTATCGTACTTGGTTGTTTACATAGGTGTGATGGTTGGGAAGGGCTGTATAAAGTTTCAATGCAATGCATTAAGTAGCTACTAATATATGGTCTCTTAATCTAGTTGCATGCAAAACTTTAACCAGAATTTGTAAGTCAAAGAAGAGGGCAATAATGGCCCTGGATCGCTTACCTGATTTTTTTTTTCACTTAAGCAATATAAGCCCCGCCCCTGGCGACCAGTTTCTGACCAATCAACTTGGCTTGAAGGAATCTGATAGTGTCACACTAGAAACATTTCTTCAAAATTATTTGAAAATTGTCCTGACACTTTCAGGAGAAGATTTTTTATCTACTGGTTAGGGCCAACCTGCGAAACCAAGTATGAAGTTCCTCGACATAATCATTCCTCAGTTATTGAGTGAAAACCATTTTACAGCTGAAGGGTACCATGACCTTGGCCTTTGACCTAGTGACGTCAAAACCAATAGGGGTCATTTGCTGGTGGTGACAAAGCTGCACACCAAGTATGAAGTTCCTGGGCCCAAGCATTCTTCAGTTATTGAGCAGAAAACATTTTTCAGCCCAAGGTCACCATGACATTGACCTTTGACCTACTGACATCAAAATCAATAGTGGTCATCTACAGATTAGGACCATCCTGCACACCAAGTATGAAATTCCTGGGCATAAGCGCTCTTGAGTTATTGAGTAAACAACATTTGCTGAAGGTTACCATGACCTTGACCTTTGACATAGTGACCTCAAAATCAATAAGGGTCATCTGCTGGTGGTGACCAACCTGCACACCAAGTATTAACTTCCATTGCCAAAGCATTCTACACAGTTATTAAGCAAAAACAATTAAATTGTTCAGCTCTTTGTCACTGTGACCTTGACTTTAGACGTACTGACCTCAAAATCATTGAGAGTCTTCTACTGGGCATGGCCAACCTGCATACCAATTGTGGAGTTCCTCGGCCCAAGCGCTCTTCAGTCATTGAGCGGAAACCATTTTTCACCTCACAAGGTCCCCATGACCTTGACCTTTGACATCAAAATCAATAGGGGTCATCTACTAGTCATGACCAACCTGCATACCAAGTATGAAGTTTCTACGGCGAAGCGTTCTTCAGTTATTGAGCGGAAACAAGTGTGACGGACGTGACCTTACCCACTGTGACCTTTGACCTAGTGACCTCAAAATCAATAGGGGTCATTTGCTGGTGGTGACAAACCTGCACACCAAGTATGCTGCAGAGGCGTCAGAAAGCGTCTACATGAAGGAAAGGATTAACTTCTTGATAAACCAGAGTAAACTAAAGTTTATTTGTTTGTAGGGTTTATGAAAATCATTCAAGATGCGGGTTATTCAAGCATCATCCCATCAAGGGCATTCATCTTTTAAAGCAAATGGGCGTCAGTGTGTAACCAATTCAGTTGTTGCCGTTTTAGAGAGTCACATGACATATCCAAGTGTATGGAAAACTTCAAACTTAGATGAAATTCTTCTGAAAGGTGACAAGATGTATCAGAGGATTGATACTCATCATAAACACCAATATCTCTTACTTGAGGACATTCCAAGTAATGTAGCAGTGTTTGCAGAACCCTTTCATGGGTTAATTAATGGGAAAACTGACACCCCATTCTACTCACTAAATGATGCCGTGAGTGGGTTATTGTCAACGCATGAAAGTTATTTATTTACCATGGGTACCTCAGAACCATGCTATACCTCTGCTATTTTTAAATGTGAGGAACAATACTATTTCTTTGATTCACATAGCAGAAATGATGTTGGTATGCTATTTCCAGAGGGTAAAGCTTGTGTCACCATACACACTAACACTGAAAATCTTTGTGCTTTTATAAGACATCTAGCAGCCACACTTAATTTAAAGGGCAATGTTCCCTTTGAAATTGCTGCATTCAAGGATACACCTGGCAGTGTTAGTCTTGAAAATAGTAGTGACTCTGACACAGAATCTGATTTTTCTGGATTTGAACCTATTTCAGAAGGGGAATATAGTTGCAGACTTTTCTTAGCAGAAGAGGCTAAAACATTTAAACATGCTGAAACATTTAGTGATATTTCAGATGTTTCTGATAGTATTCTAGAACAAATAGACATTCAAATTGAGGATTTAAATGACAGTGTTACATTATTAAATGGTATTAATAGCAATGTTTTTAATGCTAGTTTTATAAATGATGTTTAGAGTGAGAATTTTAAATCTACTGATAAATCTGCAAGTAGAATTAAGAACGACCATGGTGGTAGTATTGGTGATGATTATGAAGGTGATGATGATGAAAGCCATGATGATTTTGATAATGATAGCCATTACCAATTTCACGCAAGTAATGATTCATTTGAAAGTGATGATAATATACCATTATGTACTCTGAAAAAAAGGCAAAAATTGTCAAAACAAAATAGTAACTTATCAAGCACTCGATCAGTCTGTGCCTCTCCCTCCAACTCATGTGCCCCTGCCTCCAACTCAATTGCCCCTCCCTCCAACTCATGTGCCCCTCCCTCCAACTCATGTGCCCCTGCCTCCAACTAATATGCCCCTGCCTCCAACTGATGTGCCCCTACCTCCAACTCATGTACCCCTGCCTCCAACTAATGTGCCCCTTCCTCCAACTCTATGCTCTGCCTCATTAAATGTCCAAGATAGAACCAAAAAATATGGAAACAATACATGTATAGCTAAATCAAGACGAAATGAAGGCAAAAGCTATGTTTGTAAAAAAGGACAGGTAATATCTGCTCGAGTAATGAAAAAGGGATGCGGCGCAAAATGTAGGTTTAAGTGTTATGTTAATTTCACAGAGGTGGACAGACAAAATATGTTCCACTCCTATTGGCAGTTAGGTTCAATAGAGAAACAAAGGCAGTTTTTAAGCTTGCATTGTCGACACTTGCATTGTCGTCACCTGATTTTTTCCCACTTTAGCCATATAAGCCCCACCCCCTGGCGGCCATAGTTTTCGACGAATCAACATGGCTTGAAGGAATATGATCTAGAGTCACCCTAGGAACATTTCTACAAAATTATTTGAAAATCGGCCAGACACTTTCGGAGGATAAGATTTTTTAAGTTTTCACTATAGCCATAAAATAGCCCTGCCCTGTGGCGGCCATGTTTTTCGACCAATCAACATGGCTTGAAGGAATTTGATAGGGGGTCACTTAAGGAACATTTCTGCAAAATATTTTGAAAATCGGCCAAATACTTTTGGAGGAGAAGATTTTTTAAGTTTTCACTTAAGCCATATAAGGCAAAAAAGCCCCGCCCTGTGGCGGCCATATTTTTCGACCAATCAACATGGCTTTACGGAATCTGATAGAGGGTCACCCAAGGAACATTTCTACAAAACTATTTGAAAATCGGTCAGACACCTTTGGAGAAGAAGATTTTTTAAGTTTTCACTATAGCCATATAAGGCAAAATAGCCCCCCCCCCCCCTGGCATCCATTTTTCTACCAATCAACACGGCTTGAAGGAATCTGATAGAGGGTCATCCAAGGAACATTTCTACAAAATTATTGGAAAATCTGCCAACCAGTTTGGGAGAAGTAGAATTTTAAAGTTTTTTCATTTCGTTGCCATGGAAACCAGAATTTTGCATGGATCCCAAACATTTGAAGAAATTCTGGTGAGTTTATTGAGAGGATGCTTTCTGTGGAGTTTCATCCCAATTGACCCACTGGTTACTGAGGAGAAGTTGACGCATGACGGACAAAAGATGATCACAATAACTCACCTTGAGCACTTCGTGCTCTGGTGAGCTAAAAAGGTTAATACCAGTACTTTGAGCAGGCGCAAGTCATCCATTTATTGGTATATGCCGAGTAGATGTGGCCAAGATGTGCGGGTGTGTAAACACTTTTTTCTGAGCACTATGGGAATATCAGATAAAATGATTTCCACTGTATATAAAAAGTTAAATGAGCTAGGTGTTTGCAAAGATGATAACAGAAGTATGTATGAGAAAAGACCAAACAGCATTCCTGAAGAAAGTCTTGAATGTGTAAGATCTCACATTAACTCTTTTGAGACAGTTGAAAGTCACTACTGCCGAAAAGACTCTAAAATGCTTTATCTGCCTGCTGCTCTTAGTGTACCTAAGATTTACCAATTGTACAAACAGAAATGCACACTTGAAGGAATTGAACCTGTTAAAAGAGTCTTTTTATAGATTAATTCTTAATTGTGATTTCAATATTTCGTTCCATCGACCCAAAAAAGATCAATGTGATCTATGCAATGCATTTGAGAATGCCTTGACTGAAGAAAAAGAAAATTTGAGGCCAGGTTATAATAAACATGTCATGAATAAATTAAGTGCTAGGGAACACAAAGAAGCAGACAAAACAAAGGTAAACAAGAGGGCAATGATGGCCCTGGATCGCTCACCATTTTTTTCCCCCACTTAAGCCATAAAAGCACCGCCCCCTGGTGGCCATAGTTTTCGACCCATCAACATGGCTTGAACGAATCTGATAGAGGGTCACCCTAGAAACATTTCTACAAAATTATTTGAAAATCGGCCAGACACTTTCGGAGGAGAAGATTTAAGTTTTCACTATAGCTATATAAGTCAAAATAGCGCTTCCGTGTGGCGGCCATGTTTGTCAACCAATCAACATGGCTTGAAGGAATCAGATAGGGGGTCACTTCAGGAACATTTCTGGAAAATTAATTGAAAATCGGCCCGACACTTTCGGAGGAGAAGATTTAAGTTTTCACTATAGCTATATAAGTCAAAATAGCGCTTCCGTGTGGCGGCCATGTTTTTTCGACAAATGAACTTGGCCTGAAGAAATCTGATAGTGGGTCAATTAAGGAACATTTCTACAAAATTATTTGAAAATCGGCCTGACACTTTCGGAGGAGAAGATTTTTAAAGTTTTCTTTTAAGTTTTCACTATTGCCAGATAAGGCAAAATAGCCCTGCCCTGTGGCGGCCATGTTTTTCGACCAATCAAACTGGCTTGAAGGAATCTAATAGGGGGTCACGTAAGGAACATTTCTGGAAAATTAATTGAAAATCAGCTGGACACTTTCGGAGGAGATTTTTTAAGTTTTCACTATAGCCATATAAGGCAAAATAGACATGCCCTGTGGCGGCCATGTTTTTCGACCAATCTAAATGGTTTGAAGGAATCTAATAGGGGGTCACTTAAGGAACATTTCTGGAAAATTAATTGAAAATCAGCCGGACACTTTCGTCGGAGGAGATTTTTTAAGTTTTCACTATAGCCATATAAGGCAAAATAGCCCCGCGGGCCGCCCCCTGGCGGCCATGTTTTTCGACAAATCAACTTGGCCTGAAGAAATCTGATAGTGGGTTAATTAAGGAACATTTCTACAAAATTATTTGAAAATTGGCCTGACACTTTCGGAGGAGAAGATTTTTAAAGTTTTCTTTTAAGTTTTCACTATAGCCATATAAGGCAAAATAGCCTCGCCTCCTGGCGGCCATGTTTTTCGACAAATCAACTTGGCCTGAAAGAATCTGATAGTGGGCAAGTAAGGAACATTTCTACAAAATTATTTGAAAATCGGCCTGACACTTTCGGAGGAGAAGATTTTTAAAGTTTTCACTTTAGCCATATAAGGTAAAACAGCCCCGTCCCCTGGTGGCCATGTTTTTCGACCAATCAACATGTCTCGAAGGAATCTGATAGAGGGTCATCCAAGGAACATTTCTACAAAATTATTTGTAAATCTGCCAACCGGTTTGGGAGAAGAAGAATTTTAAAGGTTTTTTTCGTTTCGTTGCCATGGAAACCAGAATTCTGCATGGATCCCAAAATTTTGAAGGAATTCTGGTAAGGTCATTGAGAGGATGCTTTCTGTGAAGTTTCATCCGAATTGACCCACTGGTTACTGAGGAGAAGAAGTTGACGGACGACGGACGCCGGACAAAAGGCGATCACAATAACTCACTTTGAGCACTTCGTGCTCTGGTGAGCTAAAAATCATGATGTCTCCGATACTGTAGTGGCTTGCTTTGACCTTGAGGAAATTCTTTTAACACCAAAGTCATTTCAATCGTGTTTGTATTATAAACGGAGACTCAATTCATTTAATCTAACCATTTATGACATGGGCTCCACTAATGGTCACTGCTATATTTGGAATGAATCCATAGCAAGTAGAGGAGCATGTGAAATTGCCTCTTGTCTCTTTCATTTTATCAAAGAAAAAGAAACATTTTATTTTTTACAGCGACAATTGTGCAGCACAAAATAAGAACCGGTTTTATGTAAGCATGTTGTGGCTTTGCGTGCAGAGGTTCAACCTTCTGTCTATCACACATAAGTATTTAGAGAAGGGGCACACTCAAAATGAGGGAGATTCTATCCATGCTTCTTATATAGAACATGCCAGCAGAAATATTTCTGTGTATACAACCTCACAGTGGGCAGCAACTGTTAGAAGTGCGAGACCAAGAAAACCTTACTATGTTACGGAAATGAGCTTAATAGATTTTTATAATTTCAAAAGTCTTGCCCTGAAAATCAAGAATATTCAAATAAACACTAAGAATAGTAAGGTATAATTATTGGGAATCAATAAAAAATATTGACGTTTGTATTGTCTGCCCCCAATCAGTTCAACTATCAGTCTGATTATGATGGAGAAGTATTCACTTGTGATCTTTTCCATAAATCTCATCAGACCACACCTACTCCATCCACTATTGAACTAGAACAATAATTGAGGGATCATTTTAACCCAATCCCTAGAGCAAAGTATGTAGATCGTTTGATTCTATGCCAGAACAAGAGGGCCATAATGGCCCTGGATCGCTCACCTGATTTTTTTTCTTCACTTTAGCCATATAAGCCCCGCCCCCTGGCGGCCATAGTTTTCGACCAATCAACATGGCTTGAAGGAATCTGATAGAGGGTCACCCTAGGAATCTTTCTATAAAATTATTGGAAAATCGGCCAAATAATTTTGGAGAAGAAGATTTTTTAAGTTTTCACTATAGCCATATAAGGCAAAATTGCCCCGCCCCCTGGCGGCCATGTTTTTTTTAACCAATCAACATGGCTTGAAGGAATCTGATAGTGGGTCACTTAGGGAACATTTCTACAAAATTATTTGAAAATTGGCCTGACACTTTCGAAGGAGAAGATATAGTTTTCACTATAGCCATATAAGGCAAAATATGTCTGTAATGGTTTTGACAAAAATGTGAATTGGTACAAAAAACTTAACCAAGGTGTGACACAAACGCCAACACCGAGGCGAGTAGTATAGTAGCCTTTTCTTCGAAAAGTCGAGCTAAAAACGAATGAAGCAGAAACAAGCAGATAACAATAATAAGTGGTTTACTATTTTCTATAGTATATTTTATGCTTGCTCGAATATAATGAATAAGCATACTGTTTATTCCAAGCAGTGACGTAATACGAACACAAGATGAATGAAGGCGAGATTTAGCGTACATAGTCTGCAGTCCCTCCCCTATCATAGAAAGTCGGGAACCAGACTATGTTTATCGCGCCTATTTTTGGTTCCCGGTTTGAGATACTGTTGAAATTATAAAGGGTATGAGGCAGGTAACCAAATTAAGTGGAATGGTTTACTATTTTTCCTGTTTAGACTAGATACAGTATGAATTTCGCTAAACAGGAAAGATTGTTGAGGATCTTATGTTATAAAGATGTATGGGATGAAATGGCAAGAATAGGTAATTGGGAATCTTAGCCACCAAATGTTCTTCAACCACAATAGTTACAAATAGAAAATATATAAATGTCCTTTTGTATATTTATTTTTTCTAGTTTAATAATAGTTTTCATCGGATTCTTTTTAAAATAAACAGACATTGGATTAATATACCGGCCTTTGTCTTTTTTTTTAATTTGATGTTTTAAAAGTGATTGACCTTTGTAAAAGAGATGTTTTAAAAGTGATTGACCTTATATTCATGTATTTAATAAGGACAAAGAGAAATCCCAATATGTAATCACACTGGCAGGTCTATAAATCTCTCCTTGTGCTAAATTTTAAAGCATCCCTGCTTCCAATAAATACGCCGAAAGGACTTGATTTTATAGAGGGCGCTAATTCAAATTTCAACAAGAAACCGCTGAAGACGGTAAGCCGGGTTGTCGGCAATTTGACCGTGAAAATCGACAAACCAAGGTCAAGGTAACCATAGAAATCAATAGAACTTGATACTGGTTACCTTCAGGCAAAGTTTCAAGTTTGTAACCCTTTCCAGTGCTGGGATTTTGCCTCAACCTGAAACTTTAACCAAAATGTTGACGGACAGACAGACGGAGCTAAAAACAGGTTCAACACTCTGGAGGCTTGAGGAATTAATGTCTGGCCATGGGACATAATTATGAAAGGACCAGTCAGAATGGAGCAAATGTTCGGCCTGCAACCGTTGATGGTTCTTGTAGCTGGTAATACAACAGTGCACATTTTCAGGCCTGTGCAAAACTAAATGGGTGCATGAAAGAAGAAAAGGGTTTATAACAAAGTTATACTTTCATTTAATGAGACTAATAGTTGGGATGTTCTTTAAATGTGTGTAGAAAAATAGATTTAATAGGTACATTCTTGAAATTTCAGTTAAGGATCAGCAGATAAAAGTATTCAATACATGTTATATCCTTTTATTTTTCTGTTATCTTTTGTTAATGAAATCTTAAATTATAAGCTATTTTGGAACAACCCTCGTTTTAACTATTATTTATTTTCAGAATTTTTTCAGAATTTATCGAAAACTTATTCAAATGTAAAACGAAGCAAAAACAACGATGTACACCTGCAAAATTTGTTTGAATGAGTTTCGTTTTCACGGAAACTACACCGTCCACCTCCGAGTTCATAGCGGCGTTAAACCATATGAGTGTGAAACCTGCTTGAAATGTTTCATTCAACTGAACAGTTTGAAACTCCACCGCCTTGTTCACTAGGAGGAGAAACCAAATGCTTGTGATATATGCGGACAGACATTTCGGTATATTGCAAACGTTCCAACACACTCACGGATACATTTCAACACTAAGCCATTCAGTTGTCCACATTGTGAGAAGACGTTCAAGCAATCCGGCGCAAGAAATACTCATGTTAAAACCCACGATTAAGCTAAAAAGCAAACCAAATCTAAAATGAACATGTGAGTTTATGTAAAACAATAGACCCCAGGGGAGGGGTCAATATTGACCCCAGGGCTATAATTTTAACAATCTTGGTAGAGGTCCACTAGATGATGCTAGATACCCAATATCAAAGGCCTGGGCCCTCTACTCTTAGACAAGAAGATTTTTAAAGCTTTTTCCTTATATGAGTCTATGAACAAGAGAACCATGATGGTCCTATATCGCTCACATGATTTAATCAAACTTAAAAGTTTTCAGTGTTATTTGTCTATACATACGGAAAACAAGCAACACCCCCTTGTGGTCATGTTTATCATCCTATCAAAATAATTTGAACAGTCTAAGTAGAGGGGCACCCAAAGAAAATCATGGCAAATGGACAAGAATATTTTTAAAGTGTTTACCTTAACAAGTCTATGTACAAGAGGACCATGATGGTCCCATATCGCTCACCTGATTAAATCAAACTAAAAAGTTTTCAGTGTTCTTTGTCTATACATATATACGGAAAACAAGCAACACCACCTGGATGCTACATACCCAATATCAAGGGCCAGGGCCCTCTACTTTTAGACAAGAAGATTTTTAAAAAAAAATCCCCTATATGAGTCTAGGTAAAACAAGTGAATCCCGGTATGGGGTCAATTTTTACCCCAGGGATATAATTTGAACAATCTTGGTAGAGGTCCACTAGATGATGCTACATACCAAATATCAAAGGCACGCGGGCCTTCTACTTTCAGACAAGAAGATTTTTAAAGTTTTTTCCCTTTTGAGTCTATGAAAAACAAGTGACCCCCGGACCCCAGGGCTATAATTTGAACAATCTTGGTATAGGTTCACTAGATGATGCTACATACCAAATATCAAAGGCATTGGCCTTCTACTTACAGACAAGAAGATTTTTTAAGTTTTTTCCCTATATGAGTCTATAACAAGAGGACCATGATGGTCCTTTATCGCTCACCTGATTTAATCAAACTTAAAAGTTTTCAGTGTTCTTTGTCTATACATATATACGGAAAACAAGCAACACACCCTGGTGGCCATGTTTATCATCCTATCAAAACTAGAGATTGCTTTTTTGAAAAAGCGCTTGTCTCCCCATTGGTGTGGTCGTAGGGGAGGAAAAGAAATGATTGAGATGAATTTTGTAGTTCACCTAGTGACTTCAAAATCAATGGGTCATTTGCTGGTGGTGACCAACCTGCACACCAAGTATGAAGTTTCTTCAGTTATTGAGCGGAAACCATATTTCAGCCCAAGGTCACAGTGAACTTGACCTATGACCTACTAATCAAAATCAATAGGGGTCATCTACAGGTTAGGACCAACCTGCACACCAAGTATGAAGTTCCTGGGCATAAGCGTTCTTGGGTTATTGAGTAAAAAACATTTTTCAGCTGAAGGTTACCGTGACCTTGACCTTTGCTTTGATCTTGTGACCTCAAAATCAAACAAAATCAATAAGGGTCATCTACTGGTTAGGACCGACCTGCGCACCAGGTATGAAGTTCCTCGACATAAGAATTCTTTAGTTATTGAGTGGAAACCATTTTTCAGCTGACCTTGACCTTTGACCTAGTGACCTCAAAATCAATAGGGGTCATCTGCTGGTGATGACCAACCTGCACACCAAGTATTAACTTCCATGGCCAAAGCATTCTACAGTTATTAAGCAAAAACAATTTGTCAGCTCATTGTCACTGTGACCTTTCAGCTCAAGGTCACTGTGACCTTGACTTTAGACGTACTGACCTCAAATCAATAAGGGTCTTCTACTAGGCATGGCCAACCGGCATACCAAGTATGGTGTTCCTCGGTTAATGAGCGGAAACCATTTTTTACCTCACATGGTCACCATGTTCTTTGACCTAGTGACCTCAAAATCAATAGGGGTCATTTGCTGGTGGTGACCAACCTGCACAACAAGTATGAAGTTCCTGGGCCCAAGCAAAAACAATATTTCAGCTCATTGTCAATGTGACCTTTAAGCTCAAGGTGACTGTGACCTCGACTTTAAACATACTGACCTCAAAATCAATAGGGGTCTTCTACTAGGCATGGCCAATCTGCATACCAAGTATGGAGTTCCTCGGCCAAAGCGTTCTTCAGTTATTGAGCTGAAACCATTTTTAACCTCACAAGGTCACCATGACCTTGACCTTTGACCTTCTGACATTAAAATCAAAAGGGGTCATCTACTAGTCATGACAAACCTGCATACCAAGTATGAAGTTCCTACGCCCAAGCATTCTTCAGTTATTGAGCAGAAACAAGTGTGATGACATGACCTTGACCACTGTGACCTTGACCTTTGACCTAGTGACCTCAAAATCAATAGGGGTCAATTGCTGGTGGTGACCAACCTGCACATCAAGTATGAAGTTCCTGGGCCCAAGAAATAAATAAAGTACATTCTTTCACAAAATTTCAACCTGCTATCTCTTTAAATAACAGAGATACAATTCATATAGAAATAAAGTGGAGAAACACCAAGGCTTGAAAACGTGAAAATTTTCTTATCAGGGAAATGCTTTAAAAATAAAACAGTACAAAATATCTATTTCGACATTTTAGTTCCAATTCAAAAATCCAGTGGTAAAACATTGTTTATTACTTAATTAATTTATAACAAAACATTTTTCAACTGTTGAGTATGTAATATAAGAATGACATAAGCAAAATATAAGAAATGGGAAAAAAAGTATTTAATTTGTCGATTAATGTGTACTTAATGTATACCTTTGTAAATAGTTTTATGTATTGTACTAATAAAATCGATAAAATTCAAATTTAGAAAGAAAAACAGTATCTGGAACTCTTTAAGATGTACGAATCAACTTCTAATGGAAGATGCTAGAGCTTTTTAGGCAAAAAGACGATTGGGAAATATACAATAAAGGAAAGTTTTCTCATAGTATAATACTGATGCATATAAAAAACATGCAGGTTGTATATTCCGTCATTTACAATTAGATTATTCGTTTCAAAGAAAGGTAGCTGATATGAATTAAAAGGTTGGTTTTCTAATTCTAAATGAGTAATGAGAAGTGTGATTTTAGAAACGATATCTGCTTTGGTAAAGGTACATGTTTCACATAAACTTGGCTACCAGCTTCTATGTTTACTGCATTTGTTTACATTTGATTATGAAACAATACCATGTATTCAACGGTTAATTAATCTGTCAACATGTGGTACTTTACGCTGTAAATTCCTCACCCCCTGTAGATAAACTTTGACCCAGTAGCGGTAATATAATCTGTTTTTTCGAAATGCCTTGGTGTAAATGATCTCATGGGTAATTTGTTTCATTCAAATATCGATATAAATGACGATACATGTATGATATTTTACAATATTGCCAATAACAAACAAAAATTCGCCATATTCATTCAGTTATGATGATGAAATAGTTATTGATGTAAATATGCGATCTTTATACCTAAAAGCGCATATTTACAGTGACCGAGCTATAAGATTAATGAACGATATGCCTCTCAAATAGCACTTTAATATTAAATTCATATTTCGCCTTAAGTATGTTTAAGAAATAAATACTCTTCAGAAATAGTAAGCTTTAAAAATGAAACAGTACGAAATATATATTTTGACATTTTCGCTCCAATTTAATGGATTTTTACTTAAAATCATGAGGTAAATATCATCTTTGTATTAATTCATAATTCTTAAACAAAATATTTTCGTCAGAGACCGAGTTATAAAATTAATGAACGACATGCCTCTCAAATAGCACTTAAAATTTAATTCATATTTCCCCTTAAGTGTGTTTAAGAACAAAAATCTCTTCAGTATCTATGTGCTTTATAAATAAAAGAGTACAAATTATTCATTTTGACAGTTTAGTAATCGAGTAGTAAATCATTTGTTTATTTATCAATTGACTTATAACAAAACATGTTTCACCATGACCAAGCTATAAAATCAATGAACGATATGCCTCTCAAATAACACTTCAGTGTTAAATTCATATCCCCTTAAGTATGTTTAAGAACTAAAATCTCTTCAGAATTAGTTAGCTTTAAAGGTAAAACAGTACAGAATATATATTTTGATATGTTCACTCCCATGTAATTGAGTATTACTCACAAAGCAAGTGGTCAATCTCATTTGCTTATTAATTAATTAATTTTTCACAAAACATTTTCTTCAGAGACCGAGATATAAAATTAATAAACGATATGCCTCTCAAATAGCGCTTAAAATTAATTCATATTTCCCCTTAAGTATGTTTACGAACTGAAATATTTTCAGAATCAGTATGCTTTAAAAATATTTATCGATAGATTTATTACAAAACATTTTTCACCATGACCGTTCG
The DNA here is from genome assembly GCA_031761405.1 of Serripes groenlandicus. NCBI lineage: Eukaryota > Metazoa > Mollusca > Bivalvia > Cardiida > Cardiidae > Serripes > Serripes groenlandicus. Next base: position 344,213 of record JASEVX010000075.1, read on the forward strand.
GTCATGGTGAAAAATGTTTTGTAATAAATCTATCGATAAATATTTTTAAGATATACTGATTCTGAAAATATTTCAGTTATAAAATGAATGAACGATATGCATCTCAAATAGCACTTCAATATTAAATTCATATTTCTCCTTAAGTATTTTTAAGAACTAAAATCTCTTCAGAATTAGTTAGCTGTAAACGTAAAACAGTACGGAATATATATTTTGACATTTTCACTCCCATGTAATGGATTATTACTTAGAAAGCAAGTGGTAAATCTCATGTGTCTATTAATTAATAATTATTTCATAAAACATTTTCTTCAGAGACCGAGTTATAAAATTAATGAACGATATGCCTCTCAAATAGCGTATAAAAATTTGTCTTAATTCTCCATAAGTATGTTTAAGAACTAAACTTTCTTTAGAATCAGTATGCTTTAAAAATATTTATCAATTGATTTATTACAAAACATTTTTCACCATGGCCGAACTATAAAATCAATAAACGCTATGCCTCTCAAATAAACTTCAATATTAAATTCATATTTCCCCTTAAGTATGTTTAAGAACTAAAATCTCTTCAGAATTGGTAGGCTTTGAAAGTAAAACAGTACCGAATATATTTGACATTTTTGTGCTCCCATCTAATGGATTATTACTTAAAAATTAAGTGGTAAATATAATTTGTTCATTAAAAGGAATTCCTCAGAGACCGTCATGAAATTAATGAACGACATGCCTCTCAAATAGTGCTAAAAATTTAATTTAAATTTCCCCTTAAGTATGTTTAAGAACTAAAATCTCTCCAGTATCTCAGTGTACTCAGGGACACTATATGTAATATAGTGTCCCTGGTGTACTTTATAAATAAAAGAATACACACTATTCATTTTGACATTTTAGTTTCCATTCAATGAATTATTCCTAAAAAGTCCAGTAGTAAAAATAATTTGTTTATTACTTTATTAATTTATAACAATATTCTTTTACTGAGACCGAGTTATATAATTAATGAACGTGATGCCTTTCAAAATTGCTTAAATATTCAAATCATATTAAGATAGTACAAAACATATATTTGGATATTTTACTTCAAGGGCAATGAATTATAATTAAAAATCGAATAGTAAAATCATTTCTTTATTTATCAATTGATTTATTACAAAACATTTTTCACCTTGACCGAGCTATAAAATCAATGTCCGATATACCTCTCAAATAGCAATACAATATTAAATTCATATTTCCCCTTAAGTATGTTTAAGAACTAAAATCTCTTCAGAATTAGTTAGCTTTAAAAGTAAAACAGTACAGAATATATATTTTGACATTTCCACTCCCATTTAATGGATTATTACTTAAAAAGCAAGTGGAAAAATTCATTTGTATATTAATTAATAATATGAATAGTTCTTTCACAAAAAAAAATCCTCAGAGACCGAGTTATATAATAAATGAATGATATGCCTCTCAAATAGCGCTTAAAATTTAATTCATATTTCCATTTAAGCATGTTTAAGAACTAAAATCTTTTCAGAATCAGTATGCTTTAAAAATATTTATCAATTGATTTATTACAAAACATTTTTCACCATGACCGAACTATAAAATCAAAGAACGATATGCCTCTCAAATAGCAATTCAATATTAAATTCATATTTACCCTTAAGTGTGTTTAAGAACTAAGATCTCTCCAGAATTAGTTAGCTTTAAAAGTAAAAGAGTACGGAATATATATTTTGATATTTTCACTCCCATGTAATGGATAATTACTTAAAAAGCTAGTGGTAGATATCATTTGCTTATTAATTAATTAATTTTTCACAAAACATTTTCTTCAGAGACCGAGATATAAAATTAATAAACGATATGCCTCTCAAATAGCGCTTACAATTAATTCATATTTCCCCTTAAGTATGTCTACGAACTAAAATATCTTCAGAATCAGTAAACCTTAAAAATATTTATCGATTGATTTATTACAAAACATTTTTCACCATGACCGAAGTCCGAGTTATATAATTAATGAACGATATGCTTCTCAAATAGCGCTTAAAAACTTGTCATAATTCTCCTTAAGTTTGTTTAAGAACTAAAATCTCTTCAGAATCAGTATGCTTTAAAAATATTTATCAATTAATTTATTACAAAACATTTTTCCCTTGACCGAGCTATAAAATGAATGAACGATATGCCTCTCAAATAGCACTTCAGTATTAAATTCATATTAGGATTTTTTAGGAATTTTAGGGCCGCTGGACAGCCTGGCAAAGAGATAAACAATCAACAAGCATTTGAATAAATGTGTCGAAGAAATCTTTCTCAAAAGAATATTTTTTACGCTGCACACTGGCTTTGTCACCAGTGCGTTTGTAATTCAATAGAACAGCTTCCCCACAACAGAGCAAAAGTCCAGATGCACTATCTTTCTCCAAGAGAACTGGGAGGAGCTGAAATCTTAACTGGTTTTGATCCTTCTCTTTCAATCTAAATCCACTCTTTATAGTGACATTCAATACCTCTTTGGGTACCTGTTCAGTGTGATTTGTTACAATAATGTCCGGTACAAAGCGTTTGAATTGTTTAGGTTCAGGTGAAGTGCCGATTTCCTCGTCCAAAGAACGTTTTCTCCTGTTTTGTACGCTTCGACTTGTGGGTTGAACTTCCATTTGATCATGTTGTTCTTCGTCTTTTTTAGGGGATGATTTTGGGGATGGTCCTGGGCTTTCCATCAAAAAGAAAACCTCCTTACAACTTGGTTCAAACGAGGATGCTGCTATATTGAATTGTTGTAGTGTACTATCACAGGGTTGTCAATTTGCAATGAAGTGTATTAGACTATTATAATGATATCACTTGTTATGACATGATATACGGCTTGATACGGCACTTTACTTGATATATGGGTTTTTTAGGCTGTAGGCCCTAGACATTTTTTGAGGAAAAAGCAAACAACTTTTTTAGGATAATTTGAGTATGCGGAATGAGATAAAATTGTTTGCCATGCTGTCCACAAATGCTACTTATATTATGTATACAGTTAGATATAATGGCCATGTTGCAACGAAACAGTATTATTTTGCAATTTATATTGATGTGGACAATTCTGTCCCAATTTTCCACGAATGCTACTTATATTATGTATACAGTTAAATGTAATGGCCATGTTGCAACGAAACAGTATTATTTTGCAATTTATATTGATGTGGACGATTCTGTCCCAATTGTCCACAAAATGAAATGATACTTATAATCTGTATACAGTTAAAAATAACAACCATATTGCAACGAAACAGCATTATTTTGCAATTTATATTTATGTGGATGATTCTGTCCCATATACATAGATACCAATTGGCAAAAGATTAGCAACCCCAGCTGATAAGCCTTGACTATTGAGAAAATAGATAAAATGCAACACCATGTCCACTTCTTTAAGTTGTTGTTTTTATTTATTTTCAGAGAACAATCAAAGTTATATATCTTGGAAGGTCTTTAAATTATCTTTATAATGATATAGGTAGAGGATATTACATGAGTGGTCATTCAATACGGATTTTATTAAACGAGTTTTCTGAAATTGATAAGAACGAGCCTTGGCGAGTTTTTATCACTTTTAGAAAACGAGTTTAATAAATTTCGTATTGAATGACCACGAATGTAATGTTCTTTTTATATCATAAATACTAATTTAATAATTTACAGCGCTATATCCATATAAACGTCGCTATAAAGCGTGCGTATTTACAACGCTAAACGTTACGTTATGACGTCACGTTACGTAGCATTGTTATTACACTAGTTGAATACGAAATTTATTCAATGGCTTTATTACACTCCGGCGACGTCATTTATGATATAACAAATATTATTATTGATTAAAAAGTTTGTATGCTGTAATGAGTTAAATCCAATATTTCCTTTCAATTTTGTATCTTCACAGTGGCCTGATTAGCGGACGCGGGTTAATATGAAGGTATTTCCCCAAAGAAAAGAGTCATTTCCCCCTCGATTTCTTATGTTATAATTTTGACCAGCCTACTACAAACCAACAGTCTTATAGAATCTTTCATGTTGTTGGGTTTTTCTAAAAAATAATTAACCCTTTCCCACATACAGACACTTTCTGACACTCATAGCAGATGACTTCTGAAAACATTGTGGAGAAAGGAGTCTAGTTCATAATGATGAGCCTATTCTCATTATTTGCTACAATATTTATAAATAGATGTTTTCAAAATATTTTTATCTTCTATGAATCATTTGTGTGCATTTTTTCAACATTATAATTAGACCCTTTCCCACTTATAGAGTGTGATGAATGGTGTGAGAGCAGGTTGAGATACTGTAGTACGAAATTTTAACTACAGACAGGGTACGCTTATGACAAATAATTTATTAAAAGCAAAATACAACAAGAGGGCCATGATGGCCCTGAATCGCTCACCTTAATTATACAATGTACTGCAATGCAAAACACATCAAGACAATTATTCTGAATGCATCCTCCACAGTGTTAACAATATTTTCCTTCATTTTGCCTAGTGATCTATATTTTTTTACCTGATATGACCCATATTCCTACATGGACTAGATATCATTAAGACAACATACTGACAAAGTTTCAACTTGCTCAAAGTAAAAATGCGGCCTCCGGAGTTTGAACAATATTTTCCTTTATTGACCTAGTTTCTGATCCAATATGACCCATATTCGAACTTGACCTAGATATAATTCAGACAAACATTCTGACCAAATTTCAAGCTGCTGAAGCAAAAAATGTGGCATCCATTTAGTGTTCACAAGATTTTCCTTCAATTTGATCTAGTGACCTAGTTTTTGACCCGGCATGACCCATATTCGAACTTGGCCTAAATATCATTCAGCTCAACATTCTGAACAAATTTCAAGCCGCTGAAGCAAAACATGCGGCTTCTACAGAGTTAACAAGATTTTCCCTTAATTTGGCCTTGTGACCTAGTTTCTAATCCAATATGGCCCATATTTAAACTTGACCTAGATATCTTTAAGACAAACATTCTGACAAAATTTCAAGCTGCTGAAGCAAAAAATGAGGCATCCAAAGTGTTAACAAGATTTTCCTTCAATTTGGCCTAGTGATCTAGTTTTTGACCCGGCATGACCCATATTCGAACTTGGCCTAGATATCATTCAGCTCAACATTCTGAACAAATTTCAAGTTGCTGAAGCAAAATATGCAGCTTCTACAGAGTTAACAAGATTTTCCCTCAATTTGGCGTAGTGACCTAGTTTCTGACCCGATATGACCCATATTTGAACTTGACCTAGATATCTTTAAGACAAACATTCTGACCAAATTTCAAGTTGCTGAAGCAAAAAATGCGGCATCCAAAGTGTTAACAAGATTTTCCTTCAATTTGATCTAGTGACCTAGTTTTTGACCCGGCATAACCCATATTCGAACTTGACCTAGATATTTTTAAGACAAACATTCTGACAAAATTTCAAACTGCTTAAGCAAAAATTGCGGCCTCTGGAGTGTTAACAAGATTTTCCTTCAATTTGGCCTAGTGACCTACTTCTTGACCCGACGTGACCCATGTTCGAACTTGACCTACATATCATTAAGACAAACATTCTGATAAAGTTTAAACATGCTCAAGTTGAAAATGTGGCCTCTAGAGTGTTAACAAGATTTCGCTTCAATTTGACCTAGTGACCTCGTTTTTGACCTCATATGGCCCAGTTTCGAACTTGTCCAAGATTTTATGGAGATGAACGTTCTGATAAACTTTCATGAAGATTGGATGCAAAATGTAGCCTGTAGAGTGTTAACAAGCTCAAATGTTGACGACGCACGACGCACGACGGACGACGGACGGACGCCGGACAAAATGTGATCCCAATAGCTCACCTTGCACTTCGTGCATAGGTGAGCTAAAAATATCAAACACTATTGGAAATTATTAAAGGATACGTGTAATCAAACTAAACTAAAACATATATCTGCTGATAATTTTGGTGTTTATTTTAAAGCAATAAATAATCCTGAGGATTCATTTTTCCAGGCAGATGATGATATCATTTATTTTAACGAAAGGTTTTTCAATTCTGAAGTTCAAATTATGTTTGATGAGTTAAACTTTCCTATTACAGAATCAGAAATAAGGTCAAATGTAAAACAATTAGGTCAAGGGTGTTCAGGTGGCCCTGATAGGTTACTAAATGAGTTTTTCATTCATGATAGACAATATTGTTGGTTATTTAGAACACTTGTTTAATAAAATTATGGATACTGGCTATTTCCCAGATACATGGAGTGATGGGTATATAATTCCTATTCATAAAAAAGGAAAACTTTCTGATGTAAATAATTTTAGGGGTATTACTTTATTAAGTACACTTGGGAAACTGTTTACCCGTATATTGAACACAAGATTAACTAATTGGGCGGAGGAATATTACATTTATATTGAGGCACAAGCCGGATTTAGAGCTAATATGAGTACTACGGATAATATATTTGTTCTACATGGATTAATTAACCATATACTTAATACCTGAAGTAGATTATACTGTGGGTTTGTAGATTTTTCTAAAGCTTTTGACTATGTAGTAAGAGATATTATGTGGTATAAACTTATCAAGTTAGGAGTAAGGGGAAAAACTCTTAATGTTATTAAATCTATGTATAATAATGTTAGGTCAAAAGTAAGACACCAAAATCAATTTAGTGAAGGGTTTGAATGTTATTTAGGAGTTAGGCAAAGAGAATCTTTATCACCATTTTTATTTTCTATGTATTTAAACGATCTTGAAGAAGAATATTTCGTTAAAGGAGCTGAAGGGATTGACATTGGTATGCTTAAACTATTTATACTTCTGTATGCTGACGACATTATTATATTTGCAAAAACTGCTGAAGAATTGCAATTATCTCTCGATATTTTAGACACTTATTGTAAACGATGGAAACTTAAAGTAAACATTAATAAAACAAAAATAATGGTTTTTCGTAAAGGAGGGATTCTGCAAAGAAACCTTACATTTTATTACAACGGTGGTACACTAGATATAGTAAATAAATTTACATATCTTGGGATAGTCTTTACAACTGGTGGTTCATTCAGTGACGCACAATTTACATTATCAGGGCAAGCCCAAAAAGCAATATATAAGCTAAAACGTTATTTGCTTAAGTTTGAAAACTTATCTATAGAACATAAATTTGAATTATTTGATAAATTGATTACACCAATATTGAACTATGGTAGTGAGGTTTGGGGTTTTTCTCAAGCAAAAAATATAGAGAGAGTACATTTACAATTTGCTAAATCTTTACTTTGTGTCAAAAATACATGTCAAAATGATTTTATTTACGGTGAACTTGGTAGAATAAGTTATAGAAAACGAAGAAGTTTTATTATAATAAAATACTGGTTAAAGTTGCTAAATGTAAGTGAACGTAAATATAATAATATTGTATATAAAATGATGTTAAATGATATAGAACTAATACCAAATAAAACAAATTGGGCATCGCTAGTTCGAAATGAATTATTTAATTTAGGTTTCAAAGAAGTCTGGTATCAGCAAAGCGCTGGTAATAATAATCTTTTCTTAAATATTTTAAGGCAACGCCTTAAAGATGTTTTCGTACAAAACTGGAATGAACGCCTTAATCTTTCAAGCAGAGCTACTTTTTACCGTAGTTTTGCAGAGTTTACATTTCAACCATATCTTAATATTGTAAAGGTAAACAAATTTAGGATTGCCTTAACGCAATTAAGGGTGTCTTCACACCGTCTTGAAATGGAAACAGGTCGTTGGGCAAAACCAAATAAAATCAGTAGAGAAAATAGAAAATGTCATGTGTGCTTTACACTAGAAGACGAATTCCATTTTGTGTTTGAATGTTATTTATATAATGATTTCCGTAAACAATATATTAAGCCTTATTTCACAAGACATTGTAGTATGTTAAAAACTGTACAGTTGTTTAAGTCTGAAAGGAAAAGAGATATAAGAAACTTAGCAATGTTTATATTTAAAGCTTTTGAATTAAGAAAAAGCATACTTCTTAAATCAAAGCGCTGAAGGCACTGAATTTGTTTGGGTACATAAAACTGTTCAAACCTTTGCCTGTGCATAGATGTGTGATTTATAAACTATGCATTGTTTATAAATATTACAACTTTGGGTAAAAGAATAAATGACGCATCCGTTAAAATTAAATGCCATTTTAGTTGTCTATAAAAAATAAATCATGAGACATACATGTGAATATTATATTTAATTTCCAAGTTTCAAAAGACATGTAAAACAAATGGATAACCATTATGGCCCCGACTCACTCATCTAACTATTTACCAATTTTTGTTACAAAAAAAAATCACAATTGACCAAGGGTTTTCTAAAATCTTACTCAAAAGCTTCCTGCTTAACAAGAGATTTTTCAAGTTTTCACTATAGCCATATAAGGCCAAATAGCCCTGCCCCCTGGCGGCCATGTTTTTCGACCAATCAACATGGCTTGGAGGAATCAGATAGATGGTCTTCCAATGAACATTTCTACAAAAAGAATTGAAAATTGGCCAAAAACTTTCGGAGGAGAAGATTATTCAAGTTTTTACTATAGCCATATTAGGCAAAAAAGCCCTAACCGCTGGCGGCCATGTTTTTAGACCAATCAACTTGGCTGGAAGTAATCTGATAGAGGGTCACCCTAGGAACATTTCTACAAAATTATTTGAAAATCGGCCTGACACTTTTGGAGGAGAAGATTTTTATGAGTTTACACTATAGCCATATAAGGCAAAAAAGCCCCGCTCCCTGGCGGCCAAGGAACACTTCTTTAAAATAATTTGAAAATCTGCCAACCATTTGGTAGAAGAAGAATTTTTAAAGTTTTTTTATTTTCGTTGCCATGGAAACCATAATTCTGCATAAATCACAAACATTTGAAGGAATTCTGGTGAGGTCAATGAGAGGATGCTGTCTGTGAAGTTTCATCCCAATTGACCCACTCGTTACTGAGGAGAAGATGTTGACGGACGACAGACGCCGGACAAAAGGAGATCACAATAACTAAATTTTAGCACTTCGTGCTCAGGTGAGCTAAAAAAGAAACATCTATCCAAATGAAAGAGTAATTAAAATCATGTAGAAAATATTGTGGAAAAAGGCAGTACTAATATTTATATGAACACTTTAAAAGAAACATGCTTCAGACTTCAGAGGCTTTTGAATTCATTTGCATTATAAAAGGATTAAATGCTCCAGAGAAAACCAATACCTGTGCCGTCCGAATTTTACTCTACAGTATACACCTAAGCTGGCCGCTGTTTCCTTTAAAGGATGTTTAAGCTTGCCAAATCAATTAAGGATGCGTGACCATACACTGTTAATTACCATTGTGTACGAGTGTCATTCCAAACAAATTATAAATGTAACCCCTTTTCCCAATAAACCTATCATATACATGTATGTATTTGTAACTTGCCGGGATGTGTCGATACCGTCATGGTACAATGTGATATATGCACAAATTGGTTTCACAAATCTTATGTTAATGCACCTGTGGATATTTCGACAACAGATGCGGACTTTAATTGTAACTTTTGTTAATTATTTGGCTATTATAATGATAAGATATGTGATTAAATTGGCAACATTTAAGTTTTTTACTTATAACGGCCTTCAAATACAAATTTGGTTTATACGACGGTAAAGAAAGGTTATGGGAATTAAGAAATTGTTTAAATAAGCAAATTTTCCTTTTCCCACAATGTTTTCAATATATGTTGCTTTTTACTGTTTACACAGCAAGAAAAAAAAAAACTTATTTGTTATAGATTAGTATTATAGTTGTATATATATATAATTACTAGAAACAAATTAAGATTAAAAGTGTTGTATATATATATATATATACTTATTGTTTATGTGTTATTTAAATTGTTCTGCCCCTTCCAAGTACCCTACAGAATAGAATGTTGCATGGATCATTTGCCTCGTAGTATGGCACATGGAAAACTGTTGAAAGTTACAAAGTAGAAAATGAAGAGGCCCAACAATAACTAGAACTCATGACCCTGCAATCGATTGTAAAGGAGAGGATATAATTGAAGCAAAACCTATGGCTAGTTACTGGCAACCTATTCTATTCTTGCAATGTTTTCAAATTTCGTCCGCTGCAGATGCGTCAAAAGACATTTACTTGTCGGAAAATCAATCCATCAATTCTCTTTATTGATATCTATAGATATGATATAAAGAGGAAAGTCGTTAAAACACTTTACAAAGAGATTCCATTTCAGCATGATCTCGATTTTTGGTTTAATCTATATCACTGATAAAAGCAATCAAACACATTATATATTTACAAAGAAAACCCCGGATATGATCATATGTAACAAATTATACACACAACAAATCATAGCGTCCGCAGATTTGCTCTATATTCTATTGCGTCCGCATTTTCCCTCTATATTGCATTTGTCCGCATTTTCCCTCTATAATGTATTTGTCCGCAGATCGCGTCCGCACTTTAGACCCTCCCCCATACCGTTGTATTTATAAATAGAATTCGACGATCACGATTTCTCTGCAAATGTGTTACTCTCATTTTAAATGCATTTTATGACGCACATATTTGTTTTTTTAATTCTTTATACTATATTTATATGGCCGACAAGGCACAAAGAAAATATTTTCAATTTTGTTTTTATCTACATTTTCAATGCGTGATTGAAAATTCAAATACCGTATCTGGAGCTTAAATCGGAAATAGTTCTCGCTGTAGCAGTTCACTCATTGAGATTTATAAATCTCTCCGCGTTCATGTTTTAAAATACAATGTTTCATTTTATTTCGTAATTCTCTTTGAATATAAGAACCACATAAGAAAACAAAGACGATATAAATATATCATTATTTCAAAAATTGTGATACATTTGAAATGTAAGAGCAAGTATTGAGTACTACTTTCACGCGTATGAAATTTAGGAACTTTTCCATAAGACGTATGGCTTCAGAATTGCAGCTACTAAATTTGTTTGTTCCAAACAAATAACAAGAGGGCCATGATGGCCTTGGAATCGCTCACCTGATTTTTTTTTTCACTTTAGCTATATAAGCCCCGACCAATCAACATGGCTTAAAGGAATCTGATAGAGGGTCATCCAAGGAACATTTCTACAAAATTATTTGAAAATCGGCCTGACACTTTTGGAGGAGAAGATTTTCTAAGTTTTCACTATAGCCATATAACGCAAAAAAGCCCCGCCCCCCCCTGGCGGCCATGTTTTTCGACCAATCAACATGGCTTCAAGGAATCTGATAGAGAGTCACCCAAGGAACATATCTACAAAATAAGTTCAACATCTGCCAACCAATTTGGGAGGAGAAGAATTTTGAAGTTTTTTTCGTTTCGTTGCCATGGAAACCAGAATTCTGCATGGATCCCAATAATTTGAAGGAATTCTGGTGAGGTCATTGAGAGGATGCTTTCTGTGAAGTTTCATCCCAATTAACCCACTGGTTACTAAGGAGAAGATGTTGAAGATTTTTTAAGTTTTCACTATAACCATAAAAGGCAAAATAGCCCCGCCCCCTGGCGGCCATGTTTTTCGACCAATCAACATGGCTTGAAGGAATCTGATAGAGGGTCACCCAAGGAACATTTCTACAAAATTATTTGAAAATCGGCCTGACACTTTTGGAGGAGAAGATTGTTTAAGTTTGCACTATAACCATATTGGCAAAATAGCCCCCCCCCCCACCCTAGGGGCCATGTTTTTCGACCAATCAACATGGCTTGAAGGAATCTGATAGAGGGTCACCCAAGGATCATTTCTACAAAATAATTTGAAAATCGGCCTGACACTTTGGGAGGAAAAGATTTTTAAGAATTTTGAAGTTTTTTTCATTTCGTTGCCATGGAAACCAGAATTCTGCATGGATCCCAACAATTTTAAGGAATTCTGGTGAGGACATTGCGAGGATGCTTTCTGTGAAGTTTCATCCCAGTTGACCCACCGGTTACAGAGGAGAAAATGTTGACGGACGACGGACGCCGGACATAGGGCGATCACAATAACTCACCCTGAGCACTTCGTGCACAGGTGAGCTAAAAACAGTAAACAAATTAACATTCATTGCTGTTTTATTTTATACAAATCATTCGTAGTTTGTAAAAAACAAAAGTATAATTATTTAAATGTTAAATTTATGTATATTCGCTCTCCTGTCGTAAGTGGAAGGTGATTTAGTAAGAATTATTTAGTCACACTGATTTCCGCCATTGAATATTTTGAAGATTTGATAAATGTTTGTATGTTTATATTCTTGTTTTGCTCATAAGCCATTATGGCTTGTTGTAAAATGATTATTATGATTTGTACGGTTTAGTGTGGGATGGCCTCGACCCCACTAGACCTATTACGAGGATAATAAAATCTTCTTCTTCTATGTGTGCATTGTTCACACTAGATGCTTGGTGTTAGAGCAGGTTGAGACACTCTAGTATATGTGTGTATTGTTCACATTTAATGCGCGGTGTGAGAGAAGGTTGAGATACTGTATGATTTGTGTATTGTTCACACTTGTCTCACACCAAGCATCAACACATACTACAGTTCATCTTTTCTGCTGGTTTTATTCCAAACTGTGTTAATTCAGGAAGGATGTGGAATATTTTAGAAACTGAATAACTCAAATGATATTTACAGTAATTATAGCAGTGTATATTTTAAACTTAAACAAGAGTACCGCAAACGGTACATAATACGCCCGTCAGGAACTTCTTTGTTTTGATATATTGTTTGTTTGTAAAAAGTTAATAAAGTCGTTCAGGAATAAGTTGTTAAAGAATAATGGGAAACTATGAAAAATGCATAACTCATGCAGAAATTGACAAATATTCTAAATCCAAAAAGGGGCATAACTCATTCAAAAATTGACGAAATCCAAGGAAATGTGAACTTGATCTGTGACACTTGATTACAAAGCCATATACATAATTTCAGCTCAATACATCAAAGCATGTAGAAAAAAAGTGCGGAAAACAAATATTCTAAGTCCAAAAAGGGGCATAACTCATTCAAGAATTGACGAAATCCCAGGAAATATGAACTTGATCTGTGACATATCACTACAAAGCCTAATACACAATTTCAGGTCAATAGCTCAAAGTATGTAAGAAAAAAGTGCGGAAAACCAATATTCTAAGTCCAAAAAGGGGCATAACTCATTCAAAAATTGACGAAATCCGAGGAAATGTGAACTTGATCTGTAACTCATGATTACAAAGCCATATACATAATTTCAGCTCAATAGATCAAAGCATGTAGAAAAAAAGTGCGGAAAACAAATATTCTAACAAATATTCTAAGTCCAAAAAGGGGCATAACTCATTCAAAAATTGACGCAATCCCAGGAAATATGAACTTGATCTGTGACATATCACTACAAAGCCTAATACACAATTTCAGGTCAATAGCTCAAAGTATGTAAGAAAAAAGTGTGGAAAACCAATATTCTAAGTCCAAAAAGGGGCATAACTCATTCAAAAATTGACGAAATCCGAGGAAATGTGAACTTGATCTGTAACTTATGATTACAAAGCCATATACATAATTTCAGCTCAATAGATCAAAGCATGTAGAAAAAAAGTGCGGAAAACAAATATTCTAAGTCCAAAAAGGGGCATAACTCATTCAACGAAATCCCAGGAAATATGAACTTGATCTGTGACACATCACTACAAAGCCTTATACAAAATTTCAGCTCAATAGCTCAAAGTATGTAAGAAAAAAGTGCGGAAAACCCGAACGGACGGACGGACGGACGGACGGACGGACGGACGGACATGACGATACTATAATACGGAAGGTATTATAAAAAAAAGGGTTATAGTGGAATTCCGCTGGTTTTATTCCAAACTGTGTTACTTCCGGAAGGATGTGGAATATTTTAGAAACTGAATCACTTACAGTAATATAATGTTATCATGATATTTACAGTAATTACAGCAGTATATATTTTAAACTTAACAAGAGGGCCAAGATGGCCCTAAATCGATCACCTGAATGAATGGATTATGGAGGAAAAGGTTTTGAAAGTTCAGATATTTTTCTCAATTTCTAATGCCGCAGCAATCAAAGTTAATTATATAATTAAAATTATATGAAAATCGGCCAGACACTTTCAGAGGAGAAATATTTTTAAGTTTTATCAATAGCCATGGCGGCCATGTTTTTTTTTACCAATAAACAATGCTTGAAGGAATCTGATAGAGGGTCACCCAAGGAACTTTTTTTACAAAATTATTTGAAAATCGGCTCAACACTTTCGGAGGAGAAGATTTATTAAGTTTTCACTATGGCCATTTTAGGCAAAATAGCCCCAACCTCTGGCGGCCATGTTTTTCGACCAATCAACATGGCTTGAAGGAATCTGATAGAGGGTCACCCAATGAACATTTCTACAAAAGATTTTGAAAATCGGCTGAATACTTTTGGAGGAGAAGATTTTTAAAGTTTTCACTATAGCCATATAAGGCAAAATAGCCCCACCTTCTGGCGGCCATGTTTTAAGATCAATCAAAAAACATGGCTTGAAGGAATCTGATAGAGGGTCACCCAAGGAACATTTCTACAAAAGAAATTAACAATCGGCCTGCTACTTTTAGAGAAGAAGATTTTTTAAGTTTTCACCTTAGCCATATAGGGCAAAATAGCCCCGCCCCCTGGCGGCCATGTTTTTCAACCAATCAACATTTCTTGAAGGAATCTAATAAAGGGTCACCCAAGGAACATTTCTACAAAATTATTTGAAAATCGGATAGTTTTCACTATTTTTTTTCTTTCGGTCGCCATGGAAACCAGAATTTTGAATGGATCAAAAATATTTGAAGGAATTTAGTTGAGGACATTGAGAGGATGCTGCCTACAAAGTTTCAACTAAATTGGCCAAGTGGTTAGGGAGAAGAAGTTGTTTAAAGGAAAAAGTTAACGCACGGACGCACAGACAGACAATTCGCCATGACATAAGCTCGACTGGCTTTCAGCCAGTGGAGCTAAAAATGATTTTATATGCAATAATTTGTAGCATGTAAGGCATTTCATTAAGTATACTAGTTTTATTCTTAACTGTGTTAAATCAGGCAGGATTTTTTAATAACTTTTAGATAAATTTACAATGCTCACCTTTTAGTCTTAATTCTGTAAGTTATAATGAGTTATGCTATGAACATGGCGTGATGAAATAAAATGGATCCTACTGTTGTATTTTAAAGATATTTATACTTTCATTAAAAAAAACATTATAGTTTATAGTAATTTTCTCTTATATTGATGAACAAAATGTTCACTAACAAAATGTATTAAAATGTTGAAATTCATGTTGAGTATCTTGTGTTATGCAGACCCTGTGGAATAGATAATATGGTTATCTATATGCAGTTAGATGCAGTATGATAATTCCTGAAACCAATACAAATTTCATGAAGATATCTCAACAAATAAACAAGAGGGCCATGATGGCCCTATATCGCTCACCTACTTTAATGGAACTTCAAGTTTTCAAAGTTGTTACCCTTTACATAATAAGGAAAGTAAGCTTTGCACCCTGGCGGCCATGTTTTCAACAGATCAGAATTATTTGAACAATCTTAGTTCTTACAGTTACCCAAGGAACATTTGTACCAAATTATCTTTAAATCTGGCCATTACTTTTTTAAAGTTTAAACAATGAACATATAAGGAAACAAGCTCTGCCTCCCCCATGCGGCCATGTTTTTCAACGGATCCGAATTATTTGAACAATTTTGGTAGAGGGTGCCCAAAGGAACATTCGTGCAAAATAATTTTCAAATCGGGCCAGTACTTTTGGACAAGAAGATTTTTTTAAGTTTTAACAATGCACATCTAGGAAAATAAGCTTCGCCCCCGACAGTTTGTTTTTTTAACGGATCGGAATTTTTTGAACAATCTTGGTAGAGGGTGCCCCAAGGAACATTTGTGCAAAATAATTTTCAAATTGGGCTTATACTTTTGGACAAGAAGATTTTCAAAGTTTTAACAATGCACATATAAGGAAAATAAGCTGCGCCCCCTGGCGGCCATGTTTTTCAACGGATCCAAATTATTTGAACAATCTTGGTAGAGGGTGCCCCAAGGAACATTTGTGCAAAATAATTTTCAAATCGGGCCAGTACTTTTGGACTAGAAGATTTTTTAAGTTTTATGTAAAAAATCTATGTGAATTCAGCATGAAAAGTTTAGACGTGAAATGACAGTTAAGTTTTCAAACCATTTAGTTTACCGTTTGCTTAACCATACAGTGTCATACACGCTGAAGCTTCTTGATTTTAAATCTGCTCTAACTAGATCAATTAGATAAACAAAAAAACATAGATACTGAAATATTAACAGATATTAACTTAAGTGTTAATGTCTCTAGTTATAAGTTAAATGTGACACAAGCTTTGGAAGGAGAGAGAGGGAAGTCTATTCTCCTTCCAGTTGAGCAGAAGTATGATAACAAAAAACGAGAGTATATAAACAAAAAATACAAATAATTCTAACAAGTTTAAAGATATTTAATATCAAAATTAAGCATTTAAGAAATTAAAAGAAAAAGTTCTCATGTATAGTCAACATATAGCAAGAATACAATAGTCTGAATGAACAACTGTATGGGGAGGAACGTTTTAAGTTTAGTAATACAGCAGAAATAAATAGGAAAAAAACCATCACCCGACTTTTTTCTTCTGAGCGTTGATGAATCGAGTCGTCAAAGCAGTAAACCAAACAATTAACAAGAGTACCGCAAACGGTACATAATACGCCCGTCAGGAACTTCTTTGTAAGTTTCCTCTTTGTTTTGATATATTGTTTGTTTGTAAAAAGTTAATAAGTCGTTCAGGAATAAGTTGTTAAAGAATAATGGGAAACTATGAAAAATGCATAACTCATGCAGAAATTGACAAATATTCTAAGTCCAAAAAGGGGCATAACTCATTCAAGAATTGACGAAATCCCAGGAAATATGAACTTGATCTGTGACACTTGATTACAAAGCCATATACATAATTTCAGCTCAATACATCAAAGCATGTAGAAAAAAAGTGCGGAAAACAAATATTCTAAGTCCAAAAAGGGGCATAACTCATTCAAAAATTGACGAAATCCCAGGAAATATGAACTTGATCTGCGACATATCACTACAAAGCCTAATACACAATTTCAGGTCAATAGCTCAAAGTATGTAAGAAAAAAGTGCGGAAAACCAATATTCTAAGTCCAAAAAGGGGCATAACTCATTCAAAAATTGACGAAATCCGAGGAAATGTGAACTTGATCTGTAACTCATGATTACAAAGCCATATACATAATTTCAGCTCAATAGATCAAAGCATGTAGAAAAAAAGTGCGGAAAACAAATATTCTAAAAAATATTCTAAGTCCAAAAAGGGGCATAACTCATTCAAAAATTGACGAAATCCCAGGAAATATGAACTTGATCTGTGACACATCGCTACAAAGCCTTATACAAAATTTCAGCTCAATAGCTCAAAGTATGTAAGAAAAAAGTGCGGAAAACCCGAACGGACGGACGGAGGGACGGACGGACGGACGGAGGGACGGACGGACGGAGGGACGGACATGACGATACCATAATACGGACCGTTTTTAAAAAACGGTCGTATAAAAAAGCGTAGCCTAGTGAACACCGTAAATCAACTCATAAAAAAAGCTTAGCCTAGTTAGTTGGGGAACAGTTATTAAAAACAATTTAAATGTGTCTAAATTTTTGTTACAACGGTAAAAGATGTACATATTTTGTATCTTGTTGTTTCTTAAATCAGTTAATACAATTTATTCAATCATAAAGGCTGTCTTTCAAACATATAACAGAGTTTTTTTTTACAATAATATTTGTTGGTTGCTCCCTTTTCGATTACGTCACCCCATGGTACAAAATTAAAACCTATTCCATACTGACGCCGCGCTTCCACGCGGCCTCAATAATGCAGTTAATTGTTCAGGTAATCGTTCACTTTCATGAAGATTGGATGCAAAATGTAGCCTGTAGAGTGTTAACAAGATGAAATGTTGTCGCACGAATGCCGGACAAAATGTGATCACAATAGCTAACCTTGCACTTTGTGCATAGGTGAGCTAAAAACTCAACCCAAAAATTTTAAGTCGAAACAAGGGCACATAACTCTGGAATAACAAATCACAGGTTTATCTGACCTTCAGTAATGGACACTTCAGTTGATACTGAAGATATATTCTAAGTTTCAAGTCAATACCTTTTATAGTTTTTGAAAAAAGTACTCTAACAAAAAACTTAATCAAAACATTTAACCTTAACCCACGCAGACGACCAGGTTACGACAATACCTCGACTCTTTTTTCAAAAGTTGAGCTAAAAATTATCATAATACCTCACTCAACACGACTAAGCTTCATGCTCATGTGATCCAAAAAGATGGACAGACGGTTCAATAATGCCCAATCCCAATTCTTTGGGAGCATATAAGTTAAAAGTCAAGTGTATAATGAAAGTGCCTTTATTCAAATAAATACAAATACAAATATAAAGTACAGGTTATAAATTTAAAAGTAAAAATGCAATAAATTGAAGTGTGCAACTGTATCAACATACAATTAAATACAGGGTGTTTCATGATATCTGTCCATCTTTCATCCTAGTATATTTTGCACTTGTACTGAAACAAGTCAAGTTAGTTTATCATTTCATTGCACATATAAAAGTTTTTTGATATATTAACCATAGGGATTTTTTTTTTATATTTGCTCGTTACAAATTTGGAACAATTAAAAACTGTGCTCCAAATGACGTCAAATTCTTGCCAATTACGATGTCAAATCAAGAAATTCTTTGTCTCAGCTGTCTATATTCCTTTCTATATGATGTTTAATCACTGTTATCAATTAATAAGTTGTTGCTTGTTGATATCAATATACCCCTTAATAGGAAATATGAACTTGATCTGTGACACATCGCTACAAAGCCTTATACAAAATTTCAGCTCAATAGCTCAAAGTATGTAAGAAAAAAGTGCGGAAAACCCGAACGGACGGACGGAGGGACGGACGGACGGACGGACGGACGGACGGAGGGACGGACGGACGGACGGACGGACATGACGATACCATAATACGGACCGTTTTTAAAAAACGGTCGTATAAAAAAGCGTAGCCTAGTGAACACCGTAAATCAACTCATAAAAAAAGCTTAGCCTAGTTAGTTGGGGAACAGTTATTAAAAACAATTTAAATGTGTCTAAATTTTTGTTACAACGGTAAAAGATGTACATATTTTGTATCTTGTTGTTTCTTAAATCAGTTAATACAATTTATTCAATCATAAAGGCTGTCTTTCAAACATATAACAGAGTTTTTCTTTACAATAATATTTGTTGGTTGCTCCCTTTTCGATTACGTCACCCCATGGTACAAAATTAAAACCTATTCCATACTGACGCCGCGCTTCCACGCGGCCTCAATAATGCAGTTAATTGTTCAGGTAATCGTTCATTTTCCGATTATAAAGAACCCTTTAGTCACTCCTCGTCATTTCAACGGATACAGCGTTGCCGGTTCGCCTGAAATGAGCAGAAGACATGTATACAGTTTATGGTAACTTTGTGACGTTTAAGTTCATTCATTTTCTTTCCTGTCTGAGTCAGTTGTCACGGAAGCAAGCACATTTGGCAACCGTGTCCATTACTACGCAATAATAATATTATTGTACAAAATTGCGTTTCGTAAGCAGACGTTATATTTGTGATCTACGATGTGTTGTATATAATAAATAAGATAATCTTTTCTAGAGAGTCATTCATTTTCAGATTAAAAAGAATATTGGATATTTAACGACAACCAGTGTTTATTATAATATTATTATTATTATATTCGGTAGTTTTTCGCCTTAAGCGTTAGTTTTTTGGTTTCAAGTTATGATTATTATTCCGTTACGTTCAGCCCTGGCATTTTACAATTTATCTATACTTTCGAACGGAAGCAATGTTTAGGTTAGACAGCAGCCTCTCTTTGACAATTTAAATTATACAGCATGTTTGCATAAGTGGGTTATGTGTGCAAGATGCCGTGTATAAAGAAGGTATGATAACATTTCATCACATTTAAATATTTATATGAAATATGATAATGGTTAAACTAGCATGTATAGTAATATACATATATAGAACAAGGGCACCGCAAAGCGGATGCATCCCCTCGGCTTTCCATTTTCACATTGAGTTATCTTGTGATCTAAATATTTAAGTCCAATTTTTGACTTCGATCTTTGACCTATGACCTTGAATCAATAAGCTTCAAAATATTGTCACAAACTAACTGTATGCCAAGTTTGGATAAGATCTGTCAAGGAATGGTCAGTGTAGAGTGGTGACAAGGTTGCCACAGCTGAGATATATTGTAAGTTCAATCAAGTTCAATTTTGGGCATGACCTTTGACCTATGACCTTGAAAACCAATAGGCTTCAAGACATATCATAAACTAACTGTATAATAAGTTTTATTAAGATCGGTCAATGAATGGTCAGTGTGGAGTTGTGACAAGGCTGCCACAGCTGAAAATATTGTAAGTCCAATTTTGAGTTTGACCTTTGACCTATGACCTTGAAAATCAATAGGCTTCAAGATATTATCATAAAGTAACTGTATACCAAGTTTGGTTAAAATCTGTCAAGTAATGGTCAGTGTAGAGTGGTGACAAGGTTGCCACAGCTGAAAATAGTGTAAGTGCAATTTTGGGCTTGACCTTTGACCTATGACCTTGAAAATCAATAGGCTTCAAATATTATCATAAACTAACTGTATAATAAGTTTTATAAAGATCGGTCAAGGAATGGTCAGTGTAGAGTGGTGACAAGGCTGTCACAGCTGAAAATATTGTAAGTCCAATTTTGAGCTTGACCTTTGACCTTGAAAATCAATAGGCTTCAAGATATTATCATAAAGTAACTTTATACCAAGTTTTGTTAAAATCCGTCAAGTAATGGTCAGTGTAGAGTGGTGACAAGGTTGCCACAGCTGAAAATATTGTAAGTCCAATTTTGGGCTTGACCTTTGACCTATGACCTTGAAAATCAATAGGCTTCAAGATATTATCATAAAGTAACTTTATACCAAGTTTTGTTAAAATCCGTCAAGTAATGGTCAGTGTAGAGTGGTGACAAGGTTGCCACAGCTGAACATATTGCAAGTCCAATTTTGGGCTTGACCTTTGACCTATGACCTTGAAAATCAATAGGCTTCAAGATGTTACCATATACTTACTTTATACCAAGTTTGGTTAAGATCTGTCAAGAAATGGTTAGTGTAGAGTGATGACAAGGTTTGTTACGGACGGAAATATTGCAAGTCCAATTTTGGGCTTGACCTTTGACCTATGACCTTGAAAATCAATAGGCTTCAAGATGTTACCATATACTTACTTTATACCAAGTTTGGTCAAGATCTGTCAAGAAATGGTTAGTGTAGAGTGATGACAAGGTTTGTTACGGACGGAAGGACACACATACATACGGACGGTCCCGTTACTATATCCCTTTCTCGCTTACTTCGTAACCGAGGGGATAATAACAGATTGTCTGCCAATCTGTCTACGTGTCTGCTTTAAAGCTTTATGTTAGAGAGAGAGAGAGAGAGAGAGAGAGCGAGAGAGAGAGGGGGGGATGGGGAGAGAGGGGATGGGTAGAGAGAGAGAGAGTGGATGGGGAGAGAGAGAGAGAGAGGGGATGGGGAGAGAGAGAGGAGAGAGAGAGAGGGGATGGGGAGAGAGAGAGAGGATGGGGGGAGAGAGAGAGAGAGAGAGTTTCAACATGCTCAAGTTGAAAATGTGGTCTCCAGTGTTAACAAGATTTCCTTCAATTTGACCTAGTGACCTCGTTTTTGACCTCATATGGCCAAGTTTCGAACTTGTCCAAGATTTGATGGAGATAAATGTTCTGATAAACTTTCATGAAGATTGGATGCAAAATGTAGCCTGTAGAGTGTTAACAAGATGAAATGTTGTCGCACGAATGCCGGACAAAATGTGATCACAA
>JASEVX010000075.1:366496-671366 GCA_031761405.1 Serripes groenlandicus
GCTGATAAACTTTCAGTGTAAGATTTTGGATGCAAAATGTAGCCTGTAGAGGTAGTTAACAAGATGAAAGTGTTTCGCAATCGAATGCCGGACAAAATGTGATCAACAAAAGCTAACCTTTCACTTGTCATATGTGAGCTAAAAACTCAAACACCAAAAATTTTATGTCGAAACAAGGGCCCATAACTCTGGAATTACAAATCACAGGTTTATCTGACCTTCAGTAATGGACACTTCAGTTGATAACTGAAGATAATATTCTAAGTTTCCATGTCAATGACCCTTTTATAGTTTTTGAAAAAAGTACTCTAACAAAAAACTTAATCAAAACATTTAACCTTAACCCACGGCAGGACAGGCCAGTGACGACAATAACTCGACTCTTTTCAAAGTTGAGCTAAAATTATCAAAATACCTCACTCAACCCACGACTAAGCTTCATGATCATGTGATCCATAAAGATGGACAGACGGTACAATATGTGCTCAATCCCCAATTCTTATGGAGCAATATAAGTTAAAAAGTCAAGTGTATAATGAACTAGTGCCTTTAATCAAATATAATACAAATTACAAATATAAAGTACAGGTTATTAAATATAAAAGTAAAAATGCAATAAATTGAAGTGTGCAACTGTATCAACATACAATTAAATAAAGGGTGTTTCATGATATCTGTCCATCATTCATCCTAGTATTTTTGCACTTGTACTGAAACAAGTCCAAGTTAGTTTATGCATTTTCATTGCACATATAAAAGTTTTTTGATATATAACCATTAGGATTTTTTTGTTTATTATTTGCTCGTTACAAATTTGAACAATTAAAAACTTGCTGCCAAATGACGTCAAATTCTTGCCAATTACGATGTCAAATCAAAGAAATTTCTTTGTCTCAGCTGTCTATATTCCTTTCTATACATGATGTTTAATCACTGTTATCATTAATAAGGTTGTTTGCTTGTTGATATCAATATACCCCTATATCGCAGTATGCACAAAGGAAAAAGCTAGTCAGTGCTCAAGTCTTGCATAAGGGATGTTGCCATTCAATTATAGCATCGAAAATAAATGGATATGTTTGGTAAACATCCTAATGGAATGACAGTATTTTATGATGTCTTGAAAATCAACATTTTCCCTAAATTTTTTTACTAAAGGAAAAAAAATAACACTCTTTTTTTGTAGATGTATATGTCTTGTATGAAACCATTGAAAATGGGGGACAGGTATTATGAAACACCCAATTAACAGCAGTGAAAGCATTGCTCATAATGTTACTATAATGCAGGGTATGTACAATTAAACAAACAAGATAAAAGAATTAATCATAATACTCTAATAAATTGATTACAGTACGAATTGATAGCATGATGTATAATAACAAGAGGCCAAAGAAGGCCTAATCATGTCCACCCAAACTTTACTCATTAGTTCATATAGTAACTAAGAGGGCCATGTTGGCCCCTAGTACGGTCACCTGGGGCATTCTCATTTCAGGAAATTAAGAAACCATTTAAGTCTTTGTAAAACAGTTGTACAGGGACAATTTTGAACAATGTTTAAAATGATTGACAAGACAAAGAAAACAAACCAAATATCACAGTTAAGTTTTCAAAATGTAAGTTCTATGTAAAACACTGGTGTAGTGAATTTTTTTACCCAATGCACATGAATTTGTAAAGGTTAACCAGATGATGCTGCATACCCAAATATCAAAACTCTAGGAACTGTAAAAAGAAAATTGAAGTCTAGTAAAACTTCTTATCTCTGGAGTGGAGAAAATTTTTGACCCTAGGTGAATTGATTTGAAAAATCTTGGTAGAAGTCCAATTGTTGATTGCTCCATACCAATATCAGGGACTCTTAGGACTTTTGTTTGCATTAAGAAGAATTTTTAAAGTTTTCACTAAACAAGTCTTTTTAAATCTTGTGTTTGCGACCCCAAGGGGTAGGGCCCGATATTTGAAACAGAAGGCCACTGATGAGCACTGGAATCGCTCACCTGATTTTTTTTTCACTTTAGCTATATAAGCCCCGCCATCTGGCGGGCATATTTTCCAACCAATCAACTTGGCTTTAAGGAATCTGATAGAGGGTCACCCTAGGAACATTTCTACAAAATTATTTGAAAATCGGCCTGACACTTTTGAAGGAGAGATTTTTTAAGTTTTCACTATAGCAATAAAAGGCAAAATAGCCCCGCCCCCTGGCGGCCATGTTTTTTGACCAAGCAACATGGCTTGAAGGGAATCAGATAGAAGGGTCATCCAAGGAACATTTCTACAAAATTATTTGAAAATCAGGCCCGACACTTTTGGAGGAGAATATTTTTTAAGTTTTCACTATAGCTATATAAGGCAAAAAAAAACCCGGCCCCCCCCCTGGCGGCCATGATTTTTCGGACCAATCAACATGGCTTGAAGGAATCTGATAGAGGGTCACCCCAAGGACATTTCTACAAATTATTTGAAAATCGGCCTGACACTTTTGGAGAAGAAGATTTTTTAAGTTTGGCACTATAGCCATATAAGGAAAAATAGCTCCGCCCCCCTGGCGGCCATGTTTTTCGACCAATCAACATGGCTTGAAGGGAATCTGATAGAGGGTCACCCGGAGGAACATTTCTACAAAATTATTTGAAAATCGGCCTGACACTTTTCGGAGGAGAAGATTTTTTAAGTTTGCACTATAGCCATATAAGGAAAAATAGCCCCGGCCCCCCCTGGGCGGCCATGTTTTTCGACCAATCAACATGGCTTGAAGGAATCTGATAGAGGGTCACCCGAGGAAATTTCTACAAAATTATTTGAAAATCTGCCAACCAGTTTGGGAGAAGAAGAATTTTGAAGTTTTTTTTCATTTCGTTGCCATGGAAACCAGAATTCTGCATGGATCCCCAAAAATTTGAAGGAAACTGGTGAGGTCATTGAGAGGATGCTTTCTGTGAAGTTTCATCCCCAATTGACCCGCTGGTTACTGAGGAGAAGAAGTTGACGCACGACGGGACGACGCACGACGCACGACGCACGACGGACGCCGGACAAAAGGCGGATCACAATAACTCACCTTGAGCAAAGCTCAGGTGAGCTAAAAATATGATCGACGGTCAACCCTAGATGATGCTGCATACCAATTATCAAAGCTCATGGCCCTTACAGATTGGGTCAAGATATTTTTAAATGTTTCACTATATAAGTGTATGTAAATCTTGTGACGCCCCGGAGGGAGCTGATATTGATCCAAGGGGCCATGATTTTAACAAACTTGGTAAAGAGACCACTAGATGATGCTCCATACCAAATATCAAAAGCTCTGGGCTTTAAGTTTGGGTCAAGATTTTTTTTAAAGTTTCACTATATGTCTACGTAAATCTTGTGACCCCCTGGGGTGAGGCCAATATTGACCTGAGGGACATTATTTGAACAAACTTGATTGCGGTCCACTAGATGATGCTCCATACCAAATATCAAAGCTCTGAGCCATGTGGTTTGGGTCAAGAAGATTTTTAAAGTTTTCACTATATAAAAGTCTATGTAAATCTTGTGACCCTGGGTTGGGGCCAATATTGACGCCAGGGGCATGATTTGATCAAACTGGTAGGGGTTCACTAGATGACGCTCCATACCAAATATCAAAGCTCTAGGCCAAGAAGTTTTGTACAGAAGATTTTTATATGTATTAAATTTCAGTTTGACATCTACAGATTCATTGATATGTTTAAACCCGTTACTACACACCATAGATTTTTGACTTTCCAAAACTGAATGGATCTGCAGACGACACATCAATTTTCTTTACAATCTAACTGTGAAATTTTCTTATAGGGTAGAAAACATTTTGGGAAATGAAGAGAAATTTCTCATTATGACCAATTTCTTTTTTTCCCTACAATGTTTTCAATAGACATATTCAGTAGATACACAAATAGATGTGTCTGAATGGTAATGGGTTAGATTTATATACAAAACGTGTATCATATTTTAAATTGTCTTCTGCAGATTCTTTCAATTTGGAAGGGTCCAAAATTGATTAATGGTAAATTAGTTAAACAATGGACAGCTTTTTGTATTTTTTTTTATCATAAACCCATTATTTCTCACAAATGCCTTCAGTTGTAAGTACTTTGGCAAACATTGCAATAAAGATGAAATTGCTCAACAAGAGCAATTTTATTTTCAATAACTAGCTAACTTTAATCACAATAAGCCATTACCACACATTCCCTAGGCCTGTTTTACATGCCTATGGTAAATATATCTTTGGAAATCATTGTGGGGAAAAATGAAATAATGCCTTTCTTCTTTTCCACAATGTACTTATACCATGTAAGAAAGTTTCAAATTCATTTGAATCAATCTTTGTCACTGCATATTCTTTCAATTTGGAAGAGTTTATAAGTTTTAGTTTTGAAATGGGTTGGAACTTATTACATGATAAGAGGGCCATGATTGGCCCCTATATCGCTCACTCACTGATTTAATAGAACTTCAATAGTTTTCAAAGTTTTTCACATTTTTAGGCCAATACTTTTGGACAAGAAGATTTTTAAAGTTTTAACAAATGCACATATAAGGAAAACAAGCTCCGCACCCTGGCGGCCATGTTTTTCAACGGATCAAAAATATTTGAACAATCTTCGTAAAGGGTGCCTGCCGCAAGGAACATTTGTGCAAAATAATTTTTAAATCAGGCCCAGTACTTTTGGACAAGAAGATTTTTAAAGTTTTAACAATGCACATATAAGGAAAACAAGCTCCGCCTCCTGGCGGCCATGTTTTTCAACGGATCAAAAATATTTGAACAATCTTGGTAAAGGGTGCACCATGGAACATTTGTGCAAAATTATTTTCAAATCGGCCCAGTACTTTTGGACAAGAAGATTTTTCAGGTTTAAACAATGCACATATAAGGAAAACAGGCTCCGCCCCCTGGCGGCCCATGTTTTTCCAACGGATTGGAAATATTTGAACAATCTTGGTAAAGAGTGTCCCAAGGAACATTTGTGCAAAATAATTTTCAAATCGGGCCAGTACTTTTGGACAAGAAGATTTTTAAACTTTTAACAATGCACATATAAGAACAAGAGGGCCATGATGGCCCTATATCGCTCACCTGATTTAATAGAACTTCAATAGTTTTCACTCTTTTTAGGCCAAATACTTTTGGACAAGAAGATTTTTAAAGTTTTAACAATGCACATATAAGGAAACAAGCTCCGCCCCCTGGCGGCCATAGTTTTTCAACGGATCAAACATATTTAAACAATCTTGGTAAAGGGTGCCCCAAGGAACATTTGAGCAAAATAATTTTTAAATCGGGCCAGTACTTTTGGACAAGAAGATTTTTTTAAAGTTTTAACAATGCACATGTAAGGAAAACAAGCTCCCGCCCCCTAGCCCCCATGTTTTTCAACGGATTGGAAAAATTTGTACAATCTTGGCAAAGGGTTCCCCAAGGAACATTTGTGCAAAATAATTTTTAAATCGGTCCAGTTCTTTGGACAAGAAGATTTTTAAAGTTTTAACAATGCACATATAAGGAAAACTAGCTCCGACGCCTGGCGGCCATGCTTTTCAACGGATCAAATATTTGAACAATCTATGGTAAGGGTGTCCCTAAGGAACATTTGTGCAAAATAATATTTCAAATGGGGAGTACTTTTGGACAAGAAGATTTTTAAAGTTTTAACAATGCACATATAAGGAAAACAAGCTCCGCCCCCTGGCGGCCATGTTTTTCAACAGATCAAAAATATTTGAACAATCTTGGGTAAAGGGTGCCCCAAGGAACATTTGTGCAAACAAATTTTCAAATCGGCCAGTACTTTTGGACAAGAAGGATTTTTCAAAGTTTAACAATGCACATATAAGGAAAACAAGCTCCGCCCCCTGGCGGCATGTTTTTCAACGGATGGAAATATTTGAACAATCTGGTAAAGAGTGTCCCAAGGAACATTTGTGCAAAATAATTTTCAAATCGGGCCAGTACTTTTGGACAAGTTTAACAATGCACATATAAGGAAAACAGGCTCCGCCCCCTGGCGGCCATGTTTTTCAAAGGATCGGAAATATTTGAACAATCTTGGTAGAGGGTACCCCAAGGAACATTTGGGCAAAATAATTTTTCAAATCGGGCCAGTACTTTTGGACAAGAAGATTTTTTAAGATTTGGTAATTTTCCCCTTTTCTGATGCCGCAGCAACCAAAGTTCTAATTGGAATTGATTTCTTTGAACAACTTTGAAAGAGGACTATCTAAGGACCATTCCTGTGAATTTATTTGTGAAATCTGTTCATTGGTTTAGTAGAAGAAGTCATTTGTAGGAAATTGTTAACAGACGCCGACGACGACGGACGGTGAGTGATCACAAAAGCTCACCTTGCACTTTCGTGCTTAGGTGAGCTAAAATAAGCTCCGCCCCCTGGCGGCCATGTTTTTTAACGGATCGGAAATATTTGAACAATCTTTGGTAGAGGGTACCCCAAGGAACATTTGTGCAAAATAACTTTCCAAATCGGGCCAGTACTTTTGGACAAGAAGATTTTTTAAGATTTGGCAATTTTCCCCTTTTCTGATGCCGCAGCAACCAAAGTTCTACTTGGAATTAATTTCTTTGAACAACTTTGAAAGAGGACTACCTAAGGACCATTCCTGTGAAAGTTATTATTGAAATCTGTCCATTTGTTTAGTAGGAGAAGTCATTTGTAGGAAATTGTTAACAGACGCTGACGACGACGACCGCGGACGGTGAGTGATCACAAAAGCTCACCTTGCACTTCGTGCTTAGGTGAGCTAAAAAAGCCACGTGTCAACATGGCTTGAAGGAATCTGATAGAGGGTCACCCAAGGAACATTTCTACAAATTTATTTGAAAATCGGCCCGACACTTTTGGAGAAGAAGATTTTTTAAGTTTGCACTATAGCCATATAAGGAACAAGAGGGCCATGATGGCCCTTGAATCGCTCACCTGATTTTTTATTTTTGTTTTCACTTTAGCTATATAAGCCTCGCCCCCTGGCAGCCATAGTTTCCGACCCGACCAATCAACTTGGCTTGAAAGGAATCTGATAGAGGGTCACCCTATGAACATTTCTACAAAAATTATTTGAAATCGCCAGATACTTTGGAGAGAAGATTTTTAAGTTTTCACTATAGCCATATAATGCAAAATAGCCCTGCCTACTGGCAGCCATGTTTTTGACCAATCAACATGGCTTGAAGGAATCTGAAAGTGGGTCATCCAAGGAACATTTCTACAAAATTATTGAAAATCGGTCCGACACTTTTGGAGAAGAAGATTTTTTAAGTTTGCACTATAGCCATATAAGGCAAAATAGCACTGCCCCCCCCCCCCCCCCCCCCCCGGCGGCCATGTTTTTCGACCAATCAACATGGCTTGAAGGAATCTGATAGAGGGTCACCCAAGGAACATTTCTACAAAATCATTTGAAAATCAGCCTGACACTTTCGGAGGAGAAGATTTTTTAAGTTTTCACTATAGCCATAAAAGGCAAAATAGCCCCGCCCCCTGGCGGCCATGCTTTTTGACTTGAAATTGGTCAAGTGGAATGGTAGGAGTTGTCATTTGTAGCTAAAAGTTCAATTTACCCCTTTTGTGATGACGCGAGGTTGCTATGATTTTGTAACTAATCAAAACAGCTTGAACAAATTAAATGTAGAGGATCACTGAAGTAGGATTTATATTCAATTTCCTTAATATCAGACAAGAACTTAAAACAAGAGGCCCATGAGGGCCTATGCTCTACTGGTATGGTTCTTTGGTCATTTTCAATCCAGAGCATGTATGTATGGTGAAGCTCGGATAGTAAATGGAGACTCTTTTGTGTTCACAAGCTGTATTATAGCAATTTTTACAATTTCATGGGCCATAATCCAGTCTTGCATGGGCGGATCTGGCTGATTTTCAAAAGGAACCAAGCTCTCATCAATATTTAACTACTATCTAAGTTTGGTGAAGATCAGAAAGTAAATGGAGCCTCTATTGTGTTCACATGCTCAATTATAGCAATTTGGACAATTTCAAGGGCCATAATCCAGTCTTGCATAGGCGGATCTGGCTGGTTTTCGAAAGGAACCGAGCTCTCATGGATATCTAACTACTGTATAAGTTTGGTTGAGTGAAGACTGTATCGTCTTAACAAGCTCTTTTATAGCAATTTTGACCATTTCAAGGGCCATAATCCAGTCATGCATGGGCGGATCTTGCTGGTTTTCGAAAGGAACCGAGCTCTCATGGATATCGAACTACTGTATAAGTTTAGTTGAGATACAATCAAAAGTGAAGACTGTATCGTGTTAACAAGAAATTGTTTACGGACGGACGCACAGACGCACGCACGACGTACAAATCGCCACGACATAAGCCCTTCTGGCCTTTGGCCAGTAGAGCTTAAAATGTTATTTCCAAATTTTGTCATTTTGCCCCTTTTCTGATGCCTCCTGACTGCCATGTTTTTCAACCAAACAGTATGCCTTGAACGATCTTTGTAGAGGCTCACCTAATGAACATTTCTACCAAACTATAATGGAATCAGACATGCAGATTCAAAGAAGAAGATTTTTAAAGCTTGGACATTTTGCCCCCTTTCTGATGCTGCAGCAACCCTGGCGGCCATGTTTTTCAACATATCAGACATATTTGAACAATCTTGGTAGAGGGTGCCCCAAAGAACATTTGAGAAAAATTATTTTCAAATCGGGCTAATTCTTTTGGACGAGAAGATTTTTTAAGTTTTAACAATACACATATAAGGAAAACAAGCTTAGCCCCCTGGCAGCCATGTTTTTTCAACGGATCCGAAATATTTGAACAATCTTGGTAAAGGGTGCCCAAAGGAACATTTGTCCAAAATAATTTTCAAATTGTGCTTATACTTTTGGACAAGAAGATTTTCAAAGTTTTAACAATGCACATATAAGGAGAACAAGCTCCGCCCCCTGGTGGCCATGTTTTTCAACCGATCGGAAATATTTGAACAATCTTGGAGTGCCCCAAGGAACATTTGTGCAAAATAATTTTCAAATCGGGCATGTACTTTTGGACAAGAAGATTTTTAAAATTTAAAAAAAAAAAAAACAGGCTCCGCCCCCTGGCAGCCATGTTTTTCAACCGGTTGGAAATATTTGAACAATCTTGGTAAAGGGTGCCCCAATGAACATTTGTGGAAAATAATTTTCAAATCGGGCAAGTACTTTTGGACAAGAAGATTTTTAAAATTTTAACAATGCACATATAAGGAAAACAGGCTCCGCCCCCTGGTGGCCATGTTTTTCAACCCATCGGAAATATTTGAACAATCTTGGTAAAGGGTGCCCCAATGAACATTTGTGGAAAATAATTTTCAAATCGGGCCAGTACTTTTGGACAAAAATATTTTTTAAATTTTAACAATGCACATGTAAGGAAAACAAGCTCCGCCCCCTGGCGGCCATGTTTTTCAACGGATCGGAAATATTTGAACAGTCTTGGTAAAGGGTGCCCCAAGGAACAGTTGTGCAAAATAATTTTCAAATCAGGCTAGTACTTTTGGACAAGAAGATTTTTAAAGTTTTAACAATGCACATATAAGGAAAATAAGCTCCGCCCCCTGGCGGCCATGTTTTTCAACAGATCGGAAATATTTGAACAATCTTGGTAGTGGGTACCCCAAGGAACATTTGTGGAAAATAATTTTCAAATCGGGCCAGTACTTTTGGACAATAATTTTTTTTAGGTTTTAACAATGCACATATAAGGAAAAAAATCTCCGCCCCCTGGTGGCCATGTTTTTCAACGGATCGGAAATATTTGAACAATCTTGGTAGAGGGTACCCCAAGGAACATTTGTGCAAAATAATTTTCAAATCGGGCCAGTACTTTTGGACAAGAAGATTTTTAAAATTTTAACAATGCACATATAAGGAAAACAGGCCATGTTTTTCAACCGATCGGAAATATTTGAACAATCTTGGTAAAGGGTGCCCCAATGAAGATTTGTGGAAAATAATTTTGAAATCGGGCCAGTCCTTTTGGACAAAATTTTTGTTTAGGTTTTAACAATGCACATATAAGGAAAAAAAGCTCCGCCCCCTGGCGGCCATGTTTTTCAACGGATCGGAAATATTTGAACAATCTTGGTAGAGGGTACCCCAAGGAACATTTGTGCAAAATAATTTTCAAATCGGGCCAGTACTTTTGGACAAGAAGATTTTTTAAGATTTGGCAATTTTCTCGATGGAATTTAAATCTTTGAACAATTTTGAAAGAGGTCCAACAAAGGAACATTCCTGTGA
Organism: Serripes groenlandicus; assembly: GCA_031761405.1. Lineage (NCBI taxonomy): Eukaryota > Metazoa > Mollusca > Bivalvia > Cardiida > Cardiidae > Serripes > Serripes groenlandicus. The sequence continues at coordinate 376,791 of JASEVX010000075.1, forward strand.
AGTTTGGTTGAAATTGGTCAAGTGGTTAAGGAGGAAAGATCTAAATGTCTAAATGTTAACGACGGACGTCGGACACCGGACGACGCCGGACGGACAAAAAGTGATTAGAATAGCTCACCTTGAGCCTTTGGCTCTAGGTGATCTAAAAATGTTGTACATCAGCACCCTACTTTCGTCATCTACTTCCACCAAGTAAGTAGTTTGGTGTGGCCTTATGTAATTTTCTTATGATGCTAATGTGACGATGCTTCACTTGGTAATGTGCACAAAAGTCTTACCATTATGCAGGTGTTGAGGAAACTAGTGAATTCAAGGATCTACACCCCAGTTTATGCAAACCTAAAGTTGAGTAAATTTTGTGGTAAATCTGTTCTTAAAATGAACAATGAACAGCACCACAGGCCATGCCAAATTAATTACTTGTTTGTTGGAAGCGCCCCACCTAATTTTCAAATCGGGATGTGGCAATGCATGAACATCCAAAGACAATCGACTTGTGGATCCATTTGAACAAATTGATAAATGAATCCACGTTCTTATTTCTTCTTACTATACAGATGAAAGTCATACATGGTAGTCTACTGAAATAAAATGATCTTCTGTACCCAGTTCAGGAGGTTTACGAACAAGCGTAACTTTAGTAGGCAATGATTCAAAGTCAGTTATTTTGTACAACTGTAAACACCTAACCCTTATTAGGCAATGCGGGAACATTCAAACACAAGAGCCTTGTGGATCCATTTGAACAATCTGAACAATGAGTCCACATTGAAAGTATTGAATGTGTTGCAGCTGGATCTGGTAAGTAAAGATTCTTCTTCCTGCATGACTGAGATTGTATGGTTCTGTTCATTCTTATGGACCACCATCAACCGCCACTTGTGTGGATTGATCCAGAAACCAAAATGCAGATTCTGGCAGTGCATGTGTGACAGCAGTTGATGAAGGCACTGTACGATGCCTCTGTTATCATCATCACAAGCCTTTTTGCATTCCACGGACAATAGAAACAGCGGCAATGTTGGGTGATAAACAACCACATCAGGCACTACGCGACCCGCTTTTGATTCTACTGGGTAGACATTTGAGTCTAATGATGACCCTTCCTCCTCAAACTCATGTTCATCAACTGGCAGTACACGGGAAATCAACAGTGAATTAGGAGGAGGTGATTCCACTAAGAGTCTCTCAGAACCAATTTCTTCAATCACATGATTGCAGACACTCCGTAGCAGTGATTTTATTTCGCCATTCCCGAAACCTGTCACAAATGCCAATCTTAGGAAGCCCCAAATGTTGTTCATGTGGCCCATGTCTGAAACAGAACAAATCAGATAATGTTTTATTTACAACTTCTAGAAATGTGGCATGTTAGCTCTGGGGTTTGAATCTGCGACTTCCTGCTTGAGATTCCATGCCCTTAACCATTTGGCCACCATGACCAAGGCAAGGGCCAATGGTAACCCAAACAAGAGGGTCAGTTTTTGTGAAATTATATTGAAATCATGTCACTGGCAGAGGAGGAGGTGGCATTTAAAGTTTTTTTCTTTTTTTAGCAGCCATCTATGCTATGGAGCAGAACCGTTTTAGCAATTTTGATGGGAGGGTGATAAGAGGACTATTTTTGTGAAATTATATTGAAATCTGGTCACTAGCTGAGGAGAAAATAGCGTTTTAAGGTTTTTTTATTTTTAGCTCTGGTGGCCATCTTTTTTGACGGAGCGAAACCGGTTTAGCAATTTTGGTTAAGGGTGATGGGGAAAGATTACTGCAAATTAAAATGAATTTGGCCTTGTTGTTTAGGAGGAGTAGTCATTTAAGTAAAGTGTTGATGCGGACGACGGACATTGACCGATCACAATAACTCACCATGAGCACTGTGCTCAGGTGAGCTAACAAGAGGACTATGGTGGTTCTATATTGTTCACCCGAGTTCCTTTGCCCATTGATTTGCCTAACAGCAATGACAGTATATTAATGAAGATCGAACTTGCATAGGATCTGATCAAGGGTTAAAATGATACAGAGCGGACAGGAAATCAGATGACCAAAACTTTGACCCTGAACTGTGACCTTGACCTTGGGCGAGATGTGTGGGACATGGGTTCTGCACGTCATCTTGATATTGTGATCATTTGAGTGATATTTGATGAAAATCTGATCAAGGATTAAAAAGATATAGAGCGAACAGGAAATGCGATATGCTTGGTTTCCGATAGGACCAGAGCTGTCATTGATAGTAATAATGTGTTAAAGTTTCATAAAGATTGGATGAAAAATGAAGGCTTTATGCTGTTAACAAGAAACAAGAGGGCCATGATGGCCCTTTATCGTTCACCCAAGTTCCTTTGCACATTTCCTAAAATAGTTTGCATAACAGCAATGACAAAGCTACATTCCAAATTAAGTCTATGAAAATCTTGTGACCCCCTGGTGGGGCCGATACTGACCCAAGGGGCATGATTTGAACAAGCTTGATAGAGGTCCACTAGATGATGCTCAATATCAAATACAAAGCTCTAGGCCTTTTAGTTTGGATCAAGAAGATTTTTCAACTTTTCACTTTATCTGTCTATGTTAATTTTGTGACCCCCGGGATGGGGTGGATATTGACCCCAGGGGTATGATTTGAACAATCTTGATAGAGGTCCACTAGATGTTGCTCCATGCCAAATATCAAAGAACTAGGAGGCCTTTTAGTTTGGATCAAGAAGATTTTTAAAGTTTTCACTTTATAAATGTGCACTTTCTTCAGTACATGTTAACAGTCAGCATAGCCAAACATAATATCTGGATTGAATTTGAACAAGCAAATTCGTGGAATTTATATCCCCTGCTTTCAAGACATATTCTGAAACAACACATTGAACTTAGTCAAGCCCCTAAAGTATTGAAGTTTGAAGAAAATCGGTTCACATTTGTAGCCGTTATTGCATGGAAACAAAGTGTGACAGACTCACAGACAGACAGACAGACAAACAAACCCAAATTAGAATCCCCCGTTTAGGCAATTTAAAGCCGGGGGATAATTAAAACCCCAGGGGCATGATTTGAACAATCTTGGTAGAGATGATGCTACATCACCGGTAGGAAACTTCATAATCAGAGTCAGTGGCTTCGAAAAGGAAATATTATGCGCGCCTTCCAGTGCACGCGCAGCTCTGAATATAAAAGGTAAACAACAAGAGGGCCATGATGGCCCTGAATCGCTCACCTGAGACCATTCTTTCATTTCAGAAATTAAGAAGCCTTTAAAAGTCTTTGTAAAACAAATGAACATTTGAAGTTAATAAGGCTGAAAATGTAGCCTCTACAGTGAACACAAGCTTTTTCTATGATTTGACCTCCTGACCTACTTTTTGACCCCACATGACCCAGTTTCGAACTTGACCGAGATTTTGTCAAGAACAGCATTCTGGGCAAGTTTGAAGTTGATTAGGCTAAAAATGTGGCCTTTAGAGTGAACACAAGCTTTTTCTATGATTTGACCTCCTGACCTACTTTTTGACCCCACATGACCCAGTTTCAATCTTGACCAAGATTTTGTCAAGAACATCATTCTGACAAAGTTTGAAGTTGATTAGGCTGAAAATGTGGCCTCTAGAGTGAACACAAGCTTTTTCTATGATTTGACCTCCTGACCTACTTTTTGACCCAACATGACCCAGTTTCAAACCTGACCAAGATTTAATCAAGAACATCATTCTGAGCAAGTTTGAAGTTGATTAGGCTGAAAATGTGGCCTTTAGAGTGAACACAAGTGTTATCTGAGATTTTTCTAAGATTTGACCTACTGACCTACTTTTTAACCCGACATAACCCATTTTCGGACTCGTCCGAGATATCATCAAGACGAACATTCTGACCAAGTTTCATGAAACTTAAAATGTGGCCTCTAGAGTGTACACAAGCTTTTCCTAAGTATTTTCTAAGATTTGACCTAGTGACCTACTTTTTGACCCGACATGACCCATTTTCCGACTCGTCCAAGATATCATCATGACAAACATTCTGACTAAATTTGATGAAAATCGGGCTGAAAATGTTGCCTCTAGAGCGCTCACAAAGTAAAAGTTGACAACGAACGACGAACGACAAACAACGGACGCCGGACACAGCACGATCACAATACCTCACCTTGAGCTAAAAAAGGTGAGTTTATCATTCTTCATTCAAATGTGTTGTTATGAGTTAGATTCTTTGAAAAAGGAGAATGTAGTGCTGTTCTCTCGTCTATTAACTTCTTAACTTGTCTATTAACTTCTTAACTATCCACTAACCATTGGATAAATACATACGATTTTGTCTGAATCACTTGTGCCGTGGGGTCACATGTAGTGAATAAACAGATTGTGACAGGAAAATAGATGCTTACCCAGGTTGTTTTTTCCGTTAAGTCTGTATGTGCACGTAATTACTTTGCATTATTCACATGTGAGATATTTATCTCACATGTTTCTGTCCAAGAGAAATAAACAAGAGGGCCATGATGGCCCTTGAATCGCTCACCTGATTTTTATTTTTTTTTCACTTTAGCTATATAAGCCATGCCCCCTGGCAGCCAGTTTCCGACCAATCAACTTGGCTTGAAGGAATCTGATAGAGGGTCACCCTAGGAACATTTCTACAAAATTATTTGAAAATCTGCCAGATACTTTTGGAGGAGAAGATTTTTTAAGTTTTCACTATAGCCATATAAGGCAAAATAGCCCTGCCCCCCCTGGCGGCCATGTTTTTTGACAAATCAACATGGCTTGAAGGAATCTGAAAGTGGGTCATCCAAGGAACATTTCTAAAAAATTATTTGAAAATCGGGCCGACACTTTTCGAGAAGAAGATTTTTTAAGTTTGCACTATAGCCATATAAGGCAAAATAGCCCTGCCCCCCCTGGCGGCCATGTTTTTCGACCAATCAACATGGCTTGAAGGAATCTGATAGAGGGTCACCCAAGGAACATTTCTACAAAATCATTTGAAAATCAGCCTGACACTTTCGGAGGAGAAGATTTTTTAAGTTTTCACTATAGCCATATAAGGCAAAATAGCCCCGCCCCCCTGGCGGCCGTGTTTTTTGACCAATCAACATGGCTTGAAGGAATCTGGTAGAGGGTCATCCAAGGAACATTTCTACAAAATTATTTGAAAATCTGCCAACCAGTTTGGGAGAAGAAGAATTTTGAAGTCTTTTTCGTTTCGTTGCCATGGAAACCAGAATTCTGCATGGATCCCTAAAATTTGAAGGAATTCTGGTGAGGTCATTAAGAGGATGCTTTCTGTGAAGTTTCATCCCAATTGACCCACTGGTTACTGAGAAGAAGATGTTGAAGATTTTTTAAGTTTTCACTTTGGCCATATAAGGCAAAATAGCCCCAGCCCCCTAGCGGCAATGTTTTTTGACCAATCAACATTGCTTGTAGGAATTTGATATAGGGTCACCCAAGGAACATTTCTACAAAATTATTTGAAAATCGGCCTGACACTTATGGAGGAGAAGATTTTTTAAGTTTTCATTATAGTCATAAAAGGCAAAATAGCCCCGCCCCCTGGCGGCCATGTTTTTTGACCAATCAACATGGCTTGAAGGAATCTGATAGAGGATCAACCAAAGAACATTTCTACAAAATTATTTGAAAATCAGCCTGACACTTTTGGAGGAGAAGATTTTTTAAGTTTGCACTATAGCCATATAAGGCAAAATAGCCCCGCCCCCCCTGGCGGCCATGTTTTTCGACCAATCAGCATGGCTTGAAGGAATCTGATAGACGGTCACCCAAGGAACATTTCTACAAAATAATTTGAAAATCGGCCTTACACTTTCGGAGGAGAAGATTTTTTAAGTTTTCACTATAGCCATATAAGGCAAAATAGCCCGCCCCCCCCCCCCCCCCCCCCCCCCCCTGGTGGCCATGTTTTTCGACCAATCAACACAGCTTGAAGGAATCTGATAGAGGGTCATCCAAGAAACATTTCTACAAAATTATTTGAAAATCTGCCAACCAATTTGGGAGAAGAAGAATTTTGAAGTTTTTTTCGGTTTCGTTGCCATGGAAACCAGAATTTTGCATGGATCCCACAAATTTGAAGGAATTCTGGTGAGGTCATTGAGAGGATGCTTTCTGTGAAGTTTCATCCAAATTGACCCACTGGTTACTGAGGAGAAGAGTTGACGCACGACGCACGCCGGACAAAAGGCGATCACAATAACTCACCTTGAACAAAGCTCAGGTGAGCTAAAAACAAGAGGGCCATGATGGCCATGGAATCGCTGACACCTGATTTTTTTCTTCACTTTAGCTATATAAACCCCGCCATCTGGCGGGCATAGTTTCCAACCAATCAACTTGGCTCGAAGGAATCTGATAGAGTGTCACCCTAGGAACATTTATACAAAATCATTTGAAAATTGGCCTGACACTTTTGGAGGAGAAGATTTTTTAAGTTTTCACTATAGCCATAAAAGGCAAAATAGCCCCGCCCCCTGGCGGCCATGTTTTTTTACCAATCAACATGGCTTGAAGGATTTTGATAGAGGGTCATCCAAGGAACATTTCTACAAAATTATTTGAAAATCGGCCTGACACTTTTGGAGGAGAAGATTTTTTAAGTTTGCACTATAGCTATATAAGGCAAAATAGCCCCGCCCCCCCTGGCGGCCATTATTTTCGACCAATCAATATGGCTTAAAGGAATCTGATAGAGGGTCATCCAAGGATCATTTCTACAAAATTATTTGAAAATCGGCCTGACACTTTTGGAGGAGAAGATTTTTTAAGTTTTCACTATAGCCATATAACGCAAACAAGAGGGCCATGATGGCCCTTGAATCGCTCACCTGATTTTTTATTTTTTTTCACTTTAGCTATATAAGCCTCGCGCCCTGGCAGCCATAGTTTCCGACCAATCAACTTGGCTTGAAGGAATCTGATAGAGGGTCACCCTAGGAACATTTCTACAAAATTATTTGAAAATCGGCCAGATACTTTTGGAGGAGAAGATTTTTTAAGTTTTCACTATAGCCATATAATGCAAAATAGCCCTGCCTACTGGCGGCCATGTTTTTTGACCAATCAACATGGCTTGAAGGAATCTGAAAGTGGGTCATCCAAGGAACATTTCTACAAATATATTCTATTGCACTATAGCCATATAAGGCAAAATAGCCCTTCCCCCCCTCCCGGGGGCCATGTTTTTCGACCAATCAACATGGCTTCAAGGAATCTGATAGAGGGTCACCCAAGGAACATTTCTGCAAAATCATTTGAAAATCAACCTGACACTTTCGGAGGAGAAGATTTTTTAAGTTTTCACTATAGCCATATAAGGCAAAATAGCCCCCGCCCCCCTGGCGGCCGTGTTTTTTGACCAATCAACATGGCTTGAAGGAATCTGGTAGAGGGTCATCTAAGGAACATTTCTACAAAATTATTTGAAAATCTGCCAAATAGTTTGGGAGAATAAGAATTTTGAAGTTTTTTTCGTTTCGTTACCATGGAAAAAAGAATTCTTCATGGATCCCAAAAAAATTGAAGAAATTCTGGTGAGGTCATTAAGAGGATGCTTTCTGTGAAGTTTCATCCCAATTGACCCACTGGTTACTGAGGAGAAGAAGATGACGCACGACGCACGCCGGAGGCCGGACAAAAGGCGATCACAATAACTCACCTTGAGCAAAGCTCAGGTGAGCTAAAAAGCCCTGCCCACCCTGGCGGCCATGTTTTTCGACCAATCAACATGGCTTCAAGGAATCTGATAGAGACTCACTCAAGGAACATTTCTACAAAATAAGTTCAAAATCTGCCAACCAGTTTGGGAGAAGAAGAATTTTGAAGTTTTTTTCGTTTCGTTGCCATGGAAACCAGAATTCTGCATGGATCCCAAAAATTTGAAGGAATTCTGGCGAGGTCATTGAGAGGATGCTTTCTGTGAAGTTTCATCCCAATTGACCTACTGGTTACTGAGGAGAAGATGTTGAAGATTTTTTAAGTTTTCACTATAACCATAAAAGGCAAAATAGCCCCGCCCCCTGGCGGCCATGTTTTTGACCAATCAACATGGCTTGAAGTAATCTGATAGAGGGTCACCCAAGGAACATTTCTACAAAATTATTTGAAAATCGGCCCGACACTTTTGGAGGAGAAGATTTTTTAAGTTTGCACTATAGCCATATAAGGCAAAATAGCCCCGCCCCCCCCACTGGCGGCCATGTTTTTCGACCAATCAACATGGCTTGAATGAATCTGATAGAGGGTCACCCAAGGAACATTTCTACAAAATAATTTGAAAATCTGCCAGACACTTTCGGAGGAGAAGATTTTTTAAGAATTTTGAAGTTTTTTTCATTTCGTTGCCATGGAAACCAGAATTTTGCATAGATCCCAAAGATTTTAAGGAATTCTGGTGAGGACATTGAGAGGATGCTTTCTGTGAAGTTTCATCCCAGTTGACTCACCAGTTACAGAGGAGAAAATGTTTAAGGACGCCGGACTTAGGGCGATCAAAATAAAAATGTCAATCAAATAACAAACAAGAACAAGAGGGCCATGATGGCCCTAGATCGCTCACCTGAGGCCATTGGTTCATTTCAGAATATCACATCTCTGGGCCATGACCCCCTCCAGGTGGGGCCATTTTTGACCCAATGCACATGATTTGTACAATCTTGGTAAAGTTAAACAAGATGATACTATACATACCAAATATCAGGGCCTTGGGCCTTACGGTTTGGGTCAAGATGTTTTCATTATATAAATCTATGTAAAATTTGTGGCCCCCGGGGTTCGGCCAATTTTGACCCCAGGGGCATGACTTGAAGAATCTTGGCAGAGATCTACTAGATGATGCTACATACCAAATATCAAAGCTCTAGTCCTTTTGATTTGGGTCAAGTGTATTTTCAAAGTTTTCACTATATAAGTCTATGTAAAAGTTCTGACCCCCAGGGTGGGGCCAATTTTGACCCCAGGGGCATTATTTGAACAATCTTGGTAGAGGTCCACTAGATGATGCTACATACTTATTATCAAAGCTCTAGGTCTTTTGATTTGGGTCAAGAAGATTTTTAAAGTTTTCACTGTATAAGTCTTATGTAAATCTTGTGACCCCCGGGATTGGGCCAATTTTGACCCCAGGGGCATTATTTGAACAATCTTGGTAGAGGTCCACTAGATGATGCTACATACTTATTATCAAAGCTCTAGGCCTTTTGATTTGGGTCAATAAGATTTTTAAAGTTTCACTGTATAAGTCTATGTAAATCTTGTGACCCCCGGGATTGGGCTAATATTGACCCCAGGGGCATGATTTGAACAATCTTGGTTAGGGTCCACTAAATGATGCTACATACCAAATATCAAAGCTCCAGGCCTTTTGGTCTGAGTCAAGAAGATTTTAAAAGTTTTCATTATATAAGTCTATGTAAAAGTTCTGACCCCAAAGGGTGGGGCTAATTTTGACCCCAGGGGCATGACTTGACTAATCTTGGTAGAGGTCCACTAGATGATGCTACATACCACATAACAAAGCTCTAGGCCTTTTGGTTTGAGTCAAGAAGATTTCTAAAGTTTTCATTATACAAGTCTATGTAAAAGTTCTGTCCCCCCGTAGTGGGGTCAATTTTGACCCCAGGGGCATGATTTGAACAATCTTGGTTAAGGTCCACTAAATGATGCTACATACCAAATATCAAAGCTCCAGGCCTTTTGGTCTGAGTCAAGAAGATTTTAAAAGTTTTCATTAAATAAGTCTATGTAAAAGTTCTGACCCCAAAGGGTGGGGCCAATTTTGACCCCAGGGGCATGACTTGACTAATCTTGGTAGAGGTCCACTAGATGATGCTACATACCAAATAACAAAGCTCTAGGACTTTTGGTTTGAGTCAAGAAGATTTCTAAAGTTTTCATTATACAAGTCTATGTAAAAGTTCTGTCCCCCCGGAGTGGGGTCAATTTTGACCCCAGGGGCATGATTTGAACAATCTTGGTAGAGGTCCACTAGATGATGCTACATACCAAATATCATAGCTCTGGGCCTTTTGGTTTGAGTAAAGAAGATTTTTAAAGTTTTCACTATGTAAATCTATGTAAACCTTCTGACACCGGGGTGGGGCCAATTTTGACCAAAGGAGCATGATTTGAACAATCTTGGTAGAGGTCTACTACCAAATATCAGAGCTCTAGGCCAAGCAGTTTGACAGAAGAAGATTTTTTAAATTTTTCTTAAAATATTCTTTAAGTTGCCATAGCAACCAGAATTTTTTACCGATGTGAAACATTTGAACAACTTTGAAAGAGGACCACCCAAGGAACATCCCTGTAAAGTTTTATCAAAATTGGCCAAGTGGTTAAGGGGAAGATGTCATTTGAAGCAAAATGTTGACGGACGACGGACGAAGACCGGTCACAATAGCTCACCTTGAGCCTCTAGCTCAGGTGAGCTAAAAATGCCAAACAGCATTATGGACGGGTTTTTCTCATCCAAATAAACATACTGTACAAGTTTGAAATGAATCTGATGAAAACTGTGGACTGTATCCTGTTCACAAGCTGAATTTAACAATATTTTAAAGTTCAAGGGGAGATAATTCTGAACCTAATGGTCCGATGTTGCTCATTTTAAATATGTTGTGAGTTCTCATCAATATAAACATACTGTGCAAGTTTATTAAGAGTTGTCAATAAGACAACAAACACTCGACTATATGGTCTTTGATAGTGAATAAATATTACAATTTTCAAAGATACCTTCAGTAATGGAATCCCCTTTTGATACTGAAGATATATTACAAGTCTGAAGTTAATACCTTTCAAAGAAAATGAGAATTCATAGTTAAAGTAAATTCTAAGTTGAAACAAGGGCACATGACCCAGGAATAACAAACCACATGGTTATCCGCCCTTCAGCAACAGACTCCCCTTTTCATACTGAAGATATATGTCAAGTTTCAAGTCAATATCTTTCAAAGTAAATGAGAATTCAAAGTTTAAGTAAATTTTAAGTCCAAACAAGGGCACATGACCCTGGAATAACAAACCACATGGTTATCCGCCCTTCAGCAACAGACTCCCATTTTCATATTGAAGATATATTTCAAGTTTTAAGTCAATACATTTCAAAGTAAATGAGAATTTAAAGTTTAAGTACATTCTTAATCCAAACAAGGGCACATAAATCTGAAATAAGAAGCTAAAGGGCCATCTGCCCTTCAGCAATGGACTTCTATTTTAATACTGAAGATATATTTCAAGTTTTAAGTAAATACCTTTCAAAGTAAATGAGAATACAAAGTTCATGGAATAACAAACCATATAGTTATTCCCCTTGCCCTTCAGCAATGGACTCTCATTTACATACTGAAGATGTATGTCATGTTTCAAGTCAATACCTTTCAAAGTAAATGAGAATTCAAAGTTTTAAGTAAATTTTAAGTCCAAACAAGGGCACATAACTCTGGAATTACAAACCACAGGGTTATCTGCCCTTCAGCAATGGACTCCCATTTTGATGCTGAAGATATCTTCCAAGTTTCAAGTCAATACCTTTTATAGTAAATGAACTCTGCCAAAAATTTGAACAAAACAAGAGGGCCATGATGGCACTAGATCGTTCACCTGAGTTCCTTTGCACATTTCCTAAAGTAGTTTGCATAACAGCAATGACAATGTAAATCCTTTGACCCCCGATGTGAGGCCAATATTAAACCCAGGGGCATGACTTGAACAATCTTGATAGAGGTCCACTATATGCTGCTCCATATCAAATATCAAAGCTCTAGGCCGCCTTTCCATTTGGGTCCAGAAGATTTTTAAAGTTTTCACTATATAAGTCTTTGTAAATCTTGTGACCCCCGGGGCGAGACCGATATTGACCCCAGGGGCATGATTTGAACAATCTTGATAGAGGTCCACTAGATGATGCTCCATACCAAATATCACTGCCTTAGGCCATTTAGTTTAAATCAAGAATTGTTTTTAAGTTTTCACTATATAAATCTATGTAAAACTTGTGACCCCAGGGGCATGATTTGAACAATCTTGATAGAGGTCCACTAGATGATGCTTCATACCAAATATTAAAGCTCTAGGCCAAGCGGTTTGAAAGAAGAAGATTTCTTAAATTTTCTTCAAAATTTTCTTTTAAGTTGCCATAGCAACCAGAATTTTTGACGGAATTACACCATTTGAACAACTTTGGAAGAGCTTCACCCAAGGATCATTTCGGTCAAGTTTCATCAAAATCCGATGAGCGGTTTAGGAGAAGATGTTGTTTAAAGAAATTGTTGATGACGGACAACGGATGACGGACGATGGACAACAGGCGATCACATTAGTTCACCATGAGCACTTTGTGCTCAGGTTAAACTAAATACTCAACCCAAAAATTCTAAGTCCAAACAAGGGCACATAACTCTGGAATAACAAATCCAAGGATAATCTGCCCTTCAGTAATGGCAACTTCATTTGATACAGAAGATATATTCCAAGTCAATACCTCGACTTAAAAAGAAATGACAGAAGAATAAATAAAGGTAATACATTAGTTTGAGAAAAGGTTAACCAAAAGGTAAACCAGGAAAAGTTTGCATCAAGAAACTTTCGCGTTTTTATTCCCTCAGACATTTTCGCGGCAGAATACTTTCGGGGGTTTCAGGAGGCTGCGAATGTTGCGAAACAAAACACGCTGCATCGCAGTGGATAAGTTGTATTTATTGTACACTGGGGAATACCATATACCTATTCAAATGATGAAAAGGGTAGGTATTTGTTTTGCACCTCCATATTCTATGTACTTAATGTGTATCAACATGTATTGTTATTCACACTTAATGTTAAACAAAGAATTAAAGAATTTTAACCACACAAATATCATCTGCAGTTTGTACCACTTTCTATCTGTGTTAGGCTGGTGATATTCACACCATTACGCATTATTTTGCCATAATTCAACATAACTAAAGGAGAAATTGCTATGGTTATTTTTGAATGAAAAACACCTTTTTATTTGTGTACAATATTCGAGTCCATTCACTGACACCCAAACTTGCAAAAGGTGTATCCTCTAAGTAAATGACTGACATGAGTAACATTTTAAAACAGATGTGTATAGCAACAATGGAATACGCTGAATTGCAGGATTCATTGATAGGAAATTTCTTAGAGCGACTAATTTTCGCATATTCATGAAGAGGGAGTTATTCGCGGCATTTTACTTTTGCGGAAAGTCTACCCGCGAAAGTCGCTAACTTAAAATGCGCAAAATAATTTCCTGGTTTACATTATTTTAAAATTCAAGGGGAAATAATTCTGAACCTAATGGTCCGAAGTTGCTCATTTACGATAGGTTGCGAGATCTCATCAATATAAACATACTGTGCAAGTTTAAAAAGAATTGACTGAAGAATAAAGGTTAAATATCACTTTGAGAAAAGGTTAACCGAAAGGTAAACCTGGGACGCCGCCATCGCTATATTAAAGGATGGAAACCCGTCCAAAAAGTAAAAATATTTACCATGGCTCTGATGGTGTAGCGCGGCTCTGAATATAATGGTCTGCGGCTCTGATGTCGGAGGGCATATATGTGCAAATTCCTACCGTCAACAATGACATACCAACTTTCGCAAAATTTCATAATTCTTGTAGCTATTCTATTTATTTTGTTAAGTGATTATAACTGAACATTAATTTTAAAATCTTAAAATCTGACAAGGTACTGTAAGTGTATTTATATAAGCGCAAACACCCCAAATTGAGTAATTTCGACTTATTAGCACGGACGTGAATTAGCACACTTAGGTCAGTGCTAAAATTACAAATTAGCGAATTGAACAAACAATTTCCGATAAAGTACAGAAATTCCCGAACATCATCGAACATTTACTAGTATTATAGCAGGTGAGTGAGCTGTTTTACACTGAATTAAATGGGCGAGATGTTTTCAGCTGAGGTAGATTTGAGTTGTGTATAAGGATACACTTATTTTGTCAGTAATTAGGCATTTTGTCAGTGTTCAGTATTCAATATGATGCGAAAAGTGGCATATGAGTGCTTCTTCACAATCTTCACAATCTAGTTCTTAGTTTAGTGAAAATGACAGTGACTCTGAATGTTTTTTAGTAGGACTTCCATGTCCATCTAGAGCCTGCTGTTCACATGACAGGGACATACTTAAATCAGGAAATACAGAATTACTCAGTTCTTCTACCCTTTTAAAAAAATGAAAACGCGAAGATTATAAAGATTTCGAAATGCTTTAGTATTCGTCGTAGGATGATAAGTTTACGATCGTCTGTCAGAAATAAAGATTTATAAAATGTGTATTCCTCTATTCATCCGTTATACGGATATCGAAACATATATAAAATACAAACATATGGTAAGTCTTTGTTCCGTTTACACGCCTTTAACAACTGTAGTTAACTTGACAGATAATTTCAGATGAATGTACTCAAAGGAGATTAATTTTATCTTTAAATTCTATGTTTTATAAAATTAATTTTTGAATCTTTTTGAAAAAAATAATTAATGGATTTTTTTTTTTTTGTAAACACTATAGAAATGCATTTCCTTAATTTCTTTTACATCATAATTATGGTATTTTAATACGACGATTGCCATTTTTTCACTTGGATAGCCTTTTGATTTCAGTCAAATACTAGAAGTTGTTTTTGGGAAAAACGTATGTCTCCCCCAAGGGGTATTTGTCTGGCTGACTGTATTTTGTCAGTTAGTGATTTATTTTAAACAAGAGGGCCATGATGGCTCTGGAATCGCTCACCTGATTTTTTTTTTTCACTTTAGCTATATAAGCCCCGCCATCTGGCGGGCATAGTTTCCAACCAATCAACTTGGCTTTAAGGAATCTGATAGAGGGTCACCCTAGGAACATTTCTACGAAATTATTTGAAAATCGGCCTGACACTTTTAAAGAAGAAGATTTTTTAAGTTTTCACTATAGCAATAAAAGGCAAAATAGCCCCGCCCCCTGGCGGCCATGTTTTTTGACCAATCAACATGGCTTGAAGGAATCTGATATAGGGTCATCCAAGGAACATTTCTACAAAATTATTTGAAATCGGCCCGACACTTCTGGAGGAGAAGATTTTTTAAGTTTGCACTATAGCTATATAAGGCAAAAAAGCCCCGCCCCCCCTGGCGGCCATGATTTTCGACCAATCAAAATGGCTTAAAGGAATCTGATAGCGGGTCATCCAAGGAATATTTCTACAAAATTATTTGAAAATCGGCCTGACACTTTTGGAGGAGAAGATTTTTTAAGTTTTCACTATAGCCATATAAGGCAAAAAAGCCCCGCCCCCCTGGCGGCCATGTTTTTTGACCAATCAACATGGCTTCAAGGAATCTGATAGAGAGTCACCCAAGGAACATTTCTACAAAATAAGTTCAAAATCTGCCAACCAGTTAGGGAGAAGTAGAATTTTGAAGTTTTTTTCGTTTCGTTGCCATGGAAACCAGAATTCTGCATGGATCCCAAAAATTTGAAGAAATTCTGGTGAGGTCATTGAGAGGATGCTTTCTGTGAAGTTTCATCCCAATTGACCCACCGGTTACTGAGGAGAAGATGTTGAAGATTTTTTAAGTTTGCACTTTAACCATAAAAGGCAAAATAGCCCCGCCCCCTGGCGGCCATGTTTTTGACCAATCAACATGGCTTGAAGGAATCTGATAGAGGGTCACCCAAGGAACATTTCTACAAATTTATTTGAAAATCGGCCTGACACTTTTGGAGAAGAAGATTTTTTAAGTTTGCACTATAGCCATATAAGGAAAAATATATGGCGGCCACGTTTTTCGACCAATCAACATGGCTTGAAGGAATCTGATAGAGGGTCACCCGAGGAACATTTCTACAAAATTATTTGAAAATCGGCCTGACACTTTCGGAGGAGAAGATTTTTTAAGAATTTTGAAGTTTTTTCATTTCGTTGCCATGGAAACCAGAATTCTGCATGGATCCCGAAAATTTTAAGGAATTCTGGTGAGGACATTGAGAGGATGCTTTCTGTGAAGTTTCATCCCAGTTGACCCACCGGTTACAGAGGAGAAAATGTTGACGGACGCCGGACATAGGGCGATCACAATAACTCACCTTGAGCACTTCGTGCACAGGTGAGCTAAAAAGGGCAATAACTCATCCAAAAGTAGGTCAAATGAAACGCCCTCGTAATATGCGCAACAAGACATAGTACCGATGACTCCTGTGAAGTTTCATAGAAATGTGGCAAAGGGGTTGTGAGATGAAGGCCGGACAAGAATGAAATGGCAATTTTAAAACAAGAGGGCCAAGATGACCCTAAATCGATCACCTGATCGATAGTAAATTAGTAGAAATATCTGGGAAAAAGATCAAGGAGTGCAATTAGAACTTCAAGGTGTGAACACTTCTCAAGAAACAGCTTATAAGTAAAGGTCATTTATATCTTGAAATCTAACAAGAACTTCAATTAGAATTGAATTATAAAGTTTTTGTCATTTTGCACCTTTCTTGATCTGTTTTTAATATAAACCAATATGTCTTGAACAGATTTTTTTAGAGGGTCACTTAAGGATTCTTTCTACTGAATTATCTTGGAGTCTGACAAGCAGATTATGGAGGAAAAGGATTTTAAAGTTTGGTCGTTTTACTCATGTTCTGATGCTGCAGCAACCAAAGTTTTACATAGAATGCAAGTCTTTGCACAATTTTGAAAGAGGATCAACAAAGGAACATTCATGTCCATGACAAATCATGTCATAATTGCTTGTTCACTTTCAATAACAATTGCTGTGGAGACCAGAAATGTTGCGATTTTAACTTTCCACTTCCTGTTAAAGACAACCCTTGCATAATACTCTGCCAAGTGTTACCTCCCTTAGACCATCAATCTAATAACCATATGTCATTTGAAGCAAAAAGTTAATTTTACTCCTTTTCTGATGCTGCTTGGTTGCTATGCCTTTCAACAAATTAATATGGCTTGACAAAGTATGTAGATGATCAATGAAAGAACATTTCTACAAAACTATCTTTAAATCAGACAAGCACTTTTATAAGGATGCTTTATTAAAGTATTGTCAT
The DNA here is from genome assembly GCA_031761405.1 of Serripes groenlandicus. Classification (NCBI taxonomy): domain Eukaryota; kingdom Metazoa; phylum Mollusca; class Bivalvia; order Cardiida; family Cardiidae; genus Serripes; species Serripes groenlandicus. The sequence continues at coordinate 393,861 of JASEVX010000075.1, forward strand.
TTTGCCCCTTTTTTGATGCCGCCTGACTGCCATGTTTTTCGAACAATCAGTATGGCTTGAACAATTTTTATAGAGGGTCACCCAAGGAACATTTCTACCAAATTATATTTGAATCTGACAGGCAGATTCGGAGGAGAAGATTTTTAAAGTTTGGACATTTTGTCCCCTTTCTGATGCCGCAGCAACCAAAGTTCTCAATGGAATTTAAATCTTTGAACAATTTTGAAAGAGGACCACCAAAGGATCATTCCTGTGATGTTTGGTGAAAATTGTTCTTGCAGTTCAGGAGGAGAGGATGTTTAAAGCTAAAAGTTAACGCCGGACGACGGACACAGAGTGATCAGAATAGCTCACCTTGAGCCTTTGGCTCTAGGTGATCTAAAAAGGGCAATAACTCAACCAAAATTAGGTCAAATTAAACGCCCTCGTAATATGCGCAACTAGACGTTGTACCGATGACTCCTGTGAAGTTTCATAGAAATGTGGCCAAGGGGTTGTGAGATGAAGGCCGGACAAGAATGAAATGGCAATTTAAAACAAGAGGGCCATGATGGCCCTGGAATCGCTCACCTGATTTTTTTTTTCACTTTAGCTATATAAGCCCCGCCATCTGGCGGGCATAGTTTCCAACCAATCAACTTGGCTTTAAGGAATCTGATAGAGGGTCACCCTAGGAACATTTCTACAAAATTATTTGAAAATCGGCCTGACACTTTTGAAGGAGAAGATTTTTTAAGTTTTCACTATAGCAATAAAAGGCAAAATAGCCCCGCCCCCTGGCGGCCATGTTTTTTGACCAATCAACATGGCTTGAAGGAATCTGATAGAGGGTCATCCAAGGAACATTTCTACAAAATTATTTGAAAATCGGCCCGACACTTTTGGAGGAGAAGATTTTTTAAGTTTACACTATAGCTATATAAGGCAAAAAAGCCCCGCCCCCCCTGGCGGCCATGATTTTCGACCAATCAACATGGCTTAAAGGAATCTGATAGCGGGTCATCCAAGGAATATTTCTACAAAATTATTTGAAAATCGGACTGACACTTTTGGAGGAGAAGATTTTTTAAGTTTTCACTATAGCAATATAAGGCAAAAAAGCCCCGCCCCCCTGGCGGCCATGTTTTTCGACCAATCAACATGGCTTCAAGGAATCTGATAGAGAGTCACCCAAGGAACATTTCTACAAAATAAGTTCAAAATCTGCCAACCAGTTAGGGAGATGTAGAATTTTGAAGTTTTTTTCGTTTCGTTGCCATGGAAACCAGAATTCTGCATGGATCCCAAAAATTTGAAGGAATTCTGGTGAGGTCATTGAGAGGATGCTTTCTGTGAAGTTTCATCCCAATTGACCCACCGGTTACTGAGGAGAAGATGTTGAAGATTTTTTAAGTTTGCACTATAACCATAAAAGGCAAAATAGCCCCGCCCCCTGGCGGCCATGTTTTTGACCAATCAACATGGCTTGAAGGAATCTGATAGAGGGTCACCCAAGGAACATTTCTACAAATTTATTTGAAAATCGGCCTGACACTTTTGGAGAAGAAGATTTTTTAAGTTTGCACTATAGCCATATAAGGAAAAATAGCCCCGCCCCCCCTGCCGGCCATGTTTTTCGACCAATCAACATGGCTTGAAGGAATCTGATAGAGGGTCACCCGAGGAACATTTCTACAAAATTATTTGAAAATCGGCCTGACACTTTCGGAGGAGAAGATTTTTTAAAAATTTTGAAGTTTTTTCATTTCGTTGCCATGGAAACCAGAATTCTGCATGGATCCCCAAAATTTTAAGGAATTCTGGTGAGGACATTGAGAGGATGCTTTCTGTGAAGTTTCATCCCAGTTGACCCACCGGTTACAGAGGAGAAAATGTTGACGGACGCCGGACATAGGGCAATCACAATAACTCACCTTGAGCACTTCGTGCACAGGTGAGCTAAAAAGGGCAATAACTCAACCAAAATTAGGTCAAATTAAACGCCCTCATAATATGCGCAACTAAGCTTGTACCGATGACTCCTGTGAAGTTTCATAGAAATGTGGCAAAGGGGTTGTGAGATGAAGGCCGGACAAGAATGAAATGGCAATTTTAAACAAGAGGGCCATGATGGCCCTGGAATCGCTCACCTGATTTTTTTTTTTTCACTTTAACTATATAAGCCCCGCCCCATGGCAGCCATAGTTTCCGACCAATCAACTTGGCTTGAAGGAATCTGATAGAGGGTCACCCTAGGAACATTTCTACAAAATTATTTGAAAATCGGCCAGACACTTTTGGAGGAGAAGATTTTTTTTAAGTTTTCACTATAGCCATATAGTGCAAAATAGCCCTGCCACCCCTGGCGGCCATGTTTTTTGACCAATCAACATGGCTTGAAGGAATCTGGTAGAGGGTCATCCAAGGAACATTTCTACAAAATTATTTGAAAATCTGCCAACAAGTTTGGGAGAAGAAGAATTTTGAAGTTTTTTTCGTTTCGTTGCCATGGATCCCAAAAATTTGAAGGAATTCTGGTGAGGTCATTGAGAGGATGCTTTCTGTGAAGTTTCATCCCAATTGACCCACTGGTTACTGAGGAGAAGATGTTGAAGATTTTTTAAGTTTTCACTTTGGCCATATAAGGCAAAATAGCCCCCACCCCCTGGCGGCCATGTTTTTTTACCAATCAACATGGCTTGAAGGAATCTGATAGAGGATCACCCAAGGAACATTTCTACAAAATTATTTGAAAATCGGCCTGACACTTTTGGAGGAGAAGATTTTTTAAGTTTGCATATATATATAGCCATATAAGGCAAAATAGCCCCGCCCCCCCCCTTGCGGCCACGTTTTTCGACCAATCAACATGGCTTGAAGGAATCTGATAGAGGGTCACCCAAGGAACATTTCTACAAAATTATTTGAAAATCGGCCTTACACTTTCGGAGGAGAAGATTTTTTAAGTTTTCACTATAGCCATATATTATGCAAAATAGCCCCGCCCCCCCTGGCGGCCATGTTTTTCAACCAATCAACACGGCTTGAAGGAATCTGATAGAGGGTCATCTAAGGAACATTTCTACAAAATTATTTGAAAATCTGCCGACCAATTTGGGAGAAGAAGAATTTTGAAGTTTTTTCGGTTTCGTTGCCATGGAAACCAGAATTTTGCATGGATCCCAAAAATTTGAAGGAATTCTGGTGAGGTCATTCAGAGGATGCTTTCTGTGAAGTTTCATCCAAATTGACCCACTGGTTACTGAGGAGAAGAAGTTGACGCACGACTGATGACGCACGCCGGACAAAAGGCGATCACAATAACTCACCTTGAGCAAAGCTCAGGAGAGCTAAAAAGGGCAATAACTCATCCAAAAGTAGGTCAAATTAAACGCCCTCGTAATATGCGCAACTAGACGTTGTACCGATGACTCCTGTGAAGTTTCATAGATATGTGGCAAAGGGGTTGTGAGATGAAGGCCGGACAAGAATGAAATGGCAATTTTAAACAAGAGGGCCATGATGGCCCTTGAATCGCTCACCTGATTTTTTACTTTTTTTTTACTTTAGCTATATAAGCCTCGCCCCCTGGCAGCCATAGTTTCCGACCAATCAACTTGGCTTGAAGGAATCTGATAGAGGGTCACCCTAGGAACATTTCTACAAAATTATTTGAAAATCGGCCAGATACTTTTGGAGGAGAAGATTTTTTAAGTTTTCACTATAGCCATATAATGCAAAATAGCCCTGCCTACTGGCGGCCATGTTTTTTGACCAATCAACATGGCTTGAAGGAATCTGAAAGTGGGTCATCCAAGGAACATTTCTACAAAACTATTTGAAAATCGGGCCGACACTTTTGGAGAAGAAGATTTTTTCAGTTTGCACTATAGCCATATAAGGCAAAATAGCCCCGCCACCCCCACCCCCCCCCTGGCGGCCATGTTCTTGACCAATCAACATGGCTTGAAGAAATCTGATAGAGGGTCACCCAAGGAACATTTCTACAAAATCATTTGAAAATCAGCCGGACACTTTCGTCGGAGAAGATTTTTTAAGTTTTCACTATAGCCATATAAGGCAAAATAGCCCCGCCACCCTGGCGGCCGTGTTTTTTGACCAATCAACATGGCTTGAAGGAATCTGGTAGAGGGTCATCCAAGGAACATTTCTACAAAATTATTTGAAAATCTGCCAACCAGTTTGGGAGAAGAATAATTTTGAAGTTTTTTTCGTTTCGTTGCCATGGAAACCAGAATTCTGCATGGATCCCTAAAATTTGAAGGAATTCTGGTGAGGTCATTAAGAGGATGCTTTCTGTGAAGTTTCATCCCAATTGACCCACTGGTTACTGAGGAGAAGATGTTGAAGATTTTTTAAGTTTTCACTTTGGCCATATAAGGCAAAATAGCCCCCGCCCCCCCTGCCGGCCATGTTTTTCGACCAATCAACATTGCTTGAAGGAATCTGATAGAGGGTCACCCAAGGAACATTTCTACAAAATTATTTGAAAATCGGCCTGACACTTATGGAGGAGAAGATTTTTTAAGTTTTCATTATAGCCATAAAAGGCAAAATAGCCCCGCCCCCTGGCGGCCATGTTTTTTGACCAATCAACATGGCTTGAAGAAATCTGATAGAGGATCACCCAAGGAACATTTCTACAAAATTATTTGAAAATCGGTCTGACACTTTTGGAGGAGAAGATTTTTTAAGTTTGCACTATAGCCATATAAGGCAAAATAGCCCCGCCCCCCCTGGCGACCATGTTTTTCGACCAATCAACATGGCTTGAAGGAATCTGATAGAGGGTCACCCAAGGAACATTTCTACAAAATTATTTGAAAATAAGCCTTACACTTTCGGAGGAGAAGATTTTTTAAGTTTTCACTATAGCCATATAAGGCAAAATAGCCCCGCCCCCCCCTGGCGCCCATGTTTTTCGACCAATCAACACGGCTTGAAGGAATCTGATAGAGGGTCATCCAAGGAACATTTCTACAAAATTATTTGAAAATCTGCCAACCAATTTGGGAGAAGAAGAATTTTGAAGTTTTTTCGGTTTCGTTGCCATGGAAACCAGAATTTTGCATGGATCCCAAAAATTTGAAGGAATTCTGGTGAGGTCATTGAGAGGATGCTTTCTGTGAAGTTTCATCCAAATTGACCCACTGGTTACTGAGGAGAAGAAGTTGACGCACGACGGACGCCGGACAAAAGGCGATCAAAATTTCGGTATTTCTAAGACCGCGATTTTTATGCTAGAACTTACCTAATATGTAGCAGGTATTAACCTACTCAAAAACACCAAATTCGGCTTGTTATACTTCCGGTAGGGGTTCCTCCTTAATTAGGGCCCATACAGAAAATTCCTACAGGCCTATTACAAACCTTTGTAAAACGGGGCCCAGTACTTAGCACTATAGGGCTGTAGCGATAGTTCAAACTATCGATATATTGTAATAGTGACAAGGGCAATAGTAATGCATCGATTGTAAAACTGAAGATCAATAACTATCGCAATAGTGGTTGGAACTATCGATAGTATTGGTTCATGTAGTACATTGAATCTAAATATGCAGATATGCTTTTATTTCTTAGAGAAAAGACCATGTTACTTGTCTGTGAACAAATTTTGTTGCCTGAAAAGTGATAAATGTTCTTATTTATGTGTAAGCTGGAAAATTAAGTTCTTTTTGAGAGCAAAGGGTTTCTTTTTAAGTTTTTAAATAAAAGATAAACAATAAAATGCTCTTTTTGATACTTTTATTCCTTGTAATTAGACTTCAGAATAGTTATTTTTTTAAAGTTCAATAAAAGCAATAGTATTGCAATGCATCACAATATTAGTTGTGCAATAGTTTTTGGGATAGGGACGTCTCGCGCCTATCCCATACTCATGCTAATTTCGAAAAGTCGGATTAAAGCTGCAACCACAGTCCACATGTGTATACCTACACCAAAATCGAGTTTTGATTGGTTATAATCTGCCTTTTCAACGATTTCATTGGTTCGACCGAATCACGAAAAACCATCCCACTTGCATTTATTAATCATCGGAAACAAAATAGTTCAAACGAGTGAAACACACTCTGAGCTATGATTGACCTTAATGTCAGTGGTGTAAGGTAACGTCGACCGTGCTGTGACCCCATTAGTTTACAACAGTCGACTTACATAGAGAAATGTGCAAATTACTGTAAATAAAATTATTGAAAGGAGTTGAAACCATTGTGGCAAAAGTAGAAATTGCCTACGATAAGCAATTTCTCCTTTTGTCACAATGTTTCCGATTGTCGTCTGCTGCACATGCGTCTGTAAGCGGGAAATGGTTACATCCTCCCCATGGAAGCGGAACCCTTTCCGTCATAATATAACAGTTCGAATATTGAAATATTGTTGAAAATGGAGCTATTGCTGACAATGAACACTTTCTCCTTTTCACACAATGCTTTCAAACACGTTTCAAATTAATTCTTTTCATATTTAAACGTTTTACTGTGGACATTCTTTTACTCTATCTCCTTTCCGGACACATTTTGAATAACATGCTAGAGATTAATGATAACGAGCAATATCGCCTTACATCAAAAGGAAAAATATATAGTTTATACATAGCTTTGTGGAAAAAGCGGAAATGGGTCACGAATAACCATTCTGCACCGTCTGCTGCACATGCGTCAAAAAGCGAGTTTAAACGGGAAAGGATTGAACCGTTTCCGTTATAGCAACTTAGTTACATACGCATGTTGAAAGCATATTTGCCTACGGAGCAACTGCTGACAATGAGCAATTCCTCCTTTCCAAACAATGCTTTGAAACATGAAACAATTTTTTTCTATAACCTAGATAACGAAAATATTTGTCTACAGTTATTATTTTAACCTTTGCCCCTTAAAGACACATTTGACTAACCTTAACAGATAAATGATAATCAGCAAGTTTGTCTTTTTCCACAAGGTTTTAATTACTATTCAAAATAATACTTTCAGGCTTAGTTAAATGTTGTTTGCTGTATATTTAGTCTACGTGGTCAAGGGTAAGGACTTGTTATTACATAATCCGTCCAAAGAGAGAGGTCCTACTATGTGTATACATGCCATGAAAGAATGGTACTAACGGTATCACCGCTACTGGAGAATTGTTGGTAAAACAGGTCGCGTGTTGTGTTGAATATTCTCACGTGTCGCTGTATGTCGACCCAACTAGGACATAGGAATTAAATCTACAAATTAGAGATAAGATTTCAACACTGATTGATTGTGGTTTAACGCCGTTTTTAACATTTTCTACGTTATATCACGGCGGCCAGTTCATCTACCAATATGTTTCCTGGTTTTCTCACACCAGTACTCCACACAACAATCTTCCCAACCAACTGGGTTCTTTTTCACATAGACTTAGCCCATTTGTGAAAGACGAATGTCGCATTGACTTTTGTCAAACGTCGGAAAGAAAGTTGGCCGAAAATGTCAACATACACACGAGTTATAACCGCAAGGTCATTATTTATTTTATAATTGAGGCGCTTCTACCGATTTTGGGATTAAAATTATAATGTATATGCATTTGCGCTAATTGAAGATTCAACGTTCGTCAACGTGTAATCTAGTCCTAGACGTATCTGTTGACAAATAAACTAGAAGTATAGTCTAAATAGGTTTTTGTAAATTAACCTTGTACAGTCCCATTTCGGAGATACAATTAATTTGCAAATACTTTACAAATACCATAATCTAAGCTTTCCTAAGCACAGACGTGTTTTGACGCATCGAACCAGTCTTCTGTAATCAATACTTTATAAGTTGTCTCTGTCTGTAAAGCTTGGAGGTATAATCCGGTGTCCGGCCGGCTGTCTGCCTGAATGTGCATTCGTCCGTCCGTCATGGATTGCATGTATTGGTCAAAACGTTGTTTCTGTATGGCAGATTTATTTGAAAGTGGTCACACTTATACCGTGTGATCAGGAGAACGGCAAAATACTAGGTACATAACTCTGGTCTGCTTATCTTAGTTATCTTCATTTTTCCCTATTTAGTTCAGCGATTGTCTCAATTAATTTCCATTGTATCCATTTCCAAACTTGGTTTGTAGGTAACTTATGACCTACACATTTGCAGTGCACCATTACCATAACTTTAGCATGCTGCGTTTGGAGTGTGTATATTTTTGTCTTTTCATGTTCTCACTTATTATATGACTTTCGCATGAAAAACACATGCCCTTGTTTCGTTAATGAGTGTTTCCCAAGCGTTGTACTTTGTCCAGAGCGACTGACTGTCTGTCCGTCTTTGTGTTCATCCATCCGTCCGTCTGTCCGTTACGGTTTGCATTAATGGGTCAAAACTTTGTTTCTGTTTCGCGGATCCATTTCAAAGTCGTCACACGTATACATTGGGATTAAGAGATCGATACAATATTTTGAACACAAATCTGATCTGGTTTTTTTAGGTGTAAAACTCATTTTTCATTTCTTCGGTTATTGTCTCAATAGATGTCCAATGTATCAATTTAAGACTTGTTGTATAGGAAACTCAAAAGAAACATAACTATAGCATGCTTTCGATTGTCTTTCATTTATCAGCATGATTACAATATACATTGTGAATCTTTAGTGATTTCTGAACTGGAAATATTTTAATTAAGGGTCGCTGCTCTGTTTTTTGTCAATCTTTTTATTTTGTTTATACAAGAAAAGGGTGAAACTTTGATAAATTAGGTATTTGTATTGTATAGGCAGGCAATATGTGTGCTTCGCACATTTTTGGTTTGGTTTGTTTCAACAATGTTTGTCTATATTACCTATGCCATATATTTTCAACTTACATATATGCCCCTATACCACCAGCGCTTTCAGCGCTTTGATTAACTATTGCAATGGTACTTTCTGAAAATCAAAATCAGATTAAGTTAGAAATGCCTAATAGCTCTAATTGCAACATTCCAACTTGTAATCCATATATCGTGAGTTCAAACCCCGGCTCTTTCAATGAATAAAATGGCTACATTTTACTACATTGTCAGTTTTTAAATTTGAATGAAGAATGTATATTGTTTTATGGCGCTTCGACAGCTAAGGTCATTTAGCGCGCAATTAAATTTAATTATTCATGATCCCTGGGTAAACAAACCAGTACTAGGCTAGAAAATGTGGGCACTCCACCATGACCGTAGTGCCGCGACTGGGGATCTTTTAAATTTGATGTTCAGTTATAATCAGTTAACTAGAGGGTCTTGATGGCCATTTAATCGCTCACCTGAGTTGGTGAAAATGTGGCCTCTAGAGTGTACACAAGCTTTTTCTATGATTTGAACTAGTGACCTACTTTTTGACCCCATATGACCCACTTTAAAATATGTCCAAGATTTTGTCAAGAACAACATCCTGAGCAAGTTTGAAGTTGATAAGGCTGAAAATGTGGCTTCTAGAGTGAACACAAGCTTTTTCTATGATTTGACCTCCTGACCTACTTTTTGACCCCACATGACCCAGTTTCAAAATTGACCAAGATTTTGTCAAGAACATCATTCTGGGCAAGTTTGAAGTTGATTAGGCTAAGAATGTGGCCTCTAGAGTGAACACAAGCTTTTTCTATGATTTGACCTAGTGACCTACTCTTTAACCCCACATGACCCAGTTTCGAACTTGATCGAGATTTTGTCAAGAACATCATTCTGAGCAAGTTTGAAGTTGATTAGGCTTAAAATGTGGCCTCTAGAGTGAACACAAGCTTTTGCTATGATTTGACCTAGTGACCTACTTTATGACCCCATATGACCCAGTTTCGAACTTGACCGAGATTTTGTCAAGAACATTATTCTGACAAAGTGTGAAGTTGATTAGGCTGAAAATGTGGCCTCTAGAGTGAACACAAGCTTTTTCTATGATTTGACCTAGTGACCTACTTTTTGACCCCACATGACCCAGTTTCGAACTTGACCGAGATTTTGTCAAGAACATCATTCTGACAAAGTTTGAAGTGGATTAGGCTGAAAATGTGACCTCTAGAGTGAACACAAGCTTTTTCTATGATTTGACCTAGTGACCTATTTTTTGACTCCACATGACCCAGTTTCGAACTTGACTGAGATTTTGTCAAGAACATCATCCTGACAAAGTTTGAATTTGATTAGGCTGAAAATGTGGCCTCTAGAATGAACACAAGCTAAATGTTGACGACTCACGACGGACGAACAACGGACAAAGCCCGATCACAATAGCTCACCTTGAGCACTTTGTGCTCAGGTGAGCTAATAAAAATAATTGAATAGTTACAAGAATTATGAAAGTTTGCAAAAGTTTGGGGAATTTGCACATCCGACATCAGAGACGCGCTACACCACCTGAACCATGGTAAATATTTTTACTTTTTTATTATCTTTTTATTTCTCTTGGACAGAAACATGTGAGATAAATATCTCACACGTGAATAATGCAAAGTAATTAAATGCACATACAGATTTAACGAAAACAACAACATGGGTAAGCATCTATTTTCCTGTCACGATCTGTTTATTCACAACATGTGACCCCACGGCACAAGTGATTCAGACAAAATTGTATGTATTTATCCAAAGGTTAGTGGATAGTTAAGAAGTTAATAGACAAGAGAACAGCACTACATTCTCCTTTTTCAAAAAATCTACAACATAACAACACATTTCAATGAAGAATGACAAAATTACTTTTTTGGTTTACCTTTTATAGCCGATATATTCAGAGCCGCGTATGCACTGGAAAGTGCGCATAAAATTTTCTTTTAGGAGCCACAGCCACTGGCTCAGATTATGAAGTTTCCTACCTGTGCACATACCAAATATCAAACCTCTGGGCCTTTCAGTTCTGGTCAAGAAGAATTTTTTGAAGTTTTTACTATATACCTCTATGCTAAATTTTGACCACAGGAGTATGCTTAAAAGACTCTTGGTAGAGGTCCACTCGAAGATGCTACATACCAAATGTCCAACCTCTTGGACAAGTGGTTCTACAGATGAAGTTATTTTTTAAATTTGCTTTAAGTTGCCATAGCAACCAGAGTTGGATTTCAATCATTTGAACGAATCTGGAAGAGCTTCACCAAAAGATCATTTCTGCCAAGTTTGATAAATATCCAACAACAATTTAAGGAGGAGAGCTATAAATTGGTTTAAATTTGCAAGAGTTAACAAACTAAACCTGCAAATTAGGACATTTTTCGTTAATTAAGGGGCCATAACTCTGCCAAAAGTGACGGTCAAACTTGGCCTAGCCCTTAACGTAACGAACCCTGTTAGGAAGTTTGAAGAAAATTGGTTAATATTTGCAAGACTTATTGAACAGAAACTGCAAATTAGGATATTTTGCGTTAATTAAGGGGCCAGAACTCTGCCAATTATGGTCCACCAAAAGTGACAATCGAACTTGCCCAAGGCCTTAAGGTATTGAACCTTGTTATGAAGTTTGAAGAAAATTAGTTAATATTTACTAGAGTTATTGAATTGAAGCTGCAAATAGGAACATTTTTCGTTAGTCAAAGGGCCATAACTCTGCCAAATAAGGTCCAACAAAAGTGACGATCAAGCTTGGCCCAGCCCCTAAAATCTAAAACCTTGTTATGAAGTTTGAAGATAATTGGTCAATATTTGCAAGAGGAATTGAATGGAAGCTGCAAATTAGGATATTTTTCGTTAATCTCTGCAAAATAAGGTCCAACAAAAGTGACGATTGAGCTTGGCCAAGCCCCTTAGATCTAAAACATTGTTATGAAGTTTGAAGAAAATTGGTTAATATTTGCAAGAGGAATTGAATGGAAGCTGCAAAATAGGATATTTTTTTCATTAATCTAGGGGCCATAACTCTGCCAAATAAGGTCAGCAAAAAGTGACAATCAAACTTGGACAAGCCCTTAAGCTATCAAACCTTGCCATGAAGTTTGAAGAAAAATGGTTAAAATTTATTGAACGGAAACTACAAATAAGGACATTTTTATCAATCAAGGGGCCATAATTCTGCTAAATAAGGTTGGACAAAAGTGACGATAAAACTTGGCCTAGCCCTTCAGGTATCAAACCTTGTTATGAAGTTTAAAGAAAATTCATTAATATTTGTTACAGTTATTGAATGGAAACTGCAAATCATTTTTTCTTAATCAAAGGGCCATAACTCCAAAAGTGACAATTGAACTTGTCCGAGCCCTTAAGGTGTTGAACCTTGCTATGAAGTCTGAAGACAATTGGTTAATATTTGCAAGAGTTATTGATTGGAAACTGCAAACAAGAAAGCAGTCGAAACGACAGCCATATCCCCCACCCCATGTTTGCTAGGTTAATTAAGGAGAGGCAATTTAGAAATGGGGGTTTGTAATCTGATGGCGAGGTTTTTTTTTTACCAAGGGATCTAGTGATTTGATTCATGATGTAAAAACAACAGAAAAGACATTTGACCCTGAACTGTGACCTTTACCTAGGAACGAGATGGAAGCCTTCCATTTAGCAGTAATGCTGATGGTTTAGTTCTTACCTCTCTCAGTAATTTGTTTAACCCCTTATTAATGGATACTGAGGGAGATATAGAGCAGGTCTCCGAGTATTTAGCTACAGTAGGAATGGAAGGGTACCCATACAGATCAAACCCTTTGCAAAATATTTGCAGAATATGTGCAGAATATATTCCTTTCAAACTACTATTTGCACTCTATTTGCAAATGCTTTGCGGAAAGTAGCTGCAAATACTTTGCAAATATCAATATATCTGGCAAAGGCATTGCAAACGTTAACTTAGATAACTAAAGTAGCTGCAAATACTGTGCAAATACCAACTCTGTCTGTTTATATATATGGCAAATAGTATGCAAATAGTAACTTATTAATTATATAACTGAAGTTTAGCTGCAAGTACTAACTTAGTCTATTAATATTCTTGCAAATACATTGCAAATACTAACTTTGTCTGTAAATATTCTTGCAAAGGGTATGCAAAGGGTAACTTAGAATTTCAAACAGTGCAAGTAGTTTGCAAACACTAACTTATCCCCTGAATGATATTTTCCAAATACAAAGTTGTTGGACTTCAAATGAAATTATTACAATAGTTTTATAAATTATTGACTGATTTAACCACTATATATAACCAAAACATGTGTGCAGCTTATATAAAAGTGTGTATATAAATTCAGTATAATTTTACATAAACATGATGTTTTCAGTTGAAAATGCAAAAGCCAAAGATATGTTTGGCTAAAACATACAATTCTGTAGCAGACGACTTCAAACGCATTTTGTCAAAACATAGAAAATCTCCATAATTGAATGGATAACCTGTGACAAAAAGTGGTAAACATTGTGGCAAAAGGAGAAATTGCACTTTCTTCTTTGTCACTATGTTTTCAAAAAGCTATCTGCTGCAGAGGCGTCAGAAAGCGTGTATATGAGGGAAAGGGATTGTCCCTGAAGTGTTCAGGCCCTAAATATAATTTATAAAGAAAATTGAATTCTGGTTTTATTGATGCATGAATCATAACAATCTTTTCAGGAATAAATTGACAATCGTAGTTCGAAGTTTGATTTACAGGTATTTTTCGATCCTCCTGTAGAGTCGCATTTCAACATGTGGGTCAGTTTAAAAATAAATGCGATCACATGATTGATTTGCATATTAATGAGATCACATGATCCAATCAGGTCAAATATATAACTTCCTGTTGATTTTTCAATCATTTTCCAGTCGCGATTATTTATGAAAATATCGGCACGGAAAGTTAAGAGCATGGTGTTCCGCATCTGGTAAGTATTTATTTTACGATTCAATACATTTGAAAACTTTAAATCAATAACTTTAATTTGATGTAAGTATAAACAAAATCCGTCCACAAACGACGATAGCATGCAAATTTAAAGTTCAAAGGTCACGCTTTTCGAGCATGACTCGGAGGTCAATATACGACGCCATTTTGTCAATATTAAATCGCTGGAGAAAATACACTACAAACCCCGAAATCAGCGCTAACACACAGTCTTGATTAATATTTTGATGAATAATCAGATAATTAATATGATTTTATGAAATAAACCCGTTAATATTTGTTATTCAGCCATTATACTTAAATCCGTTAAACCCTAAACAAAGGGTCACGATTACGTAAATTTTCATAATAAGAAAACAATAACATTGGCGAAAATATTCGCTTACGTGCGAGTTTCTAAACAGTTTTAGAAATGAAACACATATACTCTTGTCATTGCATTGCACACTTATTTAGATGCTAGTTATTATTTAAAACGAAGCCAAATTTTTTATTTTGAAATTGCCAACAGGAATTGATTTCGGACAGTCACATTTTCGGATACGGCAAAGTTGTCATCATACATTTTCGTGATGGACGTGACACATTATAAATATTATGTGTATTTTCAATGATTTGACATTGTATTAATTAATAAGATGAACCCTTTCCCACATGCAAAGATATCTACCATAGAACTGATTCTTTGAAAACATTGTGGAAAAGGAGGCTTTTTTCAAAACTTATTCAATAATTATATTTTCTCTTATATTAGAGATTTTTTAATCATTTGACATATAAAATTATAACCTTACCCACCCGTAGACACATTTGCAACCGATTTTTAAGACATTGTGGAAAAAGAGGATCTTTCTTCAAACTTAATAACTTATTGCAACATCTGCAGCAGATTTTATTTAAAACATTGTGACAAAGGGGGATTTTTTTCTGCAAACCATATTCAATTATAACACTCCTCAATAAAGAGATTTTCCTTAATTTGACCAAAATGTTTTCAAAGTGACTGATGCAGATCTGTCACATGTTGCAATGGATTTATTATTAATTGGCTATAATTGCTATAGATAAAGTATAACCTGTACTGAATTCTTGGAATGAAAATAAAAGACACACATTTACTTTTTCATTCATTTTCATAATTTTATGAATCATGTACATATTTCAGACTTATGACATGATGAATGGTTTATAATGGTATCCAGCCAACACAAGACAATTGATCATCCCTGAATCACCGCTGTCCATCCTGTAAAGATGTTCAATCCCAAAAGAATGTATCAAGAATGACATGAAGATGAAAGATGATGGTGTTATAATTTCAAACATTGAAGCATTGAATGATGATGCCATAAGGTCAAATTTGAAAGATGACAGAGGAATTTTTTCTAATGATCGTATGCTGTGTGTTATTGATTTATTTGGAGCAGATCATGCCTAGTGACAAAAGAAGAAATTGCACAAAACGTTACTCACTTTTATAGGTTATCCATTCAATTATAGAGAACTTCTATTTTTTGACAACATATGTTCAAAGTTGTCTGCTGCAGAATTGTTGTATGAGGGAAAGGGTTAAATCATATAAAATATAGAGGTTATTTATTTCATATTTTATTTATATTTTAAATGATGTTTAATTAAAATAAAGCTTAAAATGGTAAACATATATCTGGATTTATATATACCTTAATTCCCAAGTTTTTAGAATGTAATCTATTTGCAGACTGTTTGCAATCTAGTTGCAGACCGTTTGCAATCTATTTGCAGATGGTTTGCAATCTATTTGCAGACTGTTGCAATCTAGTTGCATAGTATTTGCAATCTAGTTGCAAAGTATTTGCAATCTAGTTGCATAGTATTTGCAATCTAGTTGCATAGTATTTGTAATCTAGTTGCAAAGTATTTGCAATCTAGTTGCATAGTATTTTCAATCTAGTTGCATAGTATTTGTAACCTATTTGCAGATTTTGCTGTTGAATTGGCTGCAAACATTCTGCAAAGGGTTTTTTGAATGCTTCATGTACCCTTTGCAATCTGTTTGCTGTTTGCACAGATCGTTCCAAATCTACCCGTCTGCAGAATATATTCTGCAAATATTTGTAGAATATATTCTGCAAACACTTT
Source organism: Serripes groenlandicus (assembly GCA_031761405.1). Lineage (NCBI taxonomy): Eukaryota > Metazoa > Mollusca > Bivalvia > Cardiida > Cardiidae > Serripes > Serripes groenlandicus. The sequence continues at coordinate 409,742 of JASEVX010000075.1, forward strand.
CGCAAACAATTTGCAAAGGTTTGGAATATATTCCGCAAACACTCCCATTCGTAGGGGGTATCGGTCTGAGTTGGGTTCCTTTGTGTCCTTTTCCAGAGAGTACCATGCAAATGGGAATAAGTCTGTGCAAGACATTACCTCATGTCTCAATCTAGCAATTTGAAATAAAGAGGTCTTCCCCGCTTCTTCAGAGGCAGCTGAGCGCCTGTTGGTCATGCCCATATCCACTGCTGATTGTGAAAGGGGTTTCAGTAGGCAAAACCTTGTCAAAACTTTTTAAGTTAAAAAGTAAGAAGTTGATAAACATCATTTTTTTCAACATTTGCCCTAAAAACAATGTATATATGTATATTATGTAATTTAAATAGTTATATGTGCTATGTGAGATTTCTGTGATCACTTAAAAGAATAAAAACAATGTAAACAAGTGCTGATTGTGATTGCAAGCATTAAGTCACATATATATCCCCAACCGGCAAATTGCCACCACGAGATAAATTTCGATACCGGAAATGAACTCTATCTACCTTTATCTACTTGAAAATCAAATTTCATCGAAATTGGAGCATTTTTAGGTTTTGGGTGCCATTTTGAATCTAAAATGGCCACCACAGCATAAAATTTATATTTGCTTGAAAACCAAATTTCATCGAAATCGGAGCATTTTTTTGTTTTGGAGGCCATTTTGAATAAAAAATGGCCGCCGCTGGGTAAAATTTTGCGTAGCGGAAAACTAAATTTCATCGAAATCGAAGCATTTTTCGGTTTCGGCAGCCATTTTAAATAAAATATGGCCGCCGCGGGATAAAATTTTTGATACCGTAAATGAACTCGCCACACTTATATTTACTTGAAAACCAAATTTCATCAAAATCGGAGCATCTTTAGGTTTCGGCGGCCATTTTGAATAAAATATAGCCGCCACGGGATAAAAATTCGATACCGGAAATGAACTCGCCACACCCATACCAACTTGAAAACCAAATTTTATCGAAATCGGAGCATTTTTAGTTTTAGGCAGCCATTTTTAATTTAAAATGGCCGTCGCGAAATAAAATTTTGATACCGGGAATGAACTCACCACACTTATATGTACTTGAAAACCAAATTTCATCAAAATCGGAGCATTTTTAGGTTTCGGCGGCCATTTTGAATAAAAAATAGCAACCGCGGGATAAAATTTCGATACCAGAAATGAACTCGCCACACCTATGTCTACTTGAAAACAAAATTTCAATGAAATCGGAGCGTTTTAAAGTTTATTGAGGTTTTGAACATTTTTTAAGTATAAAAAGGGGCATAACTCCGGGAAATAGGAACGGAGTTACCTCTGTTTTAAGCGCAAACAATATAATGTGGTGGTTATTATTTCTACCAAGTTTGGCATCAATATCTTATACGGTGTAGGAGAAGTAGGCCGGACAATACGGACGTAATTTCTTGATGTTTGATGGCGGTTGTCTAAAAATGGGCATAACTCTGGGAAAAAGGAACGGAGTTACCTCCTTTTTTGGCACACACAATATCATGTGGTGTTGATTCTTTCTACTAAGTTTGGCATCAATATGTTATACATTGTAGGAGAACTAGGCCGGACAAATGACGGACTGAAATTTTTTGATTTTTGACGGCTTCCCGTTCGAAAATGGCGGCCATCTTGAAAATTCTAAAACCCTCCTGCGCAACTTCAGGCGGAAACCTTTGTTTGTGCCAATTTTCATAAAGTTCCTCCATACATCTCATAGAAAAACTCCGGACAAATTGGAGGTAAAGAAGAAGAAAAATAATAATAAATAGAGATTGTAACTGTAGCAACAGTTACGAACGATTCCCTTGCCATTTTATTGAACAAGGGCAGATAACACAATGGCCCAGAGTATTCGGTAATACGCTAATACACTTGCGAAAGTACTACTACTTGATTAGGGACACATGTACTAAGTTTCAAGTCTCTATCACTTGTCGTTTTTGAGTTATACAAGTCCGAAAAATCGACCAATCAGAAACGAGTATTCGGTCATGCGCTAATACACATGCAAAAGTAGTACTACTTGATAAGAAACACATGTACTAAGTTTCAAGTCTCTATCACTTGTCGTTTTTGAGTAATACAAGTCCGAAAAATCGACCAATCAGAAACGAGTATTCGGTCATGCGCTAATACACATGCAAAAGTAGAACTACTTGATAAGAAACACATGAACTAAGTTTCAAGTCTCTATCACTTGTCGTTTTTGAGTTATACAAGTCAGAAAAATCGACCAATCAGAAACGAGTATTCGGTCATGCGCTAATACATTTGAGAAAGTAGTACTACTTGATTAGAATCACATGTACTAAGTTTCAAGTCTCTATCACTAGTCATTTTCGAGTTATACGAGTCCGAAAAATCGACCAATCAGAAACGAGTATTCGGTCAAGCTCAAATACACATGAGAAAGTAGGTCACTTGATTGGAAACATTTGTACTAAGTTTCAAGTCTCTATCTCTTTTCGTTATCGAGTTATACAAGTTCAAATCACCCAATTATTAAAAAAATGAAAAAGGGGAGATAACTTTGCAAAAAAGTGGCCCAGAGTTATAATTCTTGCATGTTGTACAACTGCACAGTGCCATCTATCTATGTTCCAAGTTTCAATAATATCTGACCATTCGTTCACAAGATATCGCTCTGACAAAAATTGATTAAAATATTGAAAAAGGGCAGATAACTTTGCGAAACATTGGCTCAGAGTTATCATTCTTGAAAACTACACAAGTTCACATTGCCATCTATCTATGTTGGAAGTTTCAATCAATTCCATCAAGTAGTTTATGAGTATTGCTCTGGACAAAAATTTGGATAGAAGAAAGAGAATAATAAGAAACAAGAGGGCCATGATGGCCCTATATCGCTCACCTGATTTAATAGAACTTCAATAGTTTTCAAAGTTTTTACTCTTTTTAGGCCAATACTTTTGGACAAGAAGATTTTTAAAGTTTTGACAATGCACATATAAGGAAAACAAGCTCCGCCCCCTGGCGGCCATGTTTTTCAACGGATCAAAAATATTTAAACAATCTTGGTAAAGGGTGCCCCAAGGAACATTTTTGCAAAATAATTTTTAAATCGGGCCAGTACTTTTGGACAAGAAGATTTTTAAAGTTTTAACAATGCACATATAAGGAAAACAAGCTCCGCCCCCTGGCCGCCATGTTTTTCAACGGATTGGAAATATTTGTACAATCTTGGTAAAGGGTGCCCCAAGGAACATTTGTGCAAAATAATTTCTAAATCGGGCGAGTTCTTTTGGACAAGAAGATTGTTAAAGTTTTAACAATGCACATATAAGGAAAACTAGCTCCGCCCCCTGGCGGCCATGCTTTTCAACGGATCGGAAATATTTGAACAATCTTGGTAAAGGGTGCCCTAAGGAACATTTGTGCAAAATAATTTTCAAATTGGGCCAGTACTTTTGGACATGAAGATTTTTAAAGTTTTAACAATGCACATATAAGGAAAACAAGCTCCGCCCCCCCTGGCGGCCATGTTTTTCAACGGATCAAAAATATTTGAACAATCTTGGTAAAGGGTGCACCAAGGAACATTTGTGCAAAATTATTTTCAAATCGGCCCAGTACTTTTGAACAAGAAGATTTTACAAAGTTTTAACAATGCACATATAAGGAAAACAGGCTCCGCCCCCTGGCGGCCATGTTTTTCAACGGATTGGAAATATTTGAACAATCTTGGTAAAGAGTGTCCCAAGGAACATTTGTGCAAAATAATTTTCAAATCGGGCCAGTACTTTTGGACAAGAAGATTTTTAAAGTTTTAACAATGCACATGTAAGGAAAATAAGCTCCGCCCCCTGGCGGCCACGTTTTTCAACGGATTGGAAATATTTGAACAATCTTGGTAGAGGGTACCTCAAGGAACATTTGTGCAAAATAATTTTCAAATCGGGCCAGTACTTTTGGACAAGAAGATTTTTTAAGATTTGGCAATTTTTCCCTTTTCTGATGCCGCAGCAACCAAAGTTCTACTTGGAATTAATTTCTTTGAACAACTTTGAAAGAGGACTACCTAAGGACCATTCCTGTGAAGTTATTTTGAAATCTGTTCATTGGTTTAGTCATTTGTAGGAAATTGTTAACAGACGCCGGACGGTGAGTGATCACAAAAGCTCACCTTGCATTTCGTGCTTAGGTGAGCTAAAAACAATAGAAAAACAATACGATTCCCAACTCTGTTCGGGAATCGTAATAATAAGAAACGGTGCAAAAACAATATATCCCCCAACTTTGTTGTTGGGGATATAATAATGTAATATATGTATATATAGCGCTATGTGACAAATAAAGTAATGAAAGCATATATTGATTTAGTTTTCTTTTTTTTTTAAATATAGTTTTTATTATGAAATAACATTATGTTTGCAGTAAAAATTTGTGATCAAGGGTCAGAAGGACAGACAATGACAAAGTTTTAACCTTAAACTGTGACCTTGAACTTGGAGGGAGATGGGTGGGTCATGGGTTTCTGCACCTCGTCTTGATATAGTGAATATTTGAGTAAAATTTGATGAAATTGTGATCAAGGGTTTAAAGGTTATACAGCAGGCTGGAAATCAGATGACAAAGTTTTGACCTTGAACTGTGACCTTGACCTTGGGGCGAGATGGGTGGGACATGGGTTCTGCATGTTGTCTTGATGTAGTTAACATTTGGGTAAAATTTGATGAAATTGTGATCAAGAGTTTAAAAGATAGAGAGCGGGCAAGAAATCAGATGACAAAAGCTTTTAACTAGAACAGGGACCTTGACCTTAGGGCAATAAGGATGGGACATGGATTCTGCATGTTGTCTTGATGTAGAGAACATTTGAGTGAAATTTGATGAAAATCTGATCAAGGGTTTAAAAGACATAGAGCGGGCAGGAAATCAGATGACAAAAGCTTTGACCTTGAACTGTGACCTTGACCTTTGGGCAAGATGGGTGGGACATGGGTTCTACAGTCGTCTTGATGTAGTGAATATTTGAGTAAAATTTGATGAATTTGTGATCAAGGGTTAAAAAGATATAAAGAAAGCAGGAAATCGGATGGACAGACGATGAAAAAGTTTTTACCTTAAACTGTGACCTTGACCTTGGAGCAAGACAGGTGGGTCATGGGTTGATAATTTTGATGTAGTGAATTTTTGAGTGAAATTTTATGAAAATCTGATCAAAGGTTAAAAAGATATAGAGCAGACAGGAAATCAGATGACAAAAGCTTTGACCTTGAACTGTGACCTTGAGGGAAGATTCGTGGGACATGGGTTCTGCATGTCGTCTTGATGTAGTGTACATTTGAGTGAAATTTGATGACACTCTGATCAAGGGTTAAAAGATAACGAGCAGAAAATGGTGTTGACAGACAGACAGACGGAGGCCATTCCTATATTCCCCTTTCGCTACGCGGTGGGGGATAATTAGGACATTTTTTGTTAATCAAGGGGCCAGAACTCTGCAAATTAAGCTCTGACAAAAGTGACATAACTCTGCCAAATAAGGTCCACCAAAAGTGACTATAGAACTTGCCCAAGCCCTTACGGTATTAAACCTTATTATGAAGTTTGAAGGAGTTATTGAATGGAAATGAAGTATGACAGACAGAATGACAGACAAATCCAAATCAATATCCCCCGTTTCGGTGAAAGCAGGAGATAACAAGAGGGCCATAATGGCCCTAGATCGTTCACCTGAGTTCCTTTGCACCTTTCCTTAAATACTTTGCAGAACAGCCTTGACAAAGCTACATTCAAAATTGAGTCTATGTTAACCTTGTGACCCCGGGGTGGGGCCGATATTGATCCCAGGGGCATGATTTGAACAATATTGATAGAGATCCACTAGATGATGCTCCATACCAAATATCAAAGCTCTAGGCCTTTTAGTTTGGGTCAAGCAGATTATTAAAGTTTTCACTATATAAGTCTATGTCAATCTTGTGACCCCCGGGTAGGGGCCGATATTGACCCCAGGGGCATGATTTGAACAATCTTGATAGAGGTTCACTAGATGACGCTCCTTACCAAATATCATAGCTCTAGCCCTTTTAGTTTGGGCCAAGAACATTTTTAAAGTTTTCACTATATAAGTTTATGTCAATCTTGTGACCCCCGGGTGGGGCAGATATTGACCCCAGGGGCATGATTTGAACAATCTTGATAAAGGTTCACTAGATGATGCTCAATACCAAATATCAAAGCTCTAGGCCTTTTAGTTTGGGTCAAGAAGATTTTTAAAGTTTTCACGATATAATTCTATTTGAATCTTGTGACCCCCAGGGTGGGGCCGATATTGACCTCAGGGGCATGATTTGAACAATCTTGATAAAGGTCCACTAGATGATGCTCTATATCAAATATCAAAGCTCTAAGCCTTTTAGTTTGGGTCAAGAAGATTTTTAAAGTTTTCACTATATAAGTCTATGTAAATCTTGTGACCCCCAGGGTGGGGCCGATATTGACCCCAGGGGCATGATTTGAACAATCTTTATAGAGGTCCAATAGATGATAGAGTTTTAGACGGAATTACATCATTTGAACAACTTTGGTAAAGCTTCACCCAAGGATCATTTCTGTCAAGTTTTATCATAATCCGATGAGCTGTTTAGGAAAAGACGTTTAAAGAAATTGCTGACGACGGACGACGCACGACGGACAATAGGCGATCACAATAGTTCACCATGAGCACTTCGTGCTCAAGTGAACTAAAAATTGGACAAACTGGGAAAATATTATCTTCTAAATATATTCTTTCTGATTAACCCTTTCCCTGTTCAGTAATTTTGCAAACAACTCCTCCAACCATGATTATTATACTGAATATCGTTTTGGTACATAAAACAAGGAATTTAATTGCCAATTACAATAGTGTAGACTTTTTAACCCACAATCTTTCAATGGGCAAACACAGAAGAGCGATATCAGTTAGCTCTGTTTGCAAAGGCCTTACCATGAGGTAAAGGGTTAATGTGTTGCTGTATATATGTATTTCCTTGTGTAGAGGGCCATGGCAGTATAGTATTGGTATACCATTACAGTATAGTATTAGTAATTTGTAATAGTATACTGTATAAGTGGATATTTTTGCAGGCGGAAAAGTTTGCGCTTTTTAGTTTACCGCCATTTCGCATGCGGTTTTTCAGGAAAATTAGTTACGGTTTCATTCTATGTTACGATAAAACCTTGCACATACCACAATCTTATTTTTTGCGTGTGGATATTTTCGCAATTTCTTATAAATCGATAAAAACGCGAAAATTACCACTTATACAGTACCATTAACCTCATTAGCATGTGAAATGTTTGCCATTCCTATACTATTGGTTTGCTGTATAGGATTAATACTTTGTTATATTACAGGATTAGTGATTTGTTGTAGTTGTTTGATAACCTTTTTTTTTTTTTTTCATTTGGGAATTGGATCTTGGCTAACTGAGTAAGTAAGGGTTAATAAATCAATTATACCAACCTGCCAAGAGTTCACGTTCAGGGCCATAAGCTTTCCACTTTGTCTTGTCTACCATGTTTAAATCCTTCCTGTAGTCTGCTTCCTTTAGCACACTTTCCAGCTCTGTCCAGTCAATTTCCAAGTCCTTTGTGATGGACGTCCAAGTGGGAAATTTTTGCCTTAATTGATGTTCGACATTAACCAGATCTTTGATACTGTTTTTTAATGTGTAATGTGATACAGTTGGGTGTTGTTGGGTAATGCTTTTGGGAAACACATCCTTCTTAGGATTTCCATCCTCATCGTTTGGTATTTCAACTCTGACAATATTTTTATTGTTCTCTAATTTGTACAACCATTGCTGAAACACATAAAGATGGACATGATGAAAGATGGAATCAAGTCCATAGTGAAACTGTTACTTCACTTTGTTTGTCAGACAACCTGCATGTCAACACTTTTTAAATATACAGTTTACATGGTGTAAAGTCCTTACTGCTATACCCTGTCATGCCTGTGACACAAATTTGTGTCACTTGAAACGAACCTCTATTTTCCTGTTTTCACAGTGAGCAAACTCTGGCCAAGATACTATATGAGTATAACCTCCTTAGGAAAGCCTGACAGGGGGTGGTATTGAGCAGTCTTGTCATCTTGAAATCAAATGAAAATCCTGAATACCGTCAATGAATTTTCAATGATCACTCCCCTGAAACTGTGCTATACATAAGTATATTAGTCTTTCAAGTTTATGTAAAACAAATTACTCCATGGTTTGGGATAAAAGAAGACCATTTTTGTAGCATTTGAAAGTATCATGATATGATTTCCTATACTAAACTATGAAAAGCATTCAAAATGACTTTGAATGCCTAATTGGACTACGGACCCCTTTTAAAGATGCCGTGGAAACCAGAGTTTTCATTTGATTTTAATTATTTTAGCTATTATGGTAGAGGACCACCTAGACAATAGTTTTATGAATGCAATTCATTGCTCAGTATAGGATGAGTACACTTTTGAAGTTTTGGCACTTTGGCCCCTTTTTCGTGCCGTGCCAACAAGAGTCCTGATCCAAATTTAATTGTTTAGCTATTTTGGTAAAGGGTCACCTGGACAACATTTCTATTTAGTTTGAATGGAATTGGCATAGTGGTTTAGGAGTAGTCATTTAAAGGAAATTGTTGGCACCACAGGTGAGCTAATAATGAAGTTCTAATCATCACAAGAAGTAAGGCCAAGAAAAATAATAGTAGTGATTCCGGTTTCCTGACCGACCCCATTATTTTGCTGCCTACCCTAAAACCTTTTTTTTCCCAATATTAAACATATTCGCAGACAGGCCATGGCGTCAAGTAAATAAACTTTTCCAACGCCTGGTTCCCAGTCTCATTCGTAAAAAATTGATAATACGAAGCAGGGATGCACTTCTTGCCGGCTACCAGGGCCCTCAATTGGCTGTTATTGCCATCGAATATCGTCTGCTTCCCCCACAGAAAAAGTTATCTTTTTTTCCCAACCAAAGATGAAGTCACCCCTCAGAGCAAAAATTCTGGTTCAACAAACGGTTATCAGACTAAGTATAATCAGACATCCGATCACAAAATATTGCATGATCAAAGGCAAAGTAATATTCTGCAGAAAATACACAGCATATTTTTTGCAGAAAAGAAACTGTAATTGACTGGTCCCCATTGACAATCGTTGGGTACCAGTCTAATACTGTAATGGCTAAAAATAACTATCGGATTTTCCGGGGTTACAGAAATGACAAATAACAAGAGGGCCATGATGGCCCTTGATCGTTCACCTGAGTTCCTTTGCACATTTCCTAAAATAGTTTGCATAATAGCAATGACAAAGCTACTTTTCAAAATTAAGTCTTTGTAAATATTGTGAAATTTCAGCAAGTTTCATAATATAAAATTTACTAAAAACAATCAAGACAAATGAGTACTTTTCAAAGAAAGTAGAATTTCTTTGTCCCAGACATTTCATTCATAAACATTTTTCACAAAGGACGAGTTTGCACTTGATACCAAGTATTATTTTAGCCAACTACTGCTGCAACTCAAACAGATACTGTATCAATAGTACTTTGATTATGACATCACTTCCTCTTCAAAACATGGCTGCTATGATGTCAGCAGTTTACATCCGAAGGAGTAAACAGAGATTTGGAATTTTGAATAAACGGTTAGTACAGATGACATTTTGTTTCTGCAGATATGTTTCTTATAGTAACAATAACCTAAATGCACATTTTGTGCATTGATTTATGTTATCATGATGTATAAATGTGCATATGTTGATTTTTCCTACAGTTAAGACCATAGAGGTCATAAGACCATGACAATCACTATTTTGTAACTAAACCTACCATGATGCAATGTTGAAAATTGCTTCTTGCTGAATTTGAATAGAAAGAAAACTCAATTTTTCCAAATAAATAGTTATCACTTACACCAGTTTTGTTGCTTTAAATTTATTTTTCACTGTTCTCATATTTAAATAAACAAGTAACTGGAGGATTGCAAGCAATACCATAGTCCCCTACCGGTTTGCACTTTTGAGTCAAAAATTAGGCAAGCAAGAGTTATGGTTCATGTCCACTGCACTCCCCCTTGATGAGATGCATCCATGTGTGAAATTTCATAACCATAGCTAGTACAGTTTTGGAGATATGCTCCGGACAAAAATCAAGTATGAAAATAAAGAAAGGGAAATAACTCAAAAATTAGGGAAGCAAGAGTTATGGTTCATATGCACTGCACTCCGCATTGATGAGATGTATCCACATATGGAATTTCATAGACCTAGGTAGTATAGTTTCGGAGATATGCTCCGGACAAAGAACTGGATTCCGCCCGCGCAATAACTCAAAAATTAATCAAGCAAGAGTTATGGTTCATCTGCACGGCAACCCCCCTTGATGAGGTGTATCCATGTGTGAAATTTCATAACCATAGGTAGTATAGTTTTAGAGATATGCTCCGGACAAAAATCAAGTATGAAAATAAAGAAAGGGAAGTAACTAAAAAATTAGGCTAGCAAAAGTTATGGTTCATGTCCACTGCACTCCCCCTTGATGAGATGCATCCATGTGTGAAATTTCGTAACCATAGCTAGTACAGTTTTAGAGATATGCTCCGGACAAAAATCAAGTATGAAAATAAAAAAAGGGAAATAACTCAAAAATTAGGCAAGCAAGAGTTATGGTTCATGTCCACTGCACTCCCCCTTGATATGATGTATTCATGTGTGAAATTTCATAGCCATAGCTAGTATAGTTATGGAGATATGCTCCGGACAAAAATCAAGTATGAAAATAAAGAAAGGGAAATAACTCAAAAATTAGGCAAGCAAGAGTTATGGTTCATGTCCACTGCACTCCCCCTTGATGAGATGCATCCATGTGTGAAATTTCATAACCATAGCTAGTACAGTTTTGGAGATATGCTCCGGACAAAAATCAAGTATGAAAATAAAGAAAGGGAAATAACTCAAAAATTAGGCAAGCAAGAGTTATGGTTCATGTGCACTGCACTCCCCCTTGATACGATGTATTCATGTGTGAAATGTCATAGCCATAGCTAGTATAGTTATGGAGATATGCTCCGGACAAAAATCAAGTATGAAAATAAAGAAAGGGAAATAACTCAAAAATTAGGCAAGCAAGAGTTATGGTTCATGTCCACTGCACTCCCCCTTGATACGATGTATTCATGTGTGAAATTTCATAGCCATAGCTAGTATAGTTATGGAGATATGCTCCGGACAAAAATCAAGTATGAAAATAAAGAAAGGGAAATAACTCAAAAATTAGGCAAGCAAGAGTTATGGTTCATGTCCACTGCACTCCCCCTTGATGAGATGCATCCATGTGTGAAATTTCATAACCATAGCTAGTACAGTTTTGGAGATATGCTCCGGACAAAAATCAAGTATGAAAATAAAGAAAGGGAAATAACTCAAAAATTAGGGAAGCAAGAGTTATGGTTCATATGCACTGCACTCCGCATTGATGAGATGTATCCACATATGGAATTTCATAGCCATAGCTAGTACAGTTTTGGAGATATGCTCCGGACAAAAATTTGCCGGACTGACTGACTGACTGACTGACTGACAGATGGACTGACGGACTGACGGACGGAGTGCAAACCTAATAGTCCCCTTCGGCACGCCGGTAGGGGACTAATAACAAATGAGCATGTCTTTGCAACTCTGTATTATTACTGGAATCACACTGTATTTACACTGACAACACACTGGATTGACATTGGATATACATGTACACTGGCAGCACACTGGAATCACATTGAATTTACACTGGCAACACACTGGATTCATATTTGATATTTGAACAACTTTGGTAGAGCTTCACCCAAGGATTATTTCTGTCAAGTTTGATCAAAATACTTTGAGCGGTTTAGGAGGAGATGTCGTTTAAAGAAATTGATGACGACGAATGACGCATGACGGACAACAGCTGATCACAAAAGTTCACCATGAGCACTTCGTGCTAAGGTGAACTAAAAATCCATATTTTTACAATAAATTAATGGGTTTTTTATTTCAATTAAGTAATGAATAAATGAAATATTGTTTTTTTTTTTTTTTTAAAAAACAAGAGGGCCATGATGGCCCTCGATCATTCACCTGAGTTCTTTTGCACATTTCCTAAAATAGTTTGCATAACAGCAATGAAAAAGCTACATTCCTAATTAAGTCTAGGTAAATCTTGTGACCCCCAGGGAGGGGCCGATATTGACCCCAGGGGCATGAATTGAACAATCTTGATAGAGGTCCACTAGATGATACTCCATACCAAATATCAAAGCTCTAGGCCAAGCTGTTTGACAGAAGATGATTCTTTTTAAAAAATCTTTAAGTTTAAGTGAACATAGAAGTCCACTAGATGATGCTCCATACCAAATATCAAAGCTCTAGGCCTTTTAGTTTGGCTCAAGAAGATTTTAAAAATGTTCACAATATAAGTCTATGTAAATCTTGTGACCCCTGTGATGGGGCCAATATTGACCACAGGGGCATGACTTGAACAATCTTGATAGAGGTCCACTAGATGATGCTCCATACAAAATATCAGAGCTCTCGGCCTTTTAGTTTGGGTCAGGAAGATTTTTAAAGTTTTTACTATATAAGTCTATGGAAATCTTTTGAACCCGGGGGTGGGGCCGATATTAATCCCAGGGGCATGATTTGAACAATCTTGATAGAGGTTCACTAGATGATCAAAGCTCTAGGCCCTTCCATTTGGGTCAAGATTTTTTTTAAAGTTTTCACAATATAAGTCTTTATAAATCTTGTGACCCCCAGGTTGGGGCCGATATTGACCCCAGGGGTATGACTTGAACAATCTTGATAGAGGTCCACTAGATGATGCTCCATACCAAATATCAAAGCTCTAGGCCTTTTAGTTTAGGTCAAGAAGATTTTTAAAGTTATCACAATATAGGTCAAGAAGATTTTTAAAGTTATCACAATATAAGTCTATGTAAATCTTGTGACCCCAGGGTGGGGCCGATATTGACCCCAGGGACATGATTTGAACAATCTCGATCGAGGTCCACTAGATGATGCTCCATACCAAATATCAAAGCTCTAGGCCAAGCTGTTGGACAGAAGATGATTTTTAAAAAAAAATCTTTAAGTTGCCATAGCAACCAGAGTTTTAGACGGAATTACACCATTTGAACAACTTTGGTTGAGCTTCACCCAAGGATCATTTCTTTCAAGTTTAAGTCTATGTAAATTTTGTGACCCCCGGGATGGGGCCGATATTGACCCCAGGGGCATGATTTGAACAATCTTGATAGAGGTCTTCTAGATGATGCTCCATACCAAATACCAAATATCAAAGCTCTATGCCTTTTAGTTTGGGTAAAGAAGATTTATAAAGTTTTCACTATATAAGTCTATGTAAATCTTGTGATGCCCGGGCCGGGGCCGATATTGACCCCAGGGGCATGATTTGAACAATCTTGATAGAGGTCCACTAGATGATACTCCATACCAAATATCAAAGCTCTAGGCCAAGCTGTTTGACAGAAGATGATTCTTTTTAAAAAATCTTTAAGTTGCCATAGCAACCAGAGTTTTAGATGGAATTACACCATTTGAACGACTTTGGTTGAGCTTCACCCAAGGATCATTTCTTTCAAGTTTGATGAAAATCTGATGAGCGGTTTAGGAGGAGATGTTGTTTAAAGAAATTGTTGACGACGGACGACGGACAACAGGCGATCACAATTGTTCACCATGAGCACTTCGTGCTCAGGTGAACTAAAAACTTGAATGAATCCTAGATTGACAAAAAATAAAACTTGATTTGTCAAAAAAATCTACAAGAAATCCGGAGATTTATGTGTTTCACCTGTCAGCGCTATCACTAAAGGTGATTAATACCCCCACAACAGCGTCCTGTCACAAGAGGCAAACAGTAAAATTCATGTGATGTGTGTATTCCACATGACACACTTTGGTAGGATTGGTACCAGATTAATCAACCCTTACTATCCTGGAACGAAGTATATTTGTCATTTGCAAACACTGTACATAACCCAGATCAGAAGGCCTTTAGAAGCCCTCCAATCAGGGTCTGCACTGTTTGCAGTCTGAGCATTTGTTTTCTGAAACAAAGGTCAAATGTCAAGGTCAAGTTCAAAGCAATCCAAATATGGTACAATAGGTCATGACAGTCTTTCTCCAAAAGACACATCCAAACACCAGATTTGGAATTTGTAGGTAGGAGTGCAAAGGAGTTATGCTCTGGACAAAGTCAGAGTATGTTTCTAAAACAGAGGTCAAAGGTCAAGGTTAAAGTGAACCAAATATGGTACATGACACTTCGTCTTCCAAAGACACATCCAGACACCAGATTTGGAATTTGTAGGCAGGAGGGCAAAGGAGTTATGCTCTGAACAAAGTCCGGGTATGATCTGTTTTCTAAAACAAAGGTCAAAGGTCAAGGCCAAAGTAACCCAAATATGGAACACAACACTCTGTCTTCCAAAAATGCATCCACACACCAGATTCCGTATTTGTAGGTAGAAGGTAAAATAATTATTCTCCGGACAAAGTTTAAGTATCTGTTTTCTAAAAATAAGATCAAAGGTCAAGGTCAAAGTGACCCAAATATGGTACGCAATACACTCAATCTTCCAAAGATGCATCCACACACCAGATTTCGTATTTGTAGATAGAAGAGAAAAGGAGTTATGCTCTGGACAAAGTCTGAGTATGTTTCTAAAACAGAGGTCAAAGTGAAGCAAATATGGTACACAACACTCCATCTTCCTAAGACACATCCAGACACCAGTTTTGGAATTTGTAGGCAGGAGGGCAAAGGAGTTATGCTCCGGACAAAGTCTAAGTATCTGTTTTCTAAAACAGAGGTCAAAGTGACCCAAATATGGTACATGACACTCAGTCTTCCAAAGACACATCAACACACAAGATTTCGTATTTGTAGGTAGAAGGGAAAAGGAGTTATGCTCCGGACAAAATTGAGTATCTGTTTTCTAAAAATATGGTCAAAGGTCAAGGTCAAGGTCAAAGTGACCCAAATATGGTACCTGACACTAGTCTTCCAAAGAGGCATCTATACACCAAATTTCGAAAACTCAATACCTCTGGTTGTTTCAGAGAAAAACGAGAAACTTTAACATTGACGCCGCCTTACAAGCTACACCTTAGTCCCCTCTGCTCCTAAAGTCGCAGGTGAGACAAAAATGGTAGCTGCCGATCTGTTTACATTGTTTCAGGCTGCAATTTTTCCCATTTAGCATAGAAAATAACAAGAGGGCCATGATGGCTCTGAATCGCTCACCTTAGAGTCATTGCCCTTATGCCACATTGTTTTGCAACTCAAGCAGAAGACATTTCAGTGAATTAACCAATTATCCTGACCTGTAGGAGATTAGTGATTAATGGTTAATTCTGGTTATAAAAAGGTTAAAAGGTTCAAGAAGGAAAGGGTTCACCCCAGTACTTGTCAGACAGACCACATCAAAATGTCATCTATTAAACAAGTATATCATTATATATACAGTCGAACTTCGTTAGGTCAAACTTGAAGGGTCTATGAGAATTTGTTTGAGTTATAAGAAGTTCGACATATCTGAATTTCAATATAAGATTTCATTTTTATGCATGTTTTTGATGGATGTGAATACATTTGGAAATGGAATAACATATCATCACCACAACGATCAGTTGACCACCATTGTGGAAGGGGAAGAACGTGTATTTACTCAACAAGAATAACAACAAGCAAATAAATGCTTTACCTTAATACTTTCTAATCCAGGTTTACTTATATGTACATGTGGATGTCAAAAAACTAATTTCCACTTATGGTTTTACATTTGTTTATTGTCGCCTATTATTTTCTGCTGTGGGCTAAAAATAGAACAATGACACATATTTCAGACTAGTTTATTCTACGGGTCCATTATGACTAAATGCGTCATATTTTAATCAATCACTATTTATCAAAATTCTTTTATCAAACATTAAAGTGTACAAAATTGTAATCAGAGAACGGCTTGTAAAATAATTTGCAATGCCTTGATGGATACCGGGTATGAAAAACGAATTGCAAACATGTCACCTGTCAGTTTGGAAGGTGTGAAACTTATCTACTTGATTGAAATTCTATTGTTCCAGTGTACCAAGGTTAATTATAGCGAATATACATGTGAAGGGACCGCAGTAGGTATTCAAGAGTTTGAGTTCAGGTGTGTTCAAGAGTTCCGGGAAGGTACAATATAGATCATATAAGGATTTTGCCGGGACCAAGGACCGAGTTTGAGAGATTGGGGGTGTTCGACCTAACGAAGTTTGACTGTACATACATTATGGTGGTTAGCAATTAGGGTCCGAATTTAGACTCGCATACTTGCAAAATGCAAGTGCAATTAACAGATTGCGAGTAGAAATAAATTCAACTGACAATTTTCTATG
Source organism: Serripes groenlandicus (assembly GCA_031761405.1). Lineage (NCBI taxonomy): Eukaryota > Metazoa > Mollusca > Bivalvia > Cardiida > Cardiidae > Serripes > Serripes groenlandicus. The sequence goes on from JASEVX010000075.1 coordinate 426,211, forward strand.
AGTAAGAATTAACGACATCTCAAATCTGTTTTCCGATATATCAAAAAAGTTGAGTTTCATTTCTTTCGTCGCCGAGTTCCCCTCCCATTTAACTTGACAAAAGAGCAAGATGCAGTTATTTTCATTGTTTATATACAAAGGTCAAGGTTTTCTGATTATCATGCCGTTATAAATGTTATACTCAATCTCATGTGTTGGCTCATTAACATTAGCCAATCGTATCACGTCTTAATGATTGTATTGGATGGGGGAAAAATAGCTGTCATTACGGGGTTTGTCTCATGTAAATCCTTTAATTCTGCAAAAGATACGTCATGGAGAGCTCAAAACAAAATGAAATAGTAAGAATTTAGTCATTCACCGAATAGCTTCACATCAACAGATGTATTAGACTTCATTACTTGTGAAAATGTTTTTGAGCCCTTCCGAATAATTAAAAAGCGACTTCTGGTTGATTGATTGATCGGCTCGCTTATTACTTTCACTTTCGCGAAAAATAATAGACAACTACATGCTTGCTAATGAATTTTGGCATAGCAGTGACAATTCTTTGGGTATTTTTTTTAAAATAGAAAATAGATCAAAGGTGTGTAATTTGGGCTAGGGTTAGCACAGAAGTATTAGCCCGATAACTTTGCTTTTGGTGTTCGATTATTTTATCATATATATCTCAATTAATCTGGAAAATGCCGACATTTGATATGCATTTAAATTATGCAACAATGTTGTAGTTATGCAACAAGATTTTGATACTTATAAGTTACAGTCCATTGATTTTGGCTCTTTGTTTATTGAATTCATTTGAAAATGGCGAAGAAGGCAGGGTGCACGATGCCGATTGTTCATTTCTTTTCAGGCATTATGAGTGTTTAAAAAAGAAGTTAGTAAGATAATATGAGGATCATTAGTGATGCCAAACAAAACAGTTAAAAATTGTACCTACAAGCAAAATATTGTAACTGAAGTTAGAACAGTTTTGCAATAAAAGATAAAATCATTCTATTTCTGTTAGACATGGGGTGGTTTGACAGCATACATTTATTAAAACACAAAATGAGACTATGTTTAGTCTGGTTAATGATAAAGCAAAATATGTCTTACAGTATTGTATGTTTTTACAAAAAAATACGGATAAAAGTAAAATTGCCAGTTGAATTTTCATTCTGCCAGTAGAAAACAAGAAATGTCAGTGTAACTGACTGATGCCCCCGAAATGAATGCCTGATCCAACTAAAGTGGGATTTGAAAAAATCTTTGTGACAAAAAATTCCATGATGTAATTTTGTCTTCTTTTGTGTCTGTGGTACATAAGCCAGCCATCAAACAAACACACCTTTCCCAAATTCCACCAGTTTCAAAGAAGAATATTATGTTATGAATGCCATTTCCTTAATTTAAAAAACATTTTTTTCCATGAAAAGATAATTCTATATTACAACACAAAATGGTAAATGTCTCCCTATTATGGTTCCAAGTGGTCATTTCAACAAATCGAACAAACATTATAACAAATTATCTTTTCATCATGTTCTAAAGCCACATGACTTGAGTGTCATTTTTGAGCATTGAGCATCATAATATTAATCAAAACCCTTCATTGATTTAGTTATTTTATTTTATTTTGATGTCCTACCTGTAACCTGTTGACGTTTCTTCAAACGGGCTTATATGCCTTCATGTGTACAACACTCGAAGCCTATGTTCGTTTATCTCAAAACCAGTGGCAGAAATCCATCTAACGTCTATTGAAAACAGAGATATTAAAGTCTCATGTTAGCTCAATGGAATCTTTTCTTTTGCCATCATTGCTAACATACTTGGTAAATCAGTTTTCTGGCACTAGACAAAGATAGTCTTGGTTAAAACCGCTTTGAACTTCGAGGTATTAGAAACACGTTAAGACAAATATTATTTTACTTATCATCCGAATTACCACTGCATTAAAACATTACCAAGAAAACAATGACGAATAATGACAAATAAATCCGTGACACAAACTTAATCACTTGCAAATTAACAAATTAATGCCAAAATCGGCCAAAACTTCCCGGAAGTTGTAATAACTCATTGTCTGGTTCCCGATTTTCATTTTTACTGATTCGTTCCACTGCATTTAGCGATATACAGTCACATCTAGCATGCAACTTTATATGAAATAGCGTATTCGATATAAAATATAGATAACAAGCATTTTCAGTGAAAAGATATCCCCCGCCAACGATGGCTTGTTTGTAATTGATGGCTTGTTTGTGCATGAAGGTCTTTATGTTTAATGTGCAATTGACCTTTAAATTTCAACTTCTTCGCACAAGATCAAGAGGAAAGAAAAAAGTTATGACACTGGTTTATCCCGTTCCGCGCCAAATTATAAAATATCGACTGGGATTACTTTATGATAAAATATTTTAACGAAATAAATCAGAGGGACGATTAAATAAAACTGTATTTTCCGAAACTGCTTACTCGGGAACATCAATTGTTGCAAAATAGTGCAGTCCAAGATAAGACGCCACCTTTAAAAGCGGCGTCTTATCTGGAACTGCACTATTTTCAACAGAGTATTTATGCGGTGAAAGGGTTAATAATCAATATTACAAAACTAAACGGGGTGTCATTTGTTATTTCTTAAATAACACAGGAAAAATGTGAATACTAGGTTTTGCTTCTTAAACCAACAGTGACACAAATACAATAGATATCTTTACTCTTCTTAAAGTGGAGCTAAAATGCATGGATAATTATGTATCAGACAGTGTTATAATAAATGTAAATGATTTGATAGATATTTATTCAGAAGTTCATTGCAGGATGTTGGTTCATATCACATTCAAGTTTCATCAAATTCTAGCAGCTAGTTACTGAGAAATAACTGTAGGCGTGGATTTTTTAATAAATCAGGGGCAGTAACTCTAAAAAAAATTAAGGAATCCATAAAAGAGTTGGAGGGGAATAATGGCAGGAAGTTGGTTAATATTACATTTAAGTTTCATCAAATTCTAGCAGCTAGTTACTGAGAAACGGCTGCGAACGATGATTTTTTAATAAATCAAGGGAAATAACTCTTAAGAAAAATTGACTAATCCAAATGAAAAATGAACAGGCATCATCCCAGTATAGTGGTTCATATTTATTTTAAGTTTCATGAAATTCTTCCCGCTAGTTACTGAGAAATGGCTGAAAACGTAGGTTTTTCAAAAAATCAAGGGCAATAACTCCAAGGAAAATTGACTAATCAAAAAAAAAATTGGACGGGCATCATCCATGTATAGTGGTTCATATTTATTTTAAGTTTCATGAAATTTTACCAGGTAGTTACTGAGAAAATGCAGGTGACGGACAGACGGACGGACGGACAACGCCATTTCAATATCCCCCTCCCTATTTCATAGGCGGGGGATAATAAAAGGCAATAATTTGAAAAAAAATTGCCCACTAAACACTGCTGTTTTGATACAATTTGTGTAAATTGCATTAGCAAAAAAATGTTTTTCAAGTGTTTGGTTCGCTTCATTGTTGCAAAACATTACGGGGACGACGCGTCCCACTCCACCAAATAATGCTACACACCAAAATAGTAAAACCCTTGTACTTTTTATTTGGTTCAAGAAGACTTTTAAAGTTTTCACTATATAAACTTGTCTATGTAAATCTTGTGACCCCTGGGGTGGGGCCCATATTGATCTCAGGGGCAAGATTTGAACAATCTTGATAGAGGTCCACTAGATAATGCTCCATACCAAATATCAAAGCTCTAGGCCTTTTAGCCTGGGTCAAGAAGGTTTTAAAAGTTTTCACTATATACGTCTTATGTAAATCTTGTGACCCCTGGGTTGGGGCCGATTTTGACCCCAGGGGTGTGATTTGAACAATCTTAATAGATGTCCACTAAATGCTTCATACCAAATATCAAAGCTCTAGGCCTCTCAGTTTGGGTCAAGAAGCTTTTTAAAGTTTTCACTACAAAAATCGTGTGACCCCAGGGGGGGGGGGGGCGGGCAGATACTGACTCCAGGGGCATGACTTAACAAACATTGAAAGAGCTTCACCTTAGAATTATTCCTGCCAAGTTTGATAAAAATCCATGGAGCGGTATAATGGTTATAAGGGGAATGGATGGAAAGACGGACGGATGGTTCAATCACTATATGCCACTGAATCCTAAACTGGCAAAATATTGCCAGTGAGAAAAAATCTTAAATTCGGACCATAGCAATTTAATTTTTTGTTACAATATTTTCAAAAGTTGTCCGTAACAGCATGGTTTTTTGAAAGGAAAAATCCATCTTCAAGTTAACAATGTACTTTGCCAAATCATTAAAGAACAAGAGGGCCAAGATGGCCCTAAATTGTTCACCTGAGCGATTGTGTAATAGCAAAATGATTTGAAAAATCTTGGTAGAGGTCTACTAGACGATACTACACACAAAATTTGGTAACCTTCAGACTCACAGTTTGGGTCAAGAAAATTGTTTAAGTTTTCACTATTTAATTCTATATATGTAAAACTTCTGACACCTGGGATGGGTAGAGTCTACTAAACAATGCAACACACCAATTTTGGTAACCCTCAGACTTACGGTTTGGGTCAAGAAGATTTTTAAAGTTTTCACTATAAAAGTCTATGTTTTCACTATTTAATTCTATATATGTAAAACTTCTGACACCTGGGATGGGTAGAGTCTACTAAACAATGCAACACACCAATTTTGGTAACCCTCAGACTTACGGTTTGGGTCAAGAAGATTTTTAAAGTTTTCACTATAAAAGTCTATGATAAACTTCTGATCCCTGGGGTGGGGCCAATTTTGAAACCAGGGGCACCATTTGAACAATCTTGGCAGAGGTCTACTAGACAATGCTACACACCAAATTTGGTAATCCTCAGCTTTTTGATTTGGGTCAAGATGATTTTTAAAGTTTCTACTATACAAGTCTATGTAAAACCTTTGACCCCCCCAGCGTGGGGCCAATTTTGACCCCAGGGGCATGATTTGAACAATCTTGGTAGAGGTCCATTAGACGAGGCTACACACCAAATTTGGCAACCCTCCACCTTACTGTTTGGGTCAAGAAGATTTTTAAAGTTTTCACTATATAAGTCTATGAAAGAATCTGACCCCAGGGGTGGTGCCAATTTTGACCCAAGGGGCATGATTTGAACAATCTTGGTAGAGGTCTACTAGACGATGCTACACACCAAATTTGGTACACACCAAATTTGGTAAACCTCAGCCCTACGGTTTAGGTCAAGAGAATTTTAAAGTTTTCACTATATAAGTCTATGTAAAACTTCTGATCCCAGGGGTGGGGCCAATTTTGACCCCAGGGGCATGATTTGAACAATCTTGGTAGAGGTCCACTAGATGATGCTCCATACCAAATTATTAAGCTCTAGGCCAAGTGGTTTGACAGAAGAAGATTTTTTAATTTTCTTAAAAAAAAAATAAGTTGCCATAGCAACCAGAATTTTGAACAGAATAGAACCATTTGAACAAATTTGAAAGAGCTTTACCCTAGGAACATTCCTGTGAAGTTTTTATTGCAATCGGCCTTATGGTTTAGAAGGAGTTCATGTTTTAAGCTAAAAGTTAACGACGGACGACAGACACCAGACGACAGACAAAAATGATCAAAATAGATCACCTTGAGCCTTCGGCTCAGGTGATCTAAAAAGGTTACATTTTTGTTATAAAATGCAGAAATTCTCAGACATTTTACAAGTATGTACTTCTTACATGCCTCAGCCAGTGTTAGTGGGAAGATTTCTGGTCAGACCATGTCAAAATGTCATCAGTTAAACATGCATCATATAAACATTTTAGTGTTCAGAAGTTTCATCTTATGTTACAATAAATTGTATGCAACAGCAGGGTTAAAGGAAAGATTCATCTTCTGGTAAAACATGTATTCTGCATAATCATTGAAAATTTTCCAGAGATTTTTGTTACAAAAAGCAGGAATTTTCAAGTAATGTTTAACAAGTATACTTTCTGTGCATTAAATTTCGGTCAAATTTTACTTGTAACCTACATCCATTTATAACAAAGTCAGTATTTTTTGCCATTGAAGTGAAATCATTTGAATTTTGCGCATTGAATTAAAGGTCAAGGTGTATATTCATTGTGGGACTGTCTCGATTTCCGGTTTACCAACAATGGTGCATGTACAGCTGCTGCAAGTATTTTCCCTCAAACATTTTCACAGTTTTCACGTTTGTGCAATACGTCTTGTATGTTTTGAAATGTCTGCATTACAATGCAAGGCTACAATTTATGACGGCATACATTGTATGATATGACAACGCTTAAAATGCCCTAAAAATAATATAATTCATTGTTTAATTTATTCAGCTTGTAGCCTCACAAAAAACAAGTTACATGTGTGATTGCATGCATTGGACATCGTGTCACCCAAGGTATGTATGTGACTGTTGAATGATAAAATGTATATAATTTGAACAATATTGGTAGAGGTCTTCTAATTTAATTTAAAAGACCTGGACCAAGCAGTTTTAAAAAAGAATTTTATTTTAAGTTTTCCCCTATATGGGCCTATGTAAAACTTGTGACCCCCAGGGTGGGGCCATTTTTAACCCCAGGGCTATAATTTGAATAATCTTAGTAGAGGTCTACCAGATGAAGCTGCATACCAAATTTGATAGACCTGAGCCAAGCAGTTCCAAAAAGTGGAATCTTTAAAGATTCCCTTATATTGGCCTAGTTAAACTTGAGACCCCCAGGATGGGGCCATTTTTGACACCAGGCCTGTTATTTGAACAATCTTGGTAGACAGTCTTTGACTTAATTTTTTGTCTTTACTAGCCCAATCAGGCTTGTTACATAAAGAATCTACTATTCCAAAGCAAATTTCACCAGCCCAAACAATTACTTTTTACCTACATCATCCAACAAGAGTACCGCAAACGGAACATAATACGCCCGTCAGGAACTTCTTTGTAAGTTTCCTCTTTGTTTTGATATATTGTTTGTTTGTAAAAAGTTAATAAAGTCGTTCAGGAATAAGTTGTTAAAGAATAATGGGAAACTATGAAAAATGCATAACTCATGCAGAAATTGACAAATATTCTAAGTCCAAAAACTTGATTACAAAGCCATATACATAATTTCAGCTCAATACATCAAAGCATGTAGAAAAAAAGTGCGGAAAACAAATATTCTAAGTCCAAAAAGGGGCATAACTCATTCAAAAATTGACGAAATCCGAGGAAATGTGAACTTGATCTGTAACTCATGATTACAAAGCCATATACATAATTTCAGCTCAATAGATCAAAGCATGTAGAAAAAAAGTGCGGAAAACAAATATTCTAACAAATATTCTTTCTAACAAATATTCTAAGTCCAAAAAGGGGCATAACTCATTCAAAAATTGACGAATTCCCAGGAAATATGAACTTGATCTGTGACATATCACTACAAAGCCTAATACACAATTTCAGGTCAATAGCTCAAAGTATGTAAGAAAAAAGTGCGGAAAACCAATATTCTAAGTCCAAAAAGGGGCATAACTCATTCAAAAATTGAAGAAATCCGAGGAAATGTGAACTTGATCTGTAACTCATGATTACAAAGCCATATACATAATTTCAGCTCAATAGATCAAAGCATGTAGAAAAAAAGTGCGGAAAACAAATATTCTAAAAAATATTCTAAGTCCAAAAAGGGGCATAACTCATTCAAAAATTGACGAAATCCCAGGAAATATGAACTTGATCTGTGACACATCACTACAAAGCCTTATACAAAATTTCAGCTCAATAGCTCAAAGTATGTAAGAAAAAAGTGCGGAAAACCCGGACGGACGGACGGACGGACGGACGGACATGACGATACCATAATACGGACCGTTTTTAAAAAACGGTCGTATAAAAATGAATGTTTATACTAGTTATCTTACTGTGTGCAATAAAGAATCAATAGAAAATCAAGGTTGGAAATGGTGTATATGCTACTTATCTTATTGTACATGCAATAAAGAACAAGAAAAACAAGAGCTTTCACTGGACAGCACATTCGACTATTCGAAGAATCGATGTAAGTACAACATGTTACAGAGATCAAGCTTGCATGCAAAACTTTAACCAGAATTTTCCAAGTCCAAAAAGGGGCATAAATCTCCTAAAATGCAAGTTAGAGTTATGGGGCTTGGCATATGAGCTCACAATACGACCTCAAATACATGTGTGAACTTTCAAGTGAATACATTTAGTAATTACAGAGATACAAGCTTGCACGCAAAACTTTAACCAGAATTTTCTAAGTCCAAAAAGGGGCATAACTCTGCTAAAATGCAGCTTACACGCAAAACTTTAACCAAAGCATTACACCGACGTGCACGCCGATGCTCGGGTGACTGGAATAGCTCTCATTATTCTTTGAATTAATATAGTCAAGCTAAAAATGAAAATAGTTTGAACCGTTTCACTTTGCTGAAGAGTATAGATTGAGGCGGGCATCAGGGATATATATTGCAAATATTTACATTCAGTTTATGAATCCTTCAGAAGGGTGTTCTAGAAGAGAAATAAGAACACGGTCCTATGGAAAATGAAATTATTAAAGTGTATGGTACTTTATACAAAAGGGCCATGATGGCCCTAGATCATTCATCTGAGTTCCTTTGCACCTTTCCTTAAATACTTTGCATAACAGCCTTGACAAAGCTACATTCAAAATGAGTCTATATAAATCTTATGACCTCTGGGTAGGGCCAATATTGACCCCAGGGGCATGATTTGAACAACCTTGATAAAGGTCCACTAGATGATTCTCCATACCAAATATCAAAGCTCTAGGCCTCTAAGTTTGGGTCAAGAAGATCTTTAAAGTTTTCACTATGTAAGTGAGGCTTTATACATTCAATGGTTGCATCCACAAACAGTGAACCAAAAACACACAGCCTAGACAATGACCAAGTCTTCCAAATACCGTGATGTAAAAAATTGACTGCCGATTCTTGCATTGGACGGTAATAAGCCCTGGTAAATATCTGTTGTTGGTACTCTGGCGACTGTTTTTGTGTCACCTGCCGAGAGGCAGTTTGTCACATATATGGATCATTTTTCTGTCTGTCTGTCCATCTGTCACTATCCAGACGTTTTTTTCCTACTTTAATAGAGGCCGATATTTGGGGGCTTCCCAATTGCAAAAAGCCTCTTTTTTTCACAATTTTGGTGAAAGAATTTCCCAAAATACAACCTGAATATACACTACAATTACAAATGTTCATTTCTGTTCTGTAATTTAAGAAGTGTCCCTATTATACCAGTTCTGGTTTAATGCTAAATAGTTGTTTTCAATTATTAAATTGATGCAACTTTCACGATTTACTGTTTGTAAATAAGACTGCCATTAGAAAATGTTATTTGGTCATTTATTATAAGAACCATCAGTAACCAAAAGTAAATTCATTCATTTTAATTGTATACAAGTTATTAGGCTCTGTTAGTTGATTCTGTACATGTACAGAATCCAATCTTTAAAGTAAAAATATTCATGAAGATTATCAAAATTGCTTAACAAATTTAAAAAAAAAAATGTTTATGTGATGTTTTCACCATGTGTAATATAGACTCATCCATTACTGTAAATATGTTAGATTTACATGTTTTTTTGTGTTATTGAAAAATGAATTTCCGGTCAGTGCAGACGACAATGGATCTTTTCAAATTTGGATTTTTATCTTCCAAAGAACAGCCTAAATCTGAGAAACAAGACGACCATGATGGTCCTATATCGCTCACCTGATTTAATCAAACTTAAAAAGTTTTCATTGTTTTTTGTCTATACATATTATACGGAAAACAAGCAACACCCCCTGGTGGCCATGTTTATCAGCCTATCAAAATAATTTGAAGTCTTAGTAGAGGGGCACCATTCATGGCCAGGTTTTTTTTACCTTATATAAAAGGGGCCGTTAAACGGCCCCTTCCCCTCGGAAAATAAGCATAGTTTTTCCCCTAAAAATATAAATTCCCCTCGGATAAAAAAAAAAAAAAGCGAAATTTTTTTTTCATATTTAACTTTTGAACATTAGCTTAAATCTCATTTATCTTTCCACAATGAACAGAATACAATTTGACTCGAGGTGTAGGCTTGGTGCTGAAATACTTGATATTTTGATGAGAATTAAAGTTGCTGATGTTGCCCTTAGAGAATATGACCCAAAAACTGCTGTGACAAGATGGATGTTGTCTTGACTAATTCAGAAAAGACCCCATACTTTGCCATATGGAGCCAGAAATTGAAACACAGTTTCTAGACTATGTTGTATATCTGACAGTCTCAGCAGCTTCTTTTCACAGCATGTTTTGGACCATGTTTACATTATATTCATGATTGATCATAACAGTGTATTGCACTATTGTAGTTCACATTGTGTTGCTTAAAGTTAAAGTTCTAATAAGTTGTTTTCTCATTTAGCAAGTAACAAAAAATAGCACTTGCGAAAAAATGCAAGTAGAAAATCTTGCTAATTTCGACCCTTGACAGTGGTATAGTTTAAGTGAACTGGATTATGATAATCTAGTGGAGGAGTTCAAGAACATGAAAAATAGACAGATGGCCTTGTAATGATAAAAGTTAAACATGCACATTATACTAGTTTACAATTTTTCCCCTTTTTTCTAAAATGCTGCGAAATTTTCCCCTTCTCAAAGGCCCCAGGCCCCTTCCCCTTTTTCAGAAAAAAACCCCTGAATTGGCAAATGGACAAGAATATTTTTAAAGTGTTTACCTTAACAAGTCTATGTAAAACAAGTGATCCCCAGGGTGGAGCCATGTTTGACACCAGGGCTATAATAATTTGACCAATCTTGGTAGAAGTCCACTCGATGAAGTTAGATTTCAAATATTAAACTTTTAGACAAGATCTTGGTAGAGGTCCACTAGATGATGCTACATACCCAATATCAAAGGTCTGGGCCCTCTACTTTTAGACAAGAAGATTTTTTAAGTTTTTCCCCTATACAAGTCTATGTGAAACAAGTGACCCCCAGGGGAGGGCTCATATTTGACCCCATGGCTATAATTTGAAAAATCTTGGTAGAGGTCCACTATATGATGCTACATACCAAATATCAAAGGCCTGGGCCCTCTACTTTTAGACAAGAAGATTTTTTAAGTTTTTCACCTATATGAGTATATGTAAAACAAGTGACCCCCAGGGGAGGGCTCATATTTGACCCCATGGCTATAATTTGAAAAATCTTGGTAGAGGTCCACTATATGATGCTACATACCAAATATCAAAGGCCTGGGCCCTCTACTTTTAGACAAGAAGATTTTTTAAGTTTTTCACCTATATGAGTATATGTAAAACAAGTGACCCCCAGGATGGGGTAATTTTTTACCCTAGGGCTTTAATTTGAACAATCTTGGTAGAGGTCCACTAGACGATGCTACATACCAAATATCAAAGGCCGGGGCCTTCTACTTCCAGATTTTTTTTTTTTTTAATTTTTTCTTTATGAGTCTATGTAAAATAATAGACCCCCAGGGGAGAGGTCATTTTTTGACCACAGGGCTATAATTTGAACAATCTTGGTAGAGGTCCACTAGATGATGCTACATACCAAATATTAAAAGCCTGGGCCCTCTACTCTAATACAAGAAGATTTTTAAAGGTTTTTCCCTATATGAGTCTATGAACATGCTCCGCCCCCTGACGGCCATGTTTTTCAACGGATAGAAAATATTTGAACAATCTTGTCAAAGGGTGCCCCAAGGAACATTTGTGCAAAATAATTTTCAAATAGGGCCAGTACTTTTGGACAAAGAAGATTTTTAAAGTTTTAACAATGCATGTATATAAGGAAAACAAGCTCCGCCCTCTGGCGGCCATGTTTTTCAACGGATCGGAAATATTTGAACAATCTTGGTAAAGGGTGCCCCAAGCAACATTTGTGTGAAATAATTTTCAAATCGGGCCGGTACTTTTGGACAAGAAGATTTTTAAAGTTTTAACAATGCACATATAAGGAAAACCAGTTCCACCCCCTGGCGGCCATGTTTTTCAACGGATTGGAAATACTTGAACAATCTTGGTAAAGGGTGCCCTAAGGAACATTTGTTCAAAATATTTCTTAAATCAGGCAAGTACTTTTGGACAAGAAGATTTTTAAAGTTTTAACAATGAACATATAAGGGAAATAAGCTCCCCCCCCCTGGCGGCCATGTTTTTCAACGGATCGGAAATATTTAAACAATCTTGGTAGAAGGTACCCCAAGGAACATTTGTGCAAAATAATTTTCAAATCGGGCCAGTCCTTAAGGACAAGAAGATTTTTTAAGTTTTGGTTAATTTCCCCTTTTTTGTTGCCGCAGCGATTTTTTTCCTTCTTTAGCTGGTACCGTTTAACGGACCCATTCACAATTACAAACGGCTCTTCACAATTTTCCATAAGGGTCCGACGGACCCATTCACAATTCTGGCCAAAAGGGTCCATCAATTCACAATTCTGGCCGACTAGCCTAATTTTAACTTTGTAACTAGCTTTTCTGACAAAATCAAAAACATTCTCGGCCCGTCGCTGTTGTTTACATTTTATAACAAATCGCAACATTTCTCAGTGCCGTATATCCATTCAGGTGTCGCAATTATTTATCGGAAACAAATATTTAACGAAATAATTATATTTCTTATTCGTACAATAAGTATTGGGAGTTGGGTGATATTTCGTTTATTTATTGTTTACCCATTCCGTCTTGTCGACTTAACCACGTGTTTTTAAAAAAAAACATGGCGTCCGACGAAATTTTTCGCTGATGTGAATTGGATTTTCATGTATTTAAATGGTAACTGCATATTTTCTAGACTCAATTTAATGTTAAATATGATTTATTTAATCGTTGCAATAGCTGCCTACGATGTTTACAGCGGATAAATGAAAACAAAATTACTTATTGAAGACGCATGCATTTATAACTAAAGCGTCTAGATGATTACGATAAAAACGATTTGACAATGTCGAGATATAATAAATATTATCAGAAAAAACTACCATCAGCGCCTGAAAAGGCTATAAAACGATCAATTATTTGGTAAGGCACAATTGGACACTAGCCATGATACTGAGCAGCGTACAGAACATTCACCAGGGCCATGCATGGAAACAGTTTTAACTGTCTAAACCCAACTAGAATTAGGGTCCGTATCGCCTACATCTGAATCTCAAACCGTATCCCCTGCTACTCAAACTGACGATTAAGTGATCGTAGCTAGTAATGCAAGCCTTAACACAGACAGCGGCTTATTATTAAGTTACATAGCTGTAATATTTAAATTCACAATTTTATGGAAACAACAACACTATTTTTCACAATTTCCCTGGTACCGGACCCATTCACAATTTAGGTAAAAAAATCGCTGTGCCGTGGCAGCCAAAGTTCTGAATGGAATAGAATTCTTTGAACAAGTTTGAAAGAGATCCACCCAAGAAACATTCCTGTAAAATTATTTTGAATTTGGTTAATTGGTTTAGGAGGAGAAGTCGTTTGTAGGAAAATGTGAACGGACGGACGATGACGACGACGTAGACGACGGACAGTGAGCGATCACAAAAGCTCACCTTGCACTTTGTGCATAGGTGAGCTAAAGAGGTAAGGATAGCTAGTTGTCTAAGCAAAAATACGAAAGTGAAAAACACAAGTGTCAATTCTGCCAAAAATGGAAAGACAAATAAAACAAGAGGGCCATGATGGCCCTGGATCGCTCACCTTAATTATACAATGTACTGCAATGCAAAACACATCAAGACAATTATTCTGAATGCAACCTCCTTAGTGTTAACAAGATTTTCCTTCATTTGGCCTAGCGATCTATATTTTTTTACCTGATATGACCCATATTCCAACATGGACTAGATATCATCAAGACAACATTCTGACAATTTTTCAACTTGCTTAAAGTAAAAATGCGGCCTCCGGAATTTGAACAATATTTTCCTTTATTGACCTTGTTTTTAACCCAATATGACCCATATTCGAACTTGACCTAGATATAATTCAGACAAACATTCTGACCAAATTTCAAGCTGCTGAAGCAAAAAATGCGGCATCCAAATTGTTAACAAGATTTACCTTCAATTTGGCCTAGTGACCTAGTTTTTGACCCTACATGATCCATATTTGAACTTGGCTTAGATATCATTTAGATAAACATTCACATTAAATGTCAAGCTGCTGTAGCAAAAAACGCGTCTTCTACAGAGTTAACAAGATGTTCCTTCAATTTGGCCTAGTGACCTAGTTTCTGACCCAATATGACCCATATTCAAACTTGACCTAGATATCTTTAAGACAAACATTCTGACAAAATTTCAAACTTCTGAAGCAGAAAATGCGGCCTCTAGAGTGTTAACAAGATTTTCCTTCAATTTGACCTAATGAACTATTTTTTTGACCCAACATGACCCTTGATCGAACTTGACTTACATATCATCAAGAAAAACATTCTGATAAAGTTTCATCATGCTCAAGTTAAAAATGCAGTATCAAGAGTGTTAACAAGATTACCCTTCAATTTGGCCTAGTGACCTAGTTTTTAACCCGGCATGACCCATATTCGAACTTGGCCTAGATATCATTTAGACAAACATTCTGACCAAATTTCAAGCCGCGTAAGCAAAAAATGTGGCATCCAAAGTGTTAACAAGATTTTCCTTCAATTTGGCCTAGTGACCTAGTTTTTGACCCCACATTACCCATATTCGAACTTGGCCTAGATATCATTTAGCTCAACATTCTGACCAAATTTCAAGCTGCTGAAGCAAAACATGGGGCTTCTACAGAGTTAACACGATTTTCCCTCAATTTGGCCTAGTGACCTAGTTTCTGACCCAATATGACCCATATTTAAACTTGACCTAGATTTATTTAAGACAAACATTCTGACAAAATTTCAACATGCTCAAGTTGAAAATGTGGCCTCTACAGTGTTAACAAGATTAACCTTCAATTTAGCCTAGTGACCTAGTTTCTGACCCGATATGACCCATATTCAAACTTGACCTAGATATTTTTAAGACAAACGTTTGGACAAAATTTTAAACTGCTTAAGCAAAAATTGCGACCTCTGGAGTGTTAACAAGATTTTCCTTCAATTTGACCTAGTGACCTACTTTTTGACCCGACATGACCCATTTTCGAACTTGGCCTACATATCATCAAGACAAACATTCTGATAAAGTTTCAACATGCTCAAGTTGAAAATGTGGCCTCCAGAGTGTTAACAAGATTTTGCTTCAATTTGACCTAGTGACCTTGTTTTTGACCTCATATGGCCCAGTTTCGAACTTGTCCAAGATTTGATGGAGATGAATGTTCTGATACACTTTCATGAAGATTGGATGCAAAATGTAGCCTGTAGTGTTAACAAGCTGAAATGTTGACGACGCACGACGGACGGACGCCGGACAAAATGTGATCACAATAGCTCACCTTGCACTTCGTGCATAGGTGAGCTAAAAAAAACATGTTTATAAAGTTAACATTTTATTATGATTTTCCTCATCTATTTTCCTGGTCCAGTTGAACTTTTGTCTGGTCCAGTGCATCTCAAGAGTTGATGGACCACCTGGTCCAGTTATTTAAAATGTTAATGTCGAACCCTGAAAACTAATGTTACTGTCATATATAGAGAATATTATGTCCCTGACGTAAAGATATGAACTTTATCTGACGAGGTTGGGAGAATTGATAATTGGCGAGCCTTTGGCGAGACAATTATCCTTTCTCACAGCCGAGTCTGATAAAGTTCATGTCGAAAGTCAGGGACGTAATATTCTATTTATCTTGCATGTAAAATTATGTTTTCAGGTAAATCTACATTCATTTTAACTAGTTTTAATAAATAACATACAAAATTACAAAAACCCATTCCTTGAATGACCTCACCCAAAATAGAATGACGTCACGTACGTGCATAAATCCGCGCCGAATTACATTGTGTACACACGACATACGGAAGCTAAATAGTTCCGACTTCAACTCCATATTTCTCGATTATTACTACTTAATTTGTATATCTGGTGTGACATAATACCTTAAAATGGCAATATTAACTCGAACATATTATTAGTAGTACTAGTGTAAGTATTGTGAATTAGCCGTCGCTTCAGTACACGAGATAGGTCAACACGTATGTCAACCGCCGTGATTTGAAAATGAATAGTTGTGTTGGATCTAAAAGTCAATGTATAAAGTTAGTTCAGGCTATGGAAGTTCAAGTAACACTCAAAGTTTAAATACAGATGACTATATTCAAGACAAGTGTGATGCTTTAGGCTTAGTCGTCGTTTAGATTGGAGACATTCATTTTTGGAAAAGGATACCGTCACTGTTGTGGGTAGACATGTCGAAGACACGTTACAAAACTTTTAGTTTTAAGAATGATCATTTAAACACTAGCTGTACGTAAATAATACAGTTATTTAACAAGAAGAAACATTTTCTAGATATCTCGAATGCATAATGATTTTCTGTCGGAACTGCTGTATGAAAGAGGAATCCATGGGTAGATGAGGCTGTTCGAAAACCCTTTCTCGTGGTAGAACACATAGTGACGATAGAAATTAAACATTTGTCATTTAACGTCGAGTCATTTAAGTGCATTAAAATGACTTGTGGAAACATAGATATGCTTCTCATTATAGGACATTACTCGCTTCAGATTGTATTTAAACAAGGTTACCTATGAACTGATCACGTGAGAATAAACAGGTCTATGTATGCTACATTTTCAACGAAGAAAGACAGTTCATCAAGTAAGACTGGACATGCAGATCCCGTGTGATTTATATAACGATATTCTTTTCGATTTGTAATTTGCATTGTAAAATTTGTTGAAATGTAATTAAAACAATAATAACTTTATTTCTGATTGTTATTTTATGTTTTTCATTGCTTTGACTGCTATACTATCAACATAATTGAGCCGTTCCACGATAAAAACCAACATTATGGATTCTGCGTAATGTATCGATCCAGATCAGCATGCGCAGGCTAATCCGGTTCGACACTTTCCGTCTCAGTGGGATAGAGGTATTGAGCAATGATTCCTTAAACAGAAAATCCACAGGAGGCGAAACGTGTCTGTCCGGGTTAGCCTGCGCGGCACGCTGAGGCTGATCGGGTTCGATAATTTTCTGGTGGAACGGCTCATTTATATTTCAGAAAAAGTAGTTCCAGCGATTACGTCATTTCTAAAAATAAGTAGACTGATAAAGATAAAAGTTTATCATACCAGTAGACATGTAAACAAAAGGTTTATCATACCAGTGTTATACGTCACGTAATCTGCTCGGTAATCGGACAAAAGGAAACAGGATAATAAGCAACGGGCAAAAAGTAACAGTTTGTACCCGGATAACAGGTAACAGGACAAAAGGCAACAGTTCTGATATTTTCATTTCAGGTTTAATATATTTTTCATTTGATTTAATACATTTGTAACATATAATAGACACATTTCAATAAATGTATTTATAATTTATGCTTTGTTTATGCGAAATTTTAACTTTATTTATCTGAAATTGCAATGATTATTTCCACTTTCCCCACAATGTTTCTTTCCACCTTTTCGAATATCTGACAGTGTTCCCATTCACATACGTACGTTTTTCACGTAAAAATGTCTGAATGAACGTACAGATTTTGATACAGTGCATCAGCTCTACGTGACACGCACGTAAAGAAAAAAGTGGCAAAAAAGTAAAATTTAAGCCCTAAATCTACGCAAATTCTTGAACGCCTCCGTTTTTGTCAATAAATGATGCCTTTCGCGAAAATCTACTTTCATTTCTTCAGTCATAAGGACAGGTCTAAAAGGCGTCCGTTTATCGTAGTCGTCTCGGTGCGTTTTTCACTGATCCGCGTTCCGGAATTTCTTCTCGCGTTTTAGACCCAGCGAACTTGTACACGTGACCCGAACTGTTATCCTTATCTATTCGCATTGTCTCGGTCATTATGCGGCTAACGATAGTTTACAAGGATCTTTTCGCATTGTCTCGGTCATTATACGGCTAACCATAGTTTGCGAGGTATACCAAATGCCTTATTTACATGGTAACAAGTTTATTCGTCTGCTTGAAATGGCACAAAAACAAGTGACACTTACCGGCCTCTGGAAAAGAGGACCGGAAAACGTTGAAAGTACCTCTGACGGAATCAACTCCTAGTCACGAATTCCACATCCGCTGAAGAAGAAGCCCCTCTCGCAAAAAAAAGTCGAAAACGTTTTCAGAGCGAGTGGCTGTCGGACTTTAAATGGCTACGTTATGATGCCGAAAACAATTCCATGCACTGTATCAATTGTGAAGGTGCCGATCATAGCTTGTGTAGCAAAACTAAATCTGCTTTTGTAAAAGGTACAAAAAACTACCAGAAGTCGGCCATGAAACATCATGAAGCGTCCGACGAACAATAATTATTCAGTTGATTCCTTTATAATATTATCATAGACATGTCAGCATATCATTTAAAGCAAAAAAACATTTTAAATGCATTCTCATTGATGTTTCCAAGAAACATTATGTTGTACCCCCAATTTCCACAGAAAACCCCCAACTTTTAGAAATGATGGCCTACAGGGGGTACAGAAAACCCCCAGGAAAAAAAAAAGGTGGGAACACTGATCTGACAGAAAATATAATTGCGTGCACAGGAGAAATTGCTCATTATAAGCAATTTCTCCTTTTCCAATAATGTTTTCTTCAACCTTTTGTTAACATCTGACAGAAGACTAGCAACAGTTCTAATATTTGTAATAATTGTTGACAGAATATATCATTGCGTGAAAGGGAGAAATTACTAATTATGAGCAATGTCTCTTCTCCCACAATGTTTTCCTTTCGCTGTTTTTAAAAATTTACACAGATATACATAATACGTAAAATAACATTGCAAAGTGAAACAAATATTAGCACTTTAAATTGAGTTACATATAATTATTGTAGATTTGTAAATAGTTTAATCCGACTCAATATCTTTGAACAATGCATTAAGGTATAAAACGCACAAAATTGTATCAAAATTAAAGCAAATCATTTCAATATCAAGAAGATACATTAATCCTTTGCTAGTTAGTGTCTTTTTCATATTTGTAGACTTAAACATATTGATTTTTATTGTATTTTGGAAATTGTGTTGCTTTTTATCCGGTTTCTTGTTGTCCGTTGCTTTTTGTCCTGTTACTTTTTATCCCGTTTCTTTTTATCCTACAATCAATCTGCTCATTGCATGATAAATATGGAATACGTAATCAAGTAAAGTTATGACACTGCCAGATCTTCATTCTTTACAGCAGGCAGTAGTCCAGCTTACCCATTATATATAAGGGGCTACAATTTATTGTTTTTATTTTCACCGATTACTGTTCTTATAGTTGCCTTATTCTTAAATTGTACTATTTTATAAATCTTTTATTCTTTTTATCCGACTCTAACACTTCTCATACCATTCGGAAGCAGTATCAAGAGATAGATAGAAAATGACGGTTACGAAATGACTCGGGTTACAACTTTAGCGCTAATCATAGAAATCAGCATTTGACACACACTAGCTCAATTACAATATGTAGCTTCAAGTAATTGCAGAGAAAAACGGAAAGTAATACCAAGTGTAGCCTGGGTAGCTTAGGGTCTGGCTGGTCTTGGCCGGGTGGCGATGATCTCTTCATCTTTCCACATGCATCAAAACACCATCATGTGCAGTGAAGGTCAAAGTGAAGTAATTCATACGAATCAGGGTCAAAAAGCCCAAAACCAAAAAGGCCCGTTGACCAAAAAGGCCCAAAACCAGAAAGGCCCGAACCAAAAAGGCCCGCTCCAAAAAGGCCCAATAATAGATCTGCCATTGAAATACTGTCTTTCATAATTTTTTTGTTTAATATTGAACATAACTATTTTTGTTTAGTAGAATAGAGTATACGTAAGTGCTTTTGGTTTTTATAATAGTGTAAGAATAAGGATAATAGAAATGTCCTTACCTTTATAACGGGATTAAAGTATGCATTTCACACCTTCTTACAACAGTACTAATCAGTGATATGCAATAAGGATGTGCCAGTAACACCTTGTGCTGGCATGGACAAATAAACAACAAACTGACATCTGATTGTAATTAAAGAACAAACTGACATATGCTTGTGAAATTGAAATTCTACATTAATTAGGGACACAAGTCTTTAATTAATACAACATATCTAATTATATATATAATTTATTTTATAAAGGGAATCTTAAAATCATAAATTTGGGCAATTTTTAACCATTATAGACAAACAAAGTGTATCTAGTTTTATATCAGGAAAAAATAAATTGCTAATGTGCATCCTGGCCTTTTCTGTTCATGTTTGGGGAAAAAGTGAATCTTCAAATAATATTTTTTTAACATTATATATAAAAAAAAATGTATCTAGATTTATATAAGAAAATAATAATAATAATATCTAGTTCTCTAGCAAGAAAAAATAAAAACATTTCTAATGTGCGTTCGGGCCTTTTCTGTTCATGTTTCGGGAAAAAGGGAATCTTCAAATAATGATTTTTTACATAATTTAAAAAAAACCTATCTAGATCTATATAATAAAATAACAATAGTTAAAACTAATAAATCTCTAATAATACATTTTATATGTGCATTCTGGCCTTTTCTAATCATGTTTTGCTGTTTACTCTTCAACAACTGCAACAAATTTGCAGCAGACGACTTTTCAAACATAATGAAAAACAAAAATCTGAAAAGTTTCCAAAACTTTAAATATTTCTATTAAATAAAGTTGAAAACATGTAGCCAAAGGAAATATTACTCAATTTGAGCAATATTTCTTTTTGCCACAATGTTTTCAATAGTCGTCTGCTGCAACGACGGCTATGTGCGTCTTCAGGTGTTAAAGAGTTAAGGTAACTCGCATAATTCTGCGCCGTCTATCGAGATGAGGTAAATGTAGCGATCGGAGATAGGCGGAATATAATGACTGAATTATTCGCGTTGCTGTTAAGGTGGAATCATACCTTTGAAATAACGTCGTTTTTGACGTCAAAATGTACGTTTTTGCGACAATGACAGTGTTGTTAAAGAAATCACCATTACTTCCTCGCTTCAATTTGGATTTGGATCAAATGAACTTTAAACTGAAGAGAATACAATAACCTGTGTGATAATATCAATTACATACATCTGTCATGACAAATAACGTAACATAAGGCGACTTAAAACAGAAATTTCGCCAGAATATTTTAACAGTAATTTGATTATTTCTAATTTATTTAAAATTCGCCCGAGAGATTTTTTTTAAAATAAAATATAACATAAAACACCTATTCATCTACCATTTGCCAAACTTTCAAGCAAATCTATCGTGTCGATTTTTAATAAATCACAATGACGTTGAACCTCTTGTGTTCGTCGTAACGTTCACTGCGGATTTAAACATTGAGACGCATCCAGGGTAATTAAAATGAATACTTATTTTTTTCTTATAATTATCAATTTCATTCAAATTTAAGCTATCTACTAAAGTTAATGATAAAGAGTAGTATATATGTGTTTCTATTTAAAGAATTAAAGTTATTATAGTCGTAAACAATTTAGCAATTTTTTTTTATAATATTTGGATTTGTCATATGTATAAACTGACTCGTTTACTTTCCTGTTCAACTGTTGTTCTATATATGAAATATAATTATCACACTTGATTTTTTGTATCGGATTTGAGATAACAGTATACAAATGTTGTTTTCAATATGCAATTTTGAGAATTTCGAAGTCTATACCTGTCATGCAAAGCTTTCTTGGTATTATATCCGTGATAATGTTGTTGTTGTTTTTGTTTGCGGCAAGTTTTTGATTAAATTGCAATTTGTATTTAACAGCTGCACAGTTATGTGTGATTAAAGGAATGATCATTACTATCTCATCTTATATTAACATCGATTTGAAGCGAATGATATAAACTCCGTCATGATTTATATAGTTCACAATTTTTCCTTAAATAATTTTAAAGCAATATTTGGTTTATTGAACGAACTCGCTGACTAGTAATAAAGTTATTACCTTACGTCTAATTTACTAACAAAACAAATGCCCTAGATATTTCTTTTAAATGAAACATTATAATTCAGAACACCATTTCTTCTCCAGAGAGAGAGAGAGAGAGAGAGAGATAAAGAGAGAGAGCCATAGAGAGAGAGAGACAGACACACAGACAGACAGAGACAGACAGACAGACACACATACACAGAGACAGAGAGAGAGAGGTATACTACTTATACCACTACTTATACTACTTATACTATTACTACTACTACAACTACCACTACAACCACTACTACTACTACTACTTTTTACTTCCACCATTACTACTACTACTTCCACCACTACTACTTCTACCACTACTAATTACTACTATTACTACTTCTACACCACTACTACTACTACTTATATTACTACTACTTTTATTTCTTCTAATACTACTACTTCTACAACTGCTACTACTTCTTCTACTTCTTAAACTACCACTAATACTACTTAGACTACTACTACTACCAATTACTTTTACTATTTATGCCATTACTACTACTACTACTTATACTTCTACTGCTACTTCTTCTACTACTTCTACTTCTACCACTATTACTACTACTTATTAGTCGCCGGGCAGAAGCCCGCGACTTCTATTTTTAATAGGTTTTCGGAAATCACATGGGAGGGCGGCTTATTATTAGAAAGAAACAAATCTAGATGATTTGAACATATTACAATTGTGGTTGTTTACGAACACTAATAAATGACACATCTAAAATGAAATAAATATTCCGATTTTTTAATGTTTGCATTTTTTTTTATTTCACTCGCATTTAAGTTTTTTGTCTTATTTACGAAGACAAAAGTGGTCCCTTCAAGACGTGAACCAACACCCCCTAATGCAGACTCTTATGTGTCATCATTGAGGTCAATTTCGGATTCTCCTTTTAATAGCAATTTTAACTTACTAAATGTTGTTTTCATGTTCAAAGAGATGTCTTGATTTGTGTAGAATTCATTTAATAATGTTAATCCATGAATATCTAAAGTAGGAACTGTTTCTAAGCTAAATATAGACCCTATTCTGTTGTGTAGTTTCGTGACCTTTAACATCGATTTTCGCGCATGCGCATTTCGATATGAAAAAGCGAGTGATATTATTTTATTTTAGACAAGTACAAGACGAATGTTTGACGCAAAGCGTCAAAGAGAAGCCGCAATATTTCGTTGTACATGTAGAAATAAGAAAAAAAGAACATTTTTAAATCCACAAACAATAGAACAATTTAAACTGTAGACGGTAATGCTGATATATTTCTCCTTTTGAAGACTTTTGTTTTCTTCAAATTACGTCCCTTTAAAGCAATACCAGGATATTTACCTTGTGATTCGAATAAGATTGACAAACATTGAAATTATATGAATGAATACTATTATTTAAATAAGTAACAACAGCAAAATTAAATTTAAGCCAAGATAAATGTGTACACATTTCGTTAATTTTTTATAGATACCCTAATGTATAGGTATGAATATAAAATTTATAAGCAAATGTTTTCATTTCAACGTTCCTAATGTTTGAATAGACTAAGGAAAGTCAAGAATACATAAATAAATCAATGCAGTCTTTTCCGGCGACATTGATGCCTTGCATCAACTTTCTCTTGTAAACTTATTAAGTCAAAAAGTACATTTCACCATGTCCCAGTTCAACTCATGTATTTCCTCTGGTAGTTAATGTTTATGGCGGGAACTGATATATGTGTATACATGGGACATAGATGTACACTTTAATGGCACTTAAGTAATTCTTTAAATGAAAATGGAAAAACGCGCTGTGGCCAACCGCAAGCAAACTTATAAACATATTTGGCCAAAAGCTTCCTTTCTTCATGTCCCAGCTTTCGCCATATGTATCCTCTGGTAGTTTATGTTATTGGATGGAACTGATATATGTGTATACAGAGGACGTAGATATACTCTATAATGGCAATAAATCGCTTCTTTGGATGAAAATAAAAGAATGCGCTGCGGCCAACCGCAGGCAAACATATCAACCTATTAAGTCGAAAAGTACATTTTACCATGTTCCAGTTCAGCTCATGTATTTCCTCTGGTAGTTAATGTTTATGTGGAACGGTTTATGGCGGGAACTGATATATATGTATACAGGGGACATAGATGTACACTTTAATGGCACTAAAAAGAATGCGCTGCGGCAAACCGCAGGCATTAAGTCACCATATCCCAGCACCGGTCATTCCGATACTCTGGTAGTTAATGTTAATAGCTCGAACCGATATATGTGTATACATGGGACATAGATGTACACTTTAATGGCACTTAAGTAATTCTTTGAATGAAAATGAAAAACTGCGCTGCGGCTAACCGCATTCAAACTTATAAACTAATTTACCCTAAATGTGCATTTCATCATGCCCTAGCTTTCGTCATATGTATCCTCTGTTAGTGGATGTTATTGGATGGAACTGATATATGTGTAAAGAGAGAACATATATGTACATTATAATGGCAATAAATCGATGCGCTGCGGCCAACCGCAGGCAAACAACCTATTTGGTCGAAAAATACATTTCATTAAAAGGTATATTTTCCATGTCACAGTATTCTTCCTGTGTATCGTCTGGAAGTATACTGTTGTTCTTCCAAAACCTCGTATCGACAGCCTTTAAGACGCTTAAGATTCGAGCTTTTGGTAGAAGAACGGTGGTTTTTGCACGCTTGTACACATGAATTCACAGAAGCGAGTCGATAATACACCGATAATACACGGCTAAGTATGTTTTCTTTTTTGAATTGCGAGTTAAATAAGAAAAAGTTAATGAAAACATTGTGGCCAAAGGAGATATTGCTCATTATGAGCAATATCTTCTTTAGCCATGATGTTTTGCACTTCACTTTTTAAAGAGACATCGTCAAAACCAGTAAATAAATAAAAACAAATATGGTATAAAGTGTTGAGTCATAGTATGTGAAAAAGTGTTGAAAAAATAAATAGATAAATAAATAAATATATATAAAGCAATCGAAGCTTGAAACCTATCTACAATTTGTCCGGGACAATTTACACCGGTATCTATCTTATCTATACACCGTAGGCGGAATTAAGTGTATTTATTTGGGTTACGATTTATTTGGGGTTGGAAATAAGTCCGTTCCAATAATGGCGGATGGAGGCGAACAAGGCGATGGCCCACCAGCTAAAAAAGCAAAACTAGCCGCCAATATTTCAGAATTGAAGTATAATATTGCTTATGGGCTTGAGCGTTTACTGTCTTCGGATTTTGCAAATTGTTGTTTGATAAAACTCTTATCCAGTAATGGAGACGACCATCTTTGTTTTACCCAAGCAACATGTCACACAAAGTATTGCAGCGAAACAGAATTCTTTTTCCCGACCTTTTTTCAATTCTTTGTTAAAAAATTTGTGAAGTACCTTTCGAATAAAGATTGTGACTTTACCACACAAGAAAGACAGCTGATTGAAAATCTGGAATCCGTGTTCAAAGAGATGGACGGTAAGTTGTATTTTTAATGGTATCTTCTTCTTCTTCTTCCTCCATATACGTCCATATACTGAGCTGGGTTCTTGAAAGAACGTACGTAGCTCAACGAAACTAGGCGTGGTGGTGGTGCACGGAAGTCTCAAACTATATACAGTAGTCATGTCTGGTATCGTCGCAGATCCTGTAATGACGCTGCCCTATTTCAATGCCTTCGTTATTTTCTTTTATGATTCATCTAAGCGACTTCTGCTAATGTTATCAATGATTTGTATATCACAATAAACACAGTATATTATAGCTAAAATACAAAATCTGGAAAATAAGGGATACAAATGTAAGAAAATTTGAATTTTATTTCATCTAGTACATTTTATAGTACTTTTCCTAATGCCAAAAACATCAACACTTATAACGTTGTTTTTCTATACAAATAGGACCACTTGAATAAAATATTGTTTTTTGTCTGCTTTGCCCTATCGATTCTCCATAATATCATGAAACAATCATGTGACTGGCTGTTTTACTATGGAATGCACACACTCTGGTGAAACATGTACGCCTTTACAAATTTTAAGGTCGGATGCATAATTTATCAATAATCAGGACCTTGCCAGATCATAAAACTTTCTTTCAAGGTAATATCTTAATATGTCCTTGCAAACAGAACAAACCCAGATCCTATAGGAACTGTCTGACCTGAGTTATCTCTGTTTGCCTGTGAACACGATACAGTCCACAGTTTTCTTTCCATTCTTTTCAAACTTGCACAATATGTTAATGTTGATGAGAGCTCGGAACCTATCGAAAATGAGTAACGTTGGAACATTAAGTTCAGAATTATCTCTCCTTGAATTCGTGACAATTGCTAAATTCAGCTTATCTATCTGATGGAGCCCATGCATTACTAAGATATGCCAGCCAGTAGAGCGACTCAGGCCCTCATTGGCCTCTTGTTGTAAACAGTTTTCTTCATATTGTTTTTAGCTTGACTATTTGAAGAATAGGGGAACTATCCTACTCACTCATTCGCATTGTACAATGTTAAAGTTTACATACCAGTTTTTAGCTCACCTGAGCCAGAGGCTCAAGGTGAGCTATTGTGACCGGTCTTCGTCCGTCAACATTTGATTCAAACGACATCTCCTCCTTAACCACTTGGTCAATTATGATGAAAGTTTACAGGGATGTTCCTTGGGTGGTCCCCTTTCAAAGTTGTTCAAAGAATTGAATTCCATGTGGAATTCTGGTTGCCATGGCAACTGAGATGAAAAACTTTAAAAATCTTCGTCTCCAAAACTACTGGCCAGATTTCAAAATGTTTTGGCACAGATGTTCCTTAGCTAAGTATCTACCAAGATTGTTCAAATTATTTGGATCCGTGGAAAAACATGGCCGCCAGGGGGCGGAACTTATTTTCCTTATATATGCATTGTTAAAACTTAAAAAATCTCCTTGTCCAAAAGTACTGGCCCGATTTGAAAATTATTTTTGCAGAAATGTTCCTTGGGGTACCCTCTTCCAAGATTGTTCAAAGATTTCCGATCCATCAAAGAACATGGCCGCCAGGGGAGGAGCTTATTTTCCTTTTATATGCATTGTTAAAACTTAAAAAATCCTCTTGTCCAAAAGTACTGGCCCGATTTGAAAATTATTTTGCAGAAATGTTCCTTGTGGTACCCTCTACCAAGATTGTTCAAAGATTCCGAACCGTCAAAAAACATGACCACCAGGGGGCGGAGTTTATTTTCCTTATATATGCATTGTTATAATTTTGTAAAATGTCCAAAGATGACCCTCGATCAGATCCCTTCAAGCAAAGTTAATTTGTTTGAAATTATCGCCACCAGGGTTGGGGCTTACATTGCCAAAGTGGAAACAAAATCAGGTGAGCGATCCAGGGCCATCATGGCCCTCTTGTTTTCATTCTCAAATATTTTCAAAGTCATCAAGTCATGGTTTAGATACTTGGCACACATGTTCACTATAATAAACCCCAATGTATCGGCAAGGGTAGACTAGTCTATCACCCATTTTGACTGAATTATGGCCCTGTTGGACTTAACCAAATGTTAAAGTTTACTTACCAGTTTTTCAAACGTAAATATTTTCAAAGTTCATCAAGGCATGGTTTAGATACTTGGCACACCTGTTCACCATCATCAACCCAATGTATCAACAAGGCCAGACACTCTATCATACATTTTGACTGAATTATGGCCCCTGTTGGACTAAGCATTTCTTACAAGAGAAATTGTTAAATTTCAAAGTGTAATATTTTAAAAGTTCATCAAGGCATGGTTTAGGTACTTGGCACAGTTGAATGTTCAACATCATCAACCCAATGTATCAACATGGCCAGACTATACTATCAAACACTTTGACTGAATTATGGCCCTTGTTGGACCTGGCATTTCTTACATAGAAATTGTTAATGTTTACTTACCAGTTTTTCAAACTCAAGTATTTCCATAGTAAGCTTCAACCATAATAGCCCCACACCCGACCGGCCTAAAACCCACCTTGCCCATCTATCAAACATTTCATTTTACTTTCTACATTTCTTCAACAATCCATAATCTCATAACTCAGACTTGCATTTTAGCAGAATTATGCTCCTTTTTTGACTAAGAAAATTATGATTAAAGATATCTAATACTAAATGGCTTTTATAATTTACTATCCAACACTGAGAATAGTCAAGTGTGCTGTCCAGTGACAGATCTTGTCTTTCATCAAATTACTTTTTGTCTCGTCTGTGACTTAAGGAGCAGGGGGGACCTAGGTGTAGCTTTTGCAGTGGTTTTGTGTTTGTCTATTTCTCTGAAACCATAAGGGTTATTGAATTGAAACTTCACATGTTGCCTTTTGGGTGTTGAGACGCAGTTCTTGACCATATTCGAAAATTCTTGACAAAATTATGGCCGTTTTTAGATCACCTGAGCCGAAGGCGAACTTTTCTGATCACTTTTCAACCGTCGCCCGATGTCCGTCGTTTACTTTTAGCTTAAAACATCAACTCCTCCTAAACCACAAGGCCAATTGCAATCAAATTTCACAGGAATGTTCCTTGGGTGAAGCTCTTTCAAAGCTGTTCAAACAGTTTAATTGCTTGCGGTGAGCGAGACAAAGTCGCCACAATGTCAGTTCAAATGATGTATGTGTGGATACATTTATGCATGGATTTCAAATAATTTGGCTTGATTGTTCTCCTTGATGAGTAGAAGTGCAATTTGAAATATTTGTTCAGGTAGGTCCAAGGTCAAGGTCATAATGGAAGGTCAAATGTTAAAGTTGAGCTTGTCTGGACCATAAATTCTACATTTATGCATGGATTTCAAAATAATTTGGCTGGATTGTTCTCCTTGATGAGTAGAAGTGCCATTTGAAACCTTTGTTGAAGAAGACCCAAGGTCAAGGTCACAATTATTGAAGGTCAAATGTTAAAGTTGAGCCTTTCTAGACCATAATTTCTACATTTATGCATGGATTTCAAAATAATTTGGCACAATTGTTCTATTTGATGAGTAGTGGTGCATTTGAAACATTTGTTATGGTAGAACGAATGTCAAGGTCACAATTAAAGATCAAGTGTTAAAATGGCCATAACTTCTACATTCATGCATGGATTTCCAAATTAATTGTTTTTCTTGATCAGTTGCAGTGCCATTTTAAACATTTGTTCAGTTAGGGCCAAGGTCAAGGTCAGAATTTAAGGTCAAATGTTAAAATAGATTTGCTAGGGCCATTACTTCTACATTTATGCCTGAATTTGATAATAATTTGGCATAATACAAAAAAATTCTTCTTGACCGTCGTCCGTCCATCCGTTCACAATTTCTTTAAACGACATCTCCTCCTAAACTACTGGACGGAATCCAACCAAACTTGGTAGGAATGATCCTTGGGTCAAGTTGTTCAAAGAATTTGATTCCATGCAGAACTCTGGTTGCCATGGCAACAAAAAGGAGGAATTTGGGAATATTTTTAAAAATCTTCAAAAATCTTCTTGTCCGAAACCGTAAGGCATAGGGCTACCAAATTTGGTGTACAGCTTCATCTTGTGTACCTCTACTATATTATAGCTCTTATTATAGCCCTGGGGTCAAAAATGGCCCCACCCCAGAAGTCAGTAGTTTTACATTAAGAACATCATGAAAAATCTTCTTGTCCGAAACCGTAAGGCCAAGGGCTACCAAATTTGGTGTGTAGCATTATCTAGTGGATCTCTACAAAGATTGTTCAAATTATAGCCCTGGGGTAAAAAATGGCCCCGTCCCGGGGGTCAGTAGTTTTACATAGGCTTATATAGAGAAAATCATAAAAAATCTTCTTGTCCGAAAACGAAAGGCCTAGAGCTACCAAATTTGGTGTGTAGCTTCATCTAGTTGACCTCTACAAAGATAGTTCAAATTATAGCCATGGGGTCAAAAATTATCCCACCCCTGGGGTCATAAGTTTTACATTAAGAACAACATGAACAATCTTAAAAATTCTTCTTGTCCGAAATCGTAAGGCCTAGGGCTACTAAATTTTTGTGTAGCTTCATCTACTGGGTCTCTACCAAGAATGTACAAATTAAAGCCCTGGGGTCAAAAGTAGGCCTACCTCAGGGGTCAGAAGTTTTACATTAAGGACATCATGAAAATATTTAAAAATCTTTTCGTCCGAAACTGTATGGGCTATCAAATTTAGCCCTGGGCTAAAAAAAATCCCTGCCCTGGGGGTCAGTAGTTTACATAGGCTTATATAGGGAAAATGTTAAAAAAGATCTTCTTGTCCGAAACCATAAAGCCTAGGGCTACCAAATTTAGTGTGTAGCATCATCTAATAAACCTCTACAAAGTTTGTTCAAATTATAGCCCTTGGGTCAAAAATGGCCCCACCCTGGGGGTCACTATAATGAATAGCATGAAAAATCTTCTCATTGGAAACCGCTTGACTCAGGTCTTCCAAATTTGGTGTGAAGATTCATATCGTGGACCTCTTCAAAGATTTTTCAAGTTATAGCCCTGGGGTCAAAAAAGGCCTCAACCTTTGGGGCATTTTTTTTAACTTAGGCTCATATAAGGAACATCATGAAAAATCTTTTCTTTGGAAACTGGTTGACTTAGGTCAATATTTGGTCAGTGCTTGCACTAACTTTTTGAAACAGGAAGTCCTGACTTCCTGGGTCTGAATTTTGGAAGTCACAGGTGGCACGCTGGCTTTTTTCGCATCTTGCACATTCTATTGTGTTTCCCTTTGTTTTATTTTTAAATTCATTATTGGAAAAGAAGCTAATTAATACAGAAAGTGGATATTGCTCCTTTGTCAACAATGTTATTGTTGGTTCTATCATAACACTTTTAAACCAGTAGGTTTTTATGTGATATAGAATGCTTTTTTCCAGTCATGTGTCAAAAGCTATCCAGCATAAAATTCATCAAAAGATTGGCATGGCCATGATTCATTACATTCACATTAAACATGAATTATGTTCTTAAATCACATTCAGTATGGCAAAAGGAATGATTTCTGTTAATGAGTTATTGATTTTATTTTAAACACTAGTAAATAAAGTGTTCTGCAGTGAGACATATTACAAACACACATTAAAGGCACTAAACTTTCATAATAGTCAACTTTAAAACAAATAAGAATGAGTGTGAGTAATACTTTCTTGAATGACATTTCGGATTTCCAAAATGCAGAAAATGCACGAAAACTCATTACAAATTTACGGTTTAATCCCATTTCGTCTAATCCCAATTCGTCTAATCCCATTTCGTCTACACTTTTTGCAATTTGTCCCATTTCGTCTACAACCAATTTACACCCCGGTGCCATTTCGTCTACACTTAAGATTAATGAGACAGACAGTCTAATTCAATAAGACGGACATATTTTGTTTAAAATATGTGGGTTATACATACATTGTGGACCCATACCAGAGCATCTTTTCATTGGAAATTGTTTTATTTTATCGTTCTATTTTTGATAATTTTTATCTGATTGTATTGGAATGTCGCAATTACTTTAAGGGACTCATGGCATTCTGCCAGTCTTAGTCTACATTATGTACAAAGTCCGAAGGCTGTAAAACAAAAGAAATACAAAGTTCATAACAAATTTTAATAATCATTTCATATTTCATGCTTAATACAAGATAATATTTAAGAATCTATTAATGTTGCAAAGGCTAAAGCACTTTGTAATAGCACATTATTCACAAGCACAACGGTGTAGATTTTTTTCGCAAGAAAAAGTAGGGTCCGTCTTGAACTTCAAAGAAGTTTGTCTAAAACTACAATTAACAGTAAAGATCAAAGGTAAATGCTTAAATTTTTTAAACTTCTTTATTAAAGATGATCAGCAGTTTGTTAAAAAAATAATTAACATTAATGACCCCCTTAATAAAGATAAAAGCAGTAATTGCTTAAAGTTTTCACACCAAGATTTATAATTGTTTACATTTTAGGCAAAATTACTTTAAGGATGGTCAATGTAAGATGAAATGGCAATCTCTGTAGACCTATAGCTAAGTATATTCATTTTATGGACAGTAGACGAAATGGGAATAAGGGTGTAGACGAAATGGGACAAAAAACTGTAGACGAAATGGGATTAGACGAAATGGGATGTTACCCACATTTACAGTATATGTATTTTCACCTCCAGACTTCAGTTTCTTTTATATTTTAAAAAAATAATGAACTAAAATGGGCTTATATCCAATTTATTTCATAGGCAAGAGCTGGCTGTGATTTTGATAGATCTTCATGTCAACTTTGTTTTTTAAAAAATCGGTAATTAAAAAGTGTTTCCTATGGATTCAGGCAAACAAAATAATAATCTTTAAACAGTTAAATTAATATAAATATTATATTAATATAAATATTATTATAAATTAATAATTCTTTTATCATATCCTAGTATGTTTTTACATGGGTTATTGAAATTAATTACCCCTACGCTGTTTATAATGAAAAATAGAATTGATTGGTGTGAAGTTGTTATCAAGTGTCAAATCTGGGGGTGGGTGTGGTACCCATTCTCGATCGTGATTGGCTTAAATCTACCAATTCATAACTCCCACTGTCCATAATTGACACTTCATAAAACACAATACACAGTGTCTTTAGATAATTACACACAATTTCTAGTGGACATATATACGTCCTGTGTTTTGATTGTCGGCGTATACCCTTAATTCCTGGACGTACTTGGACGTCTCCCTTGTCAATTTTGGGCGTACGGGATCGATTTTTGGGCGTAAAAACGCCCAATACGTCCATTGACATGAGCGCTGTTTGGTGTTTAGCTTCAGGGTTCACGCTGGGCTTCGCAAATGGCGCCAATGGCGCAAGAATGAAAAAAGTGCCGCAAGAAATTAACATTTGGCGCAAATTGATGGCGCCAACCTATTTGCACCAGCTTTTAGCACTACGACTTTAATTTGATTTTGGGTAAAACAAAGTATACATTGAAGGATTAAGGGTTTAATTACACACCTATGGCTGTTAGCAGAGATAAAGGGGCCTTCCCAGTACTATAAACAAGCCGTTATCAAACCACCAACGCTGCAGGCGATAGATAAGAGTAGGTCACGTGACCGTTAAACTTCGAGATTTAGGCCAATCACTATCGAGAATGCGTACTCTATCCCCATTTATGACACTCGATCACGCCTTCAAGCCAATCAATACTATTTTTCAGTTCAAGCAGTTTAGGGGAAAATAATTTCAATAAACAACTTAATAAAAAACTAGGATATCATTAGAGAATGTCCCTATTTTAATTTAACTGTTCAAAGATTGTGTTTTTGTTTACACAAATCCATAGGAAATTCTTTTTTAATTGCCGATTTTTTACCATAAAGATCTATCAAATTTACAGTCAGCTGTCAAAAAATACTTACCTATCAAACTAAATTACATTTTTGTCCATTTTGGTTAATTTCTTTTTAAGAAGATAAAAAAATAATGAAGACTGAAGTAGAAAATACATATTGTAATGGGTTTTCGTGCATTTTCTTCTTTCTGCAAATCGGAAATGTCATTCAAGAAAGTATTACCTACACTCATTCTTATTTGTTTTAAATGTAATCATTGTAAAAGTTTAATGCAATAAATGTGTGTTGATAATACAACTCACTACATAATAGTTTATTTACTGGTGTTTAGAATGAAAGCACTGACAGACAGGCACAGAATCAATATTAGAATTTATTCCTGCTACCACAATGCATATGGTTTGAGAACATGATTCATTTCATATGGGAATCTAATGAATCATGACCAAGCCAATCTTTTTGATCAATTTAATGTTGGATAGATTATGAAACCTGACTTGTGAAGATAGCATAATACATGTGCACCAGTATTTCCCAAAGTACACATAATTTAGGTTTCTAAGAAAAAATGGTCTGGCTCCAGTTTGGCTCCAATGTCTTGAAAATGGCACCAACTTTTTGAATTTGGCGAAAGTGTTGGCGCAAAGGAAAAATGAGCCAGGGAGAACCCTGACTGCTTTATTCAGTATACATCTACAAAGATTGTCCAAATTGTAGCCCTGGGGCTGATTATTTTAACATAGGCTCATGTAAGGATAAATCTTACATTTTTTTCCTATTGGAAGTCACTACCATATTTGGTATGTAGTTTCATCTAATGGACTTCTACCAAGATTGTACAAAATTTAGAAGGGGGTCAGTAGTTTACACAGTAACAATTACCCATCTCTTTGGTGGAGAACTTAAACATTTCAAATGGAGCTTTATCATAAACCATTTAACTTAATGTGCAAAGGAACTCGGGTGAACGATATAGGACCATCATGGTCCTCTTGTTTCAGTTCACCTGAACAAAGCTCAACGTGACCTTTTGTGATCGCCTTTTGTCCGTCATTTGGCGTCAACAATTTCTTTAAACAACATCTCCACTTAAACCGCTCATCAGATTTTGATCAAACTTGGCAGAAATGATTCTTGGGTGAAGCTCTACCAAATTTTGAAAGAAAATTTAAAAAATCTTCTTCTGTCAAACCGCTTGGCCTAGATCTTTGATATTTGGTATGGAGCATCATCTAGTGGACCTCTATCAAGATTGTTCAAATCATGCCCCTGGGGTCATTATGCGCTCCACCCCGGGCGTCACAATTTTTACATAGACTTATATAGTTAAAACTTCAGAAATTTTCTTCTGTCAAACCACTTGGCCTAGAGCTTTGATATTTGGTATGGAACATCATCTAGTGGACCTATCTATCAAGAGTGTTCAAATCATGCCCCTGGATTCATTATGGGCTCTACCCCGGGCGTCGCAAATTTTACATAGACTTAATTATTTAGTGAAAACTTTAAAAATCTTCTTCTGTCAAACTGCTTGGCCTAGAGCTGTGATATTTGGTATGGAGCATTATCTAATGGACCTTTATAAAGATTGTCCAAATCATGCACTTGGAGTCATTATAGACTCTACCCGGGCATCACAAGTTTTATATAGTGAAAACTTTAAAAATCTTCTGTCAAACTGCTTGGCCCAGAGATTTGATATTTGGTATGGAGCATCATATAGTGGACCTCTATCAAGATTGTTCGAATCAAGCCCCTGGGGTCATTATGGGCTCTACCCCGGGGGTCACAAGTTTTACATGTACAGACTTCTATATAGTGAAAACTTTAAAACATTTCTCCTGTCAAATTGCATGATCTAGAGCTTTAATATTTGGTATGGAGTATCATCTGCTGGTTCTCTATCAAGGTTGTTCAAATCATGCCCCTGGGGTCATTATGGGCTCTACCCAGGGCATCACAAGTTTAACATAGACTTATATAGTGAAAACTTTAAAAATCTTCTGTCAAAATGCTTGGTATAGAGCTTTGATATTTGGTAAGGAGCATCATTTAGTGGACTTATATTAAGTCATACCCCTGGGCACTCCAGGGGATCAAAAGATTCATACCCATTGCTGTAATGCAAACAACTTTAGGAAATGTGCATAGGAACTCAGGTGAACAATCTAGGGCCATCATGGCCCTTTTGTTTACCTCCTACGATATTCAATCAAGGAATATTGTTGTCTCCGTGTAAACCAAGCACACTATTCTGTATTTTAAGTTATCCTGAGCGAAGCTCATGGCAATTGGTGATTGCCTTTTGTCCGTTGTTAGGCGTCAACAATTTCTTTAAACAACATCTCCTCCTAAACTGCTCATCAGATTTTGATCAAACTTGGCAGAAATGATCCTTGGGTGGAGCTCTAGATCTGGTTCTGGTTGCTATGGCAACTTAAAGAAAATTTTGAAGAAAATTTAAAAAATCTTCTTCTGTCAAACCGCTTGGCCTAGAGCTTTGATATTGGTATGGAGCATCATCTAGTGGACCTCTATCAAGGTTGTTCAAATCATGCCCCTGGAATCATTATGGGCTCTACCTTGGGCGTCACAAGTTTTGCATAGACTTACATAGTGAAATCTTTAAAAATCTTCTCCTGTCAAACCACATGATCTAGAGTTTATTTAATTGGTATGGAGCATCATCTGGTGGTCCTCTATCAAAGAGAATGTTTGTCTTGATGATATCTTGGATGAGTTTGAAAATAGCTCATGTTGGGTCTAAAAGTAGGTCACTAGGTCAAATCATAGAAAAGGCTTGTGTGCACTCTAGAGGCCACGTTTGCAGCCAAATCACCTTAAAACTTGGTCACTAGGTCAAATCTTAGAAAATACTTAGAAAGAGCTTGTATGCGCTTTAGAGGCCACATTTTCAGTCTAATACACTTTCAACTTGACTAGAATGATGTTCTTGACTAAATCTCGGTCAAGGTTGAAACTTGGTCATGTGGGCTCAAAAAGTAGGTCACTAGGTAAAAAAATAGAAAAAGCTTGTGCACACTCTAGAGGCCACGTTTTCAGCCTAATCAACTTCAAACTTGGTCAGTATGATGCTCTTGACAAAATCTTGGTCAAGTTTGTCAAATCAAAGAAAAAGCTTGTGTACCCTCTAGAGGCCACATTTTCAGCCCAATCACCTTCAAACTGGTCAGAATGATGTTCTTGATAAACTGTGTAATCCCTTCATGAACTACAATGAAATGCATTATAAAGACCTCACTGTAGCCTGTTTTAAATTTAAGTCAAGTTATCAAACACGAGCCACATTTGAGGCCTTTCAGGCCTTTGATATTTTCCCCTTTTACATTGTGAGGGGACATGAAATATCTGCATTTGACACATCCGAAAAGAACAGAATGCACACCAACAAATGGAAATGATTTGTACATGGGTATCCGACAATGATATCTATGTATTTATGCTAGACTGTCATAATTGCAAGTCAATTCAGGGTTTGACACTTTTAAAACAATGGAGTCCAAGAAAACTTCAGGAGTCCAAAATGAATAAAATAAAAACTTTAACCAGCTGATTTTTAACAGTTTAATTATTAAGAAGTTTGCAAAACGTTTCGTATCATTTCTTCTGTAGTGCCATAATATATGCCCTAAACCTATATAATCGTGCCCCTTATAACTATTTTGTGTTTAAAAATGGATTGGAAAAATAAAATCATGTAAATTTGAAGAAAAATATCTTATTTACATTTTAAAAATCATTTTAAATAAATTCCATTCACATTACATGTGAAAACTTTAAGTTTGTCTATAGACCTAGAACAAAAAAGATCGTAACCACTTTCTAACAACATCCTGCCTCTGATAATATCTCTTAGACTTAGACTCATCTCATAATTGGCGTCATCCTCCTCATTTGTCATTTTAAGCTCACCTGAGCACAAAGTGCTCATGGTGAGCTATTGGGATTGTGCTATATCCGGCGTCGTGCGTAAACTTTTACCTTGTGAATTCTGTAGAGGTCACAACTTTTGCCCAATCAACTTCAAACTTGCTCAGATTCAAGTTCTTGACAAAATCTCGAGCAAGTTCGAAACTGGGTCATATGTGGTCAAAATGAAGGTCACTGGGTCAAATAATAGAAAAAGCTTGTGAACACTCTAGAGGCCACATTTTCCGCCTATCAACTTCAGACTTGGTCAGGATGATGTTCTTGACAAAATCTCGGTCAAGTTCAAAACTGAGTCATGTTGGGTCAAAAACTAGGTCATGAGGCTTTTGAGGCACTTGCTTTTGATCCCACTTGGGTGGGAAGAAACCATGTTATTGATTTTTGCATTAAATTAATTAGAAAACATTGGAAATGGAGGAATTTGTCTGTTACTGAATGTTTTCCATTTCCCACAATGTTTCAAAATTTATTAATGGCTATTGATCTCATGAACATTTCTGCCAGGGAAATACTGGTAATTGCAATTTTGACCCGCAAATGTAATCACTTATACAGTTTATGCTTGATTGTAGTATCTTTATTCTGGTATTAATTATAGTAACAAAAAAATAATCTGGCAGATCCATGTTAAATTACAGTGTAAATAATTCTATACCTACATTTTATAGATCAATGTTTTGTTTCAGATATTTCAAAAAGACTGGTAGGCCAGTTTGACAATAAGCAAGAAACTGCATATGCTGTGCAACTCGCAGAGCATTTATTGCAACCTTTGGCCTATGACAAGTACTACAAAATAGATCATCACTCAAGAAATCAGATAGAAGAATGCCGATGTTGCATGAAAAATATATCTGGAGTATATGGAGACACAAGCATAGGTGATTATCATATAGTCATCTTTCTAAGGCAAAATGTGAGTCACAAGTCTCTTTGGGTCATCAGAAATCACATAGAGATCCTTTCCCCCTTACAAGAATCACCTTACACACTAGGTATCCTTTTCCTTTTGCCCCAACTGAAGTCACTTTGAATTGTTTGACCTTAGCAGTCTTAAATGTGTAGAAAAAAAAAATCTAGATCTATTTTCTATTTTTCCATTTTTAGCTCTACTGGCCAAAGGCCAGAAGAGCTTATGGGATGGCGTTGGTCCCTTCCCACTGTTCATCCGTCTGTCCGTTAACTTTTTCTTTTGAACGCGATATAGTCCACAGTTTTCATCCGTTTCTTTTCAAACTTGCACAGTATGTTTATATTGGTGAGAGCTCAAATATCTCCCATAGAATTTCAAAATATTGTTAAATTCAGCTTGTGAACTTGATACAGTCCACAGTTTTCAACTGTTTCTTTTCAACACCTACTGAAATCTAAACAGAAAAGATTACAAGAAAATATAAAGAAATTGACATAACGAAACACACTCACCTATTTGCCCTGCCATTTTACTCTGTTGCTTCCTTTTTAGCTCGACTATTCGAAGAATATGAGAGCTTTACTACTCACCCCGGCATCGGCGTCCTGTTCAAGTTTTAGGGCAAGTTGGCATTTTCACTCATTACTATTTTTGCTAGGGCTTTCATATTTGGAATATAGTTACATCTTATACCTTTCTTCAGATTGAATGCTGAGTTTGACCTTCTTTTTGGGGTAAAAAACATGATTTTCGGTGGTTAAAGTTTTCGGGCAAGTTGGAATTTTTTTTTGTTTTTTATTTTTCTCAATACATACTCATATTTGGAATATAGTTACATCTTATACCTTTCTTCACATTGAATGCTGAAGATGCTGAGTTTGACCTTCTTTTTGGGGTAAAAAACATGATTTTTGGTGGTTAAAGTTTTAGGGCAAGTTGGAATTTTTTTTTTTTCTCAATATGTACTTATGCTAGGGTTTTCATATTTGGAATATAGTTACATCTTAAACCTTTCTTCATATTGTATGCAGAATATGCTGAGTTTGTCCTTCTTTTTTGGGTAAAAACATGATGGTTAAAGTTTTAGAGCAAGTTGGAATTCTTTTAATTTTTAGCTCACCAGAGCACAAAGTGCTCAAGGTGAGTTTTTGTGATCACCATTTGTCCGTCGTTTGTCGTCCGTCGTCAACATTTGCTTGTTCACCCTCTAGAGGCAACATTTTGCATCCAATCTTCATGAAAGTTTATCAGAACCTTCATCTCGATGAAATCTTGGACAAGTTCTAAACTGGGTCATGTGGGGTCAAAAACTAGGTCACTAGGTCTAATTTAAGGAAAATCTTGTTCACCCTCTAGAGGCAACATTTTGCATCCAATCTTCATGAAAGTTTATCAGAACCTTTATCTCGATTAAATCTTGGACAAGTTCGAAACTGGGTCATGTGGGGTCAAAAACTAGGTCACTAGGTCAAATTTAAGGAAAATCTTGTTAACACTCTGAAAGATACATTTTTGGCTTGAGCATGTTGAAACTTGGTCAGAATGTTAGTGATATCTAGGCTAAGTTCGAAACTGGGTCATGTCCAGTCAAAAACCAGGTTCGTCTTAGTGATATCTAGGCCAGGTTTGAAACTGGGTCATGTCCGGTCAAAAACTAGGTCACTATGTCAAATTTAAGGAAAATCTTGTTTACACTCTGAAAGATACATTTTTGGCTTGAGCATGTTAAAACTTGGTCAGAATGTTTGTCTTAGTGATATCTAGGCCAAGTTCGAAACTGGGTCATGTCCGGTCAAAAACTAGGTCACTAGGTCAAATTTAAGGAAAATCTTGTTAACACTCTGAAAGATACATTTTTGACCAAAATTTTGTAAAAATGTTCCAAAGATGACCCTCAATCAAATCCCTTCAAGCCAAGTTAATTTATTTGAAATTATGGCCAACAGTGTTGGGGCTTACAATGCAAAAGTGGAAAAAAAATCTGGTGAGCGATCCAGGGCCATCATGGCCCTCTTGTTTTAATTTTTCTCAATAAGTACTTGTGCTAGGGCTTTCATATTTGGAATATAATAACATATAATACCTTTCTTCGCATTGTATGTTGAAGATGCTGAGTGACTTTTTGGGGTAAAAAACATGATTTTTGTTGATTTTGAGAATTTGAGATAAATTCATAATTTTTGGTTACATTTCTTTCTAATTGTGTGATCATTCATTTATGAAATATAATTCTTAAACATATCAAACAGGTTTTGGTGTTCTATTTTTGGACTCAGTTTTAAAATATTTTCTCTGAAACAAAACTATCTTAAAAAGATGATTCGGATGATTTCATTCTCCCCGGATTTCAATTTCATAGATATGATAGTAAGCATAACTCTACATATGGATTGGCCACCTTTACCAAACCAGAACTGGACATTTTAGAAGCAAATTGTGAGTCTTTTCAAGATGGAAAGGCTTACATTGAAGTTGTGAATCTTGAGGTGAAATCCAACACACCAGATTTCCCAATTCTTTCGATAGCTGCAGTTTACGTATCACCAAATGTTTCAACACAACAGTTGCGGCATTTCATCCAGAATCTACACTCCGTGCTTACAGTAAAAAGGCATCCTTACATCGTCTTGGGTGATTTCAATGTAAATGTAGACAGTAATGAAAACTTTATTAAAGACATTCTTCAATGTAAACAGTGCGTTACAGATATTACCACCGACTATCGACCATTGTTAGATCATATATACATCAGCAACAATATTAAGAACTACACCTGTTCAGTTTTTGAATCTTACTTCTCAGACCATAAAGCGATACATATTAGTCTGCATGAACTGTCAACAAATTGTCTTGATAACATTTAATAGTGATCAAATGAAAATGTAAATAATTAAAAGTGAAATGATATACTAGTAGCTTGTAGTTGTGCACAACTGAAACAATATAGCACATACTTGGGCATCAAGTGAAATATTTTAACATGTGAAGTGATAAATAGTATATTACTTTAGTAACCTGTAATATTTCTCATGTAAAATGATATATAATTTAATAGGACTTAAGTGCAATATAATGAAATAATGCTTAAGTGAATAAGCTCCGTACAGTCAAGCACACTTTCCTATGAATACAACTTTTGGAGGTGAGAACTGATATCAATGTTCATACATTTTTATACAATTTTTTAAATTATATATATTTAAATGTATGTTTCTATTCATTTGCTTTTACATATAGAGAATATATGATTTAATAGTACTTAAGTGCAATATAATGAAATACTGCTTAAGTGAATAAGCGGTGTATAGTCGAGCGCGCTGTCCTCCGACAGCTCTTGTTTTAGCTTTACTGGCCGTCTGTCCGTAAACTTTTTTCTTGTGAACATGATACAGTCCACAGTTTGTCACCCGATTCTTTTCGAACTTGTACAGTATGTTTATATTGATGAGAGCTCGGAACCTATAGAAAATAAGCAGCATCTGACTATTAGGTTCAGAATTATATCCCCTTGAATTTCAAAATATTGTTAAATTCAGCTTGTGAACAAGATACAGTCCACAGTTTTCATCTGATTCTTTTCAAACTTGT
The DNA here is from genome assembly GCA_031761405.1 of Serripes groenlandicus. Lineage (NCBI taxonomy): Eukaryota > Metazoa > Mollusca > Bivalvia > Cardiida > Cardiidae > Serripes > Serripes groenlandicus. Next base: position 468,064 of record JASEVX010000075.1, read on the forward strand.
ACTGTATGTTTATATTGCTGAGAGGTCGAAACCTATCGAAAATGAGCAACATCGGACCATTAGGTTCAAGATTATCTCCCCTTGAATTTCAACACATTGTTAAATTCAGTTTGTGAACATGATTCTGTCCACAGTTTTCATTTAATTCTTTTAAACCTTGCACCATATGTTAATATTAATGAGAGCTTGGAATCTATTGAAAAAATGTCCCCACCCTGGGGGTCAGTAGTTTTACATAGGCTTATATAGGGAAAATCTTAAAAAATCATCTTGTCCGAAACTGTAAGGCTTAGGGCTACCAAATTTGGTGTGTAGCATCAACTAATGGACCTCTACCAAGATTGTTGAAATTATAGCCCTGGGATCAAAAATGGCCCCACCCCGGGATCACTATAATGAATATCATGAAACAGCTTGACTCAGATCTTCCAAATGTGGTGTAAAGCTTCATATGGTGGACATCTACAAAGATTGTTCAAGTTATAGCCCTGGGGTCAAAAACGGCTCCACCCTTGGGGGAAGGTCAATATTTTAACTTAGGCTTATATAAGGAACATCATGAAAAACCTTTTCATTGAAAACTGCTTGACTCAGGTCTTCCAAATTTGGTGTTTAGCTTCATGTAGTATACATCTACAAAGATTGTTCAGATTATAGCCCTGGGGTTAAATATGGCCCCACCCTGAGGGGTGAGTATTTTAACATAGGCTCATGTAAGGAAAAATCTTAATTTTTTTTTCTTGTTGTTTACAAATCACTTCCATATTTTGTATGTAGTTTCATCTAATGGACTTCTACCAAGATTGTACAAAATGTTGAAGGGGTCAGTAGTTTACATACTAAAGATTACCCAGCTTTTTGGTGGAGAACTTTAACATTTCAAATGCAGCTTTATCATAAACCATTTAACTTAATGTGCAAAGGAACTTGGGTGAACGATATAGGACCATCATGGTCCACTTGTTTATGCAAAAAAGTTCACAGTTTTCACTTGATTATTTTTCAAATTTGCACAGTATGTTTATATTATTGAGAGCTCAGATGCTTTTGAAAAGGAGCAACATTGGATCATTAAGTCAGTCTCCCCTTGAATTTGTGAGTCTGTTTATTAGCTCTACTGGCTGAAGTGTCATGGCTTGGTAAAAAAATAGGATGACTGTTCCTTATCTGAGTCACATTTGTATAACTACCAGACCCATAACACTGCATTATTAAGTTAAAATATGCCAACGTTACCAGTAGAGTGACTTGTGTTCATGCTTGCGTTATTATCAGGAGCATAACTCGGAAATTACACAAGGTATCATCAGGTTGATGGATCTTGCAAGAACTGCAACTCTTCTAGTATCTCTCCTAAATTTTGGTGTTATTGCCCTTTGTTATTTATCATACTTAGTAAAACGTATCATCATGAAACTGCATACATTGTATAAGGGTGGATCTAATTAAGTAGAAGTGCAATGCTTTATTTTTAGCTCGTCTATTCAAAGAATAAGGAGAGCTATTCCAGTTACCCAAACGTCAGTGTAATGCTTTGGTTAAAGATTTGCGTGTAAGCTAGTATCTCTAAAACCAATGAAGGTATTCACTTGAAACTTCACACATGTATTTTGGATCATAATGTAAGCTCATATGCCAAGCCCCATAACTCTGACTTGCATTTTAGCAGATTTATGCCCCTTTTTATACCCCCGGTTCCGAAGGAAAGGGGGGGTATACTGTTTTACCCATGTCCGTCCTTCCGTCCGTCCATCCGTCCGTAACACTTTCGTTTCCGGGCTATTTCTCTGCAACCGCTTTTTGGAATTTGATGAAACTTCATAGGAAGGATCACCACCAAGTGTAGATGCGCATATCGTGTTTGCGTTCCGGTTGGATTATTTTTCACGGAGTTATGGCCCTTTACCCCTATGTATGACTAAATTCATTTCCGGGCTATTTCTCTGCAACTGCTTTTTGGAATTTGATGAAACTTCATAGGAAGGATCACCACCAAGTGTAGATGCGCATATCGTGTTTGCGTTCCGGTTGGATTATTTTTCACGGAGTTATGGCCCTTTACTCCACCATCAGGCTATGTATGACTAAATTCATTTCCGGGCTATTTCTCTGCAACCGCTTTTTGGAATTTTATGAAACTTCATAGGAAGGATCACCACCAAGTGTAGATGCGCATATCGTGTTTGCGTTCCGGTTGGATGATTTTTCACGGAGTTATGGCCCTTTACCCCACCATCACATATGTCTTTCAAAACATGAGCGGGATCACTAGTGAGCAGTAGCTCACATATTTCTTGTTGGACTTAAACAAATTCTGGTTAAAGTTTTGCATGTGTAAGCTACAATGTAGTATCTCTGAAACTACTGAAAGTATTCACTTGAAACTTCACACATGTATTCTGGGTCATAATGAAAGCTCATATGCCATGCCCAATAACTCTGATTTGGATTTTAGCAGATTTATGCCCCTTTTTGGACTTAGAAAATCCTGGTTAACGTTTTGTATGCAAGCTTGTACCTGTGTAATTACTTAAGATATTCTGTTGAAAGTTCACATGTGTATTTGGGATCATGATGTAAACTCATATGCCAAGACCCATAACTCTGATTATACCCCCAAAAAACAAACTTTTGGTGGGGTATAATAGGAGTCACTGTGTCGGTCGGTCGGAAGCCATATTTTGTCCGGAACAAATCTTAACACTGCAACATAGGATTTGAACAAAACTTCATAGGATGATACAACACATTGAGAGGAAGTGCGGTGTACAGGAACCATAACTCTATTTTATCTAAATACAGAGTTATTGCCCTTTGTTACTTTTTCTTGTCCGGAGAATTAACTTAATAACTAACAGATGGAATCTAATAAAACTACATACAATGGTAGAGCATAATGAGAGGAAGTGCAGTGTACAAGAACCATAACTCTAATTTACATAATTACCCGACGGGCGTATTATGTACCGTTTGCGGTACTCTTGTTGGACTTAGAATATTGGTTTTCCGCACTTTTTTCCTACATACTTTGAGCTATTGACCTGAAACTTTGTATATGGCTTTGTAATCATGAGTCACAGAGCAAAGTCACATTTCCTCGGATTTCGTCAATTTTTGAATGAGTTATGCCCCTTTTTGGACTTAGAATATTGGTTTTCCGCACTTTTTTCTTACATACTTTGAGCTATTGACCTGAAATTGTGTATTAGGCTTTGTAGTGATGTGTCACAAATCAAGTTCATATTTTCTGGGATTTCGACAATTTTTGAATGAGTTACCGTATATACTCGGTTATAAGTCGCCCTCGACTATAAGACGCACCCCCTACTTTGAGGTCTAAAATCTAGGATTTTATGCTGTTCTCTCTAATAAGACGCAGTCAGATTTCTGAGTTTTTTCAACCCACCCCCCCGAAAAAATAATATTTCGAAAAAGATTCATGTCAAACAAATACGATAAATACTTCAATAAAACATGGTTCTCGATGTAAAACTGGATAATGATACATGAAGATAATAATGCACAAACCTGATTTTATAAATCCAAATAAGCCAAATTAAATAGTCCAAATTTCTTAATATTTGTTTCAATATATAAAAATAAAAGCGCGAAACATGAACAAAGGGTTTTGTTGATGTCGGTGTCTCTACCATGCATTCAACCCTTAAGCCCCATTTGTCCGATTTTACACATGAAAATTAATTCTTTCAATGTTTTCAACAAATGATGAGTTAAAAGTAAAACAAACACAGGAGTTTGATAGCATTAATACAATTATGCGTATGATGCATGAATTAAATAGGCAATACATGTTTCTCTTCTCCTTTTCTGACAATATTTTCAAAAGCTGTCTGATGCAAATGCGTCAAAAGTTATTGCATTGACGAAGTTTATTAAAAGTGTGTGTAATTCACAGATAGGTGAAGACAAGGGTTTTAAAGGTCTATGGAAAGATGGTTGGACTCTATGGTTATATGCAAACGGTTGTAATTTCTGCAGGAACATGCTGTAGTTACAACAGATTTGCATTAGCCCTATAAATGTTTGTCGCGTGAAAAACACAGGGCTCAATAAATGACGTCACTAATTTACCAGCTGATTCAGCCGCGACAAATAAAATACACCCATATATATAAATTAATGTTATATTTACGATCCTATTAGCTTGGTAGTACTTGTGGATAAACTGCACATACACTTTTTTATGACGTAGCTCATTTGTCGGGGAAAATCAGGTTTGCGGAAATAAAGGTCTATATAGATTTCACTCTTACCAATTTTAACATGCATTTATACACATCTGCAGCAGACTTCTTTTGATAGCGCTCCGAGGAGAAATTACTACATTTTCTTTAAATTGGACAAATTAACTTTGAATTGAAAAGGATTTAAAAGGGCATGGTATTTATTTTTCCTTTGTTTAACAGCTTTGAAACTAGATAAAAAAATTTAAGGAAAGGATGCATCGCTGATAAAAAGCAGTATCTCTTTTTCTCACAACGTTTTCCAACACTGTCTGCTACATCTGCATTTAAAATTACAAATACGTGGTAGTGACTACTGTCTACACAATTTACAATGAGGTACCTCCAACTCGATGGTTATATGCAAACGGATGTAATTTCTCCTGGAATAGGCTGTAGTTACAACCGACTTGCATTAGCCCTAAAACTGTTTGTCGCGTGTAAAGAATAGCCTTAGGAGAGATTAGCATTTTAGACAATTATTTAATCTCGACTTCGGCGCCACAATTTATATTTTCACAAAAATCAAAATGGCTTCCGATCATGAATAAATCTAAACAATAAAGACAAAAGAGTGTAAATTCATAATTATATTTTTTCTTCTGTTCGGTTTCTAAACAAATCAATTCAATATGTTATTATTATTTCAATCAAACTTGAATTATTCTGTTAAATCGTCTCTTTATATAAATGACAGCTTTTGAAGATAGGTTACGATAGGTTACGAGCTCGGTGGGTATTTTTTTTTCTGAAATTTTGCTTGACCCGCTTATAAGTTGCTCCCCCAACTTTACTTTCGATTTTGAAGGTAAAAAAATGCGTCTTATAACCGAGTATATACGGTATGCCTCTTTTTGGACTTAGAATATTTGTTTTCCGCACTTTTTTTCTACATGCTTTGATGTATTGAGCTGAAATTATGTATATGGCTTTGTAATCAAGTGTCACAGATCAAGTTCACATTTCCTCGAATTTCGTCAATCTTTGAATGAGTTATGCCCCTTTTTGGACTTAGAATATTGGTTTTCCACACTTTTTTCCTACATACTATGAGCTATTGACCTGATATTTTGTATATGGCTTTGTAATCATGAGTCACAGATCAAGTTCACATTTCCTCGGATTTCGTCAATTTTTGAATGAGTTATGCCCCTTTTTGGACTTAGAATATTGGTTTTCCGCACTTTTTTCTTACATACTTTGAGCTATTGACCTGAAATTGTGTATTAGGCTTTGTAGTGATGTGTCACAAATCAAGTTCATATTTCCTGGGATTTCAACAATTTTTGAATGAGTTATGCCCCTTTTTGGACTTAGAATATTTGTTTTCCGCACTTTTTGGCCGGATTGCTTAAGCAATTCCGGTCTATAGATTGGCGATGTCCGTCTGTCCGTCTGTCTGTCTGTCTGTCTGTCTGTCTGTCCGTCAACATTTTGGTTAAAGTTTTAGGTTAGGCAAAATGGTTAAAGTTTCTGGTTAAGCAAAATCTCAGCACAAGAAAGGGTTGCAAACTTGAAACTTTGCCTGAAGGTAACCAGTAACAAGTTCTATTGATTTCTATTGTTACTTTGACCTTGACCTTAGTTTGTCGATTTTCAAGGTCAAATTGCCGACAATCCGGCCTTACCGTCTTCAGCGGTTTCTTGTTTTTACATGCTTTGATGTATTGAGCTGAAATTATGTATATGGCTTTGTAATCAAGTGTCACAGATCAAGTTCACATTTCCTCGAATTTCGTCAATTTTTGAATGAGTTATTCCCCTTTTTGGACTTAGAATATTTGTTTTCCACACTTTTTAGCTCACCTAAGCACGAAGTGCAAGGTGAGCTTTTGTGATCACTCACCGTCCGGCGTCTGTCGTCGTCGTCGTCGTCGTCGGCGTCTGTTAACAATTTCCTACAAATGACTTCTCCTACTAAACCAATGAACAGATTTCAAAATAACTTCACAGGAATGGTCCTTAGGTAGTCCTCTTTCAAAGTTGTTCAAAGAAATTAATTCCAAGTAGAACTTTGGTTGCTGCGGCATCAGAAAAGGGAAAAATTGCCAAATCTTAAAAAATCTTCTTGTCCAAAAGTACTGGCCCGATTTGAAAATTATTTTACACAAATGTTCCTTGAGGTACCCTCTACCAAGATTGTTCAAATATTTCCAATCCGTTGAAAAACATGGCCGCCAGGGGGCGGAGCCTGCTTTCCTTATATGAAAAACATGGCCGCCAGGGGGGGCGGAGCTTATTTTCCTTACATGTGCATTGTTAAAACTTTAAAAATCTTCTTGTCCAAAAGTGCTGGCCCGATTTGAAAATTATTTTGCACAAATGTTCCTTGGGACACTCTTTACCAAGATTGTTCAAATATTTCCAATCCGTTGAAAAACATGGCCGCCAGGGGGCGGAGCCTGCTTTCCTTATATGTGCATTGTTAAAACTTTGTAAAATCTTCTTGTCCAAAAGTACTGGGCCGATTTGAAAATAATTTTGCACAAATGTTCCTTGGTGCACCCTTTACCAAGATTGTTCAAATATTTTTGATCCGTTGAAAAACATGGCCACCAGGGGGGGCGGAGCTTGTTTTCCTTATATGTGCATTGTTAAAACTTTAAAAATCTTCTTGTCCAAAAGTACTGGCCCAATTTGAAAATTATTTTGCACAAATGTTCCTTAGGGCACCCTTTACCAAGATTGTTCAAATATTTCCGATCCGTTGAAAAGCATGGACGCCAGGGGGCGGAGCTAGTTTTCCTTATATGTGCATTGTTAAAACTTTAACAATCTTCTTGTCCAAAAGAACTGGCCCGATTTAAAAATTATTTTGCACAAATGTTGCTTGGGGCACCCTTTACCAAGATTGTACAAATATTTCCAATCCGTTGAAAAACATGGCGGCCAGGGGGCGGAGCTTGTTTTCCTTATATGTGCATTGTTAAAACTTTAAAAATCTTCTTGTCCAAAAGTACTGGCCCGATTTAAAAATTATTTTGCACAAATGTTCCTTGGGGCACCCTTTAACAAGATTGTTTAAATATTTTTGATCCGTTGAAAAACATGGCCGCCAGGGGGCGGAGCTTGTTTTCCCTAAAAAGAGTAAAAACTTTGAAAACTATTGAAGTTCTATTAAATCAGGTGAGCGATATAGGGCCATCATGGCCCTCTTGTTTGTATTTAAGCCTTAATTGTCATTTAGCATAAAGGACAAGGATAGAAAAATGTAAAATGGATGTCAAAACCTTATGCATTAGGATTTTGGGAAAGCAATAGAAAAGGAATAGGCTGTTGATGTCCAAAACTGCAAACCCAGACCAAAATCTTCAGGGTAAAGAAAAAATGTTAAAACCAAGGATAAAAATGTATTATTAGTGTCATTGTCTTGACAGTGTACATGTATCTCCCTGCAAACACACATTTGGTGAAGTTTTTAATTTTTTTAGCCATCTATAATGTTGATTTTAATATTTTTAAGATAGATGTCATTTTAGCTCACCAATGCACGAAGTGCAAGGTGAGCTTTTGTGATCGCTCACCGTCCGTTCACATTTTCCTACAAACGACTTCTCCTCCTACACCAATTAACCAAATTCAAAATAATTTTACAGGAATGTTCCTTGGGTGGATCTCTTTCAAACTTGTTCAACACATTCTATTCCATGCAGAACTTTGGTTGCCATGGCAACAAAAAAGGGGAAATTAACCAAAACTTTAAAAATCTTCTTGTCTGAAAGTAGAAGGCCCGTGCCTTTGATATTTGGTATGTAGCATTATCTAGTGAACCTCTACCAAGATTGTTCAAATTATAGCCCTGGGGTCAAAAATGACCCCTCCCTGGGGGTCACTTGTTTTACATAGACTCATATAGGGGAAAAACTTTAAAAAAAATCTTGTCTAAAAGTAAGGGACCCAGGCCTTTGATATTGGGTATGTAGCATCATCTAGTGGACCTTTACCAAGAGTGTTCAAATTATAGCCCTGAGGTCTATTGTTTTACATAGACTCATATAGAGAAAAAACTTAAAAAAAACTTCTTTTCTAAAAGTAGAGGCCCCAGGCCTTTGATATTTGGTATGTAGCATCATCTAGTGGACCTCTACCTAGATTGTTCAAATTCTAGCCCTGGGGTCAAAATTTACCCCTCTCCAGGGGTCACTTGTTTTACATAGACTCATATAGGGAAAAAACTTAAAATGTCTTCTTGTCTAAAAGATATTTGATATGTAGCATCATCTAGTGGACCTCTACCAAGCTTGTTCAAATTATAGCCCTGGGGTCCAAATGACCCCACTCCGGGGGTCACTTGTTTTTCATAGACTCATATACGGAAAAAACTTTAAAAAAATTCTTGTCTAAAAGTAGAAGGCCAAGGCCTTTGATATTTGGTATGTAGCATCATTGTGGACCACTACCAAGATTGTTCAAATTATAACCCTGGCTGGGGGTCAATTGTTCTCCATAGACTCATAGAGAATTCTTTTTTAAAAATCTTCTTGTCTAAAAGAAGAGGGACCAACCTTTGATATTTGGTATGTAGCATCATCTAGTGGACCTCTACCAAGATTGTTTAAATTATAGCCATGGGTTCAAAAATGACCCCATCCTGGGGGTCCCTTGTTTTACATAGACTCATTTAGGGGAAAAACTAAAAAAGTAGAGGGGCCTGGCCTTTGATATTTGGTATGTAGCAATCATTTAGTGGACCTCATGCAAGATTGTTCAAATTATAGCCCTGGGGTCAAAAATGACCCTCCTTGGGGGTCACTTGTTTTTCATAGACTCATATAGGGGAAAGAACACTGAAAACTTTTTAAATTTGATTAAATCAGGTGAGCGATATAGGACCATCATGGTCCTCTTGTTTTCTACATGCTTTGATGTATTGAGCTGAAATTATGTATATGGCTTTGTCATCAAGTGTCACAGATCAAGTTGACATTTCCTCGAATTTCGTCAATTTTTGAATGAGTTATAACCCTTTTTGGACTTAGAATATTGGTTTTCCGCACTTTTTTCTTACATACTTTGAGCTATTGACCTGAAATTGTGTATTAGGCTTTGTAGTGATGTGTCACAGATCAAGTTCATATTTCCTGGCATTTTGACAATTTTTGAATGAGTTATGCCCCTTTTTGGACTTAGAATATTGGTTTTCCGCAATTTTTTCTTACATACTTTGAGCTATTGACCTGAAATTGTGTATTAGGCTTTGTAGTGATGTGTCACAAATCAAGTTCATATTTCCTGGGATTTCGACCCTTTTTGAATGAGTTATGCCCCTTTTTGGACTTAGAATATTTGTTTTCCGCACTTTTTTTCTACATGCTTTGATGTATTGAGCTGAAATTATGTATATGGCTTTGTAATCAAGTGTCACAGATCAAGTTCACATTTCCTCGAATTTCGTCAATTTTTGAATGAGTTATGCCCCTTTTTGGACTTAGAATATTTGTCAATTTCTGCATGAGTTATGCATTTTTCATAGTTTCCCATTATTCTTTAACAACTTATTCCTGAACGACTTTATTAACTTTTTACAAACAAACAATATATCAAAACAAAGAGGAAACTTACAAGTTCCTGACGGGCGTATTATGTACCGTTTGCGGTACTCTTGTTCTTAGAGTCTTGTCCAGAGCATAACTTTAAAACAAATTGTTGGAATTTAATAAAACTTCATAGGATGATACAACACATTGAGAGGAAGTGCGGTGTATTTTGTTGGTCGGTCGGAAGCCATATTTTGAGTCAAGGTGCTGTTTTGGGGGTATTTATCATCTTCAGTGATAGTTCTAGTTTTATCAGATTTATGTCCCATTTTGGACTTAAATAATTCTGGTAAAGTTTTGCATGCAAGCTGGACCTCTGTAACTTGTACAAGTTTTGCATGCAAGCTGGATCTCTGTAACTTGTACTTAAATTCATTCTTCGAATAGGTGAGTGTGCTGTCAAGTGACAGCTCTTGTTGTCGAGTCTGCTTGCGTTGAGCGAAACAGTCGCCACAATGTCAGTTCGGTGTATGTGCATGTGTGCGCTTGTGCGTCCGTCTGATTTTGTCTGGACCATAACTTCTACATTTATTAATAGATTTCAAAATAATTTGGCATGATTGTTCTCCTTGATGAGTAGAAGTGCCATTTTAAACATTTATTCAGGTAGATCCAAGGTCAAGGTCACAATTGAAGCTCGGATGTTAAAATTGTCATAAGATGAGCTAGTCCGGACCATAACTTGTACATTTATGCATGGGTTTCAAAATGATTTAGGGTGATTGTTCTCCTTGATAGGTAGAAGTGCTATTTTAAACATTTGTTCAGGTAGGTCCAAGGTCAAGGTCACAATTGAAGGTCAAATGTTAAAATTGTCATAAGTTACGCTTGTCCGGACCATAACTTTTACATTTATGCATGGATTTTATAATAATTTGGCATGATTGTTCTCCTTGATGAGTAGAAGTGTCTTTTGAAACATATGTTAAGGTAGGTCCAACGTCAAGGTCATAATTGAAGGTCAAATGTTAAAATTGTCATAAGTTGAGCTTGTCCAGACCATAACTTCTACATTAATGCATGGATTTCAAAATAATTTGGCATGATTGTTTTCCTTGATGAGTAGAAGTACCTTTCGAGAGATATGTTTAGGTAGGTCCAAGGTCAAGCTCACAATTGAAGGTCAAATATTAAAATTGTCATAAGTTGAGCTTGTCCGGACAATAACTTCTACATTCATGCATGGATTTCAAAATAATTGGGCAGAATTGTTTTCCTTGATGAGTAGAAATGACATTTAAAGGATGTACTGAACTGAAAAGTGGATTTTTCATAATATTTAACTTTTGTTGTAATATTGCTTTTTTGAAAGTTGGATATATGTTAAATTTAAAAAAAAAAAAAAAAGGGTATGGTACTGGGCTTTTTGCTTTGCTAGATCAATTTATAAAAGCCTTATGATGAGTTTTTTTTTGCTATTTCAGCCCATGAAAAAAAAAAAGTTTTCACGCAAATTGCCGATATTTGAAAGATGATATGCTAATTGTTTATCTTCTTGTGGTTTTAATCTCATTCTGAAGGTATTTTATCCATATCTTTGGAAGTTCACGCGATACATTGTAGTTAAAGCTAAAAAATAGACACTATTTGACACTAATGAAAATATGTCAGATTTATTAATAGACAATTTCAAAACTTTGAAATAAGGAAAAAACATATTTGTAATATTTAACTTTTTCTGAAACTTCTCTAAGTTATTTCAATTACTATCATTTATCAGATTTTAATAAGAAAAGTATATGTCACTGTGCAATATTTTGAGTTTTTCTTCTTTGAATGTCTAAAAAATGTTAAAATATGAATATATATTTATTAATTTTTCAAACATATCTTCAAATGTCAAAAAAGTTTTCCAATATTTTCTACTTTTTTTTCAAAACAATATGATACTATATGATACTATAGTCTGGTCAATCTGTTGTTAGACCGGGAAAAAACTAGGACACAAACGGTTCATACAAATTCTTATTGGAAATATATCACCTTAATAGGAAATAAAAAGTTCCCATTGATTCATGTGGTGGAAATATGATTTTTGGGCATTTTCTCATTTTTTCGATAATTTAATAAGGAATTTCTGGAATTTCGCTATAAATCAATACACGATAAAGGTAATTTTCTCATTTTTGGTATGGTATCTCATTTTACATTTCTCTATCATTTAAAGACATATTGGATGTAAAGATACCATGGTAAAACCCAAATTTTTCGGCATTTTAATGTTTTTTCGATAATTTAATAAGGAATTTCTGGAATTTCGCTATAAATCAATACACGATAAGGGTAATTTTCTCAATATTGGTATGGTATCTCATTTTACATTTCTCTATCATTTTAAGACATATTGGATGTAAAGATACCATGGTAAAACCCAAATATTTCGGCATTTTCATGTTTTTTCGATAATTTAATAAGGAATTTCTGGAATTTCGCTATAAATCAATACACGATAAGGGTAATTTTCTCAATTTTGGTATGGTATCTCATTTTACATTTCTCTATCATTTAAAGACATATTTGATGTAAAAGATACCATGGTAAAACCCAAATATTTCGGCATTTTCATGTTTTTTCGATAATTTAATAAGGAATTTCTGGAATTTCGCTATAAATCAATACACGATAAAGGTAATTTTCTCAATTTTGGTATGGTATCTCATTTTACATTGTGTTTAATGTATATTTGAGAATAAATTTGAATAATCTTCTACATATGCAACACTTATGACTTATGTAAATTTACAAAATATACAACTGTTTATAGTTATTAAAATGTATTTCACACACACATTAAGATTTTATTTTTATCTCCTCTTCAAACGATGACTTACAACATACACTGTACAAAACATTTATATTAAAATATTAATTTATCAATCACAACTTATATCTTTTATGCAATATATGTAATGAAATAAATACAATCAACATGGTAACATCAATCAACATGGTTACATCAAACTATAATATAGATTGCATATTAAACTTTTACATATTTTACGCAAGTGTATTTTTAGAGATGGAAGGTATATTCCACATATTTATATTATGATATGAACATCAGGCATCATCCTCATCGTCATAGATTTCCAATAACGTGTTTAGTGGTAGATTAACACACATATCTGCACTACAGTTTTTACACACAATAGAACAAGGCAAAGATAGTTTTCTGCAACTGCATGCCATTGTTTTACAGCCAGTCTTGCATGAACACCTAACTACCTTCAAAACGTTGTCTGGTGCAGCTGGGTGTCTTGTTGTAATAGGGTACAAGAACGATCCTTTCTTTTCCCACCCAAAGTCCAGGGGATCAGCTGGAATGCCTTTCCATGTCAAAATCTGGTGGTATACTCGTAGACTGTGGTATTTGCATGCGTCTTCAGTAGGCGGTAATGACTTTGGATTGATTGGAACAGATGTGTTGGATGTTTTGTCCAAAAACTGTTTCATCCGAAGTTCATTCAGAGAGGTAATCGTTTTTGGATCAGCATGGTAAAGACAAAGCATTGCTTCTTCACCAGCTTTGATGACATCCAAATTCGATACATTATCAGGCATGGCGTTAAATACTATAGCGCATTTGCGGAACAGTTCGTTCTGTTTAAACATTTTTGTAGCTGAAGGTTTTCCTAATCCACTTGGCTTGGACACAGTATCACATCCGAGTACTGCATGAATGAAAAGAAGGTTTGAACAAATCTCTTTTCCCAGACTGTCCTGAACTGCTGGAATGTTTACAAATTTCCCATTGCGACCTTGAAGAAACAGTTGGTTGTTGACACTGTCTGCATGGTAACATAGAAGAACTAGTAGATCAGTGTCCTCTCCTATTACAATGGTGTTGTATTCACTGGCCATTCTAACAGCAGTATTTACAATAAGAAAATCTGCATCTGCTGGTGCATGAAGTGTTTCTATCCCAGAAGCATGAAGGTGATCATCCATCAGGTAAATGAATTTCTGTTTGTTTTGCTGGTTTAAGAGAAACTGCTGCTTTTTGGTATTCATCAGTAGATCTCCTCTTACTAACACTTCTGCACCCATTCTGCCACCTGTCCTTCTGATATGAACATTATCTTTTGTACTTGGTCCCCCATCGTATCCATCAAACACTACAATGGGTTTATTATAGTTTTCAACTAGGTATTTCACGTACATGCCACATATTTGATTATATGTGTTTCCTCGCGGCCGTGACAGTTTATGCAACAATGATCCACCATCAATGACATACTTGAAATTTTCAGACTGGTTGTCGAAATGAATTCTCCTTTCTAATTCTTCATTGTTGAGCTTTGCACATCTAATCATTTCATTTGCCAATGTCGCTTTATTTGCTGTCCTCATAAGGTGATCTGATTCAAATAATGAAGGTGGAAACGTGCACAACTCATGCCCAAAGAAGTCCTTTAGGTCCTCAACTGGTACTGATCCTTGTGCAGCTGTAATGAGTCTCTGAAACAGGAGTTGTGGGTCAACCTTAATGCTGTCCTGGTCTATTTTCACAGTTGCTGTGTCAGTCATTATAATAACTTGGTCCTTCTTTCTAAGTACAATCTCTTGCACTTTTTGTCCTTCCATGTTCTTGACAATTTCACTTCCCAATTGCTTCGCATTGTCAACATTGTTTTTTCACTTGCCACTACTCCACTTGAGATACTTCTTAATTCCTTTTCTGAAGAGAACGGATTTCTATCAAGGAGGTAATCTATCATGATGTGCACATCTCTACTGTCTCTTTTAATTCTTGCTTCTGAACATTCTTTGTGCTTGTCATTGGATTCTTTTGGTCTGATAAGGCCTTGCATTTGGTTGTTTATTTCTGAACAGACTGGTCTGGACAGTATCCAAAGGGATCTCTGTGCCTCGTCCATTCCCCTACCTCGTGTCATTCCACCTACCGTTTTAACACTCCTTATTAAAATTTGTTCTATGGCAAGGTCAGATGACAATCCTGCCCAGTACCGATTGGTACGTCGCACAACATGGAATCCTTTCGAAAAGGAATGATAGATTCGTGGGTGTGTAATGTGGAGATTATACATGTTGTGGAGATACGGTGTAGCTGACTTTGTGTATGCATTGCGTCCACATGCAGCAAAGTAAGGTAGCATGAGTGCTATGCAATGGAGATGAAGTTTCCAGTCTCCGATTCGTTCTGCTCTTATGAATTGTTTTAGAATGTCGAGCATATCCATATACTGAATCCATAGTTTTGCTGTTCTATATAGTTTGAGGCTGTGGATTGCTGTCTCAAGAGAATTGACAACATGGGTTACCTCTTTGAACTTTACAGCCTCGTCAAGATCAACTGTTTTGTTCATTAATTTGTCTAGAACTTCCATTGCGTTTTCAAGTAACTTTCTTTCTGTGTTTATGTGTATCTCGTCAGAATGTGCATTGGCTTCAATGTTTTCAGTATCAGATGTGACTGAAGTGAGCTCTGTGTCCTCTGTTTGCTGCCCGGACTCCGGTTCTTTGCCTAGCCTTGGTATATCAATATCAAATGTCATTGAAACAATCAATGCCGTCAAAGCAGTCTCCGTAAGCATATGCCCTCGGATTGCTCTGCTTAACGCTTTACCATTCAGCATGTGTGGAACTGTCGTATCTGCAAAGACAGTCTGAAGAACTTCCTTCAGTCCGGTGTCAGTCATTAAATGTCCAATGGCACCCAAGAAACTCATCTCAATATGCAGCCCTCCAAGTCTTAGAACTGTCTTTTTCACATAACTTCCCTCGTCTTCAGCATGCACAATAAGCATTGCTTTCCACCATAGCGGCTGATCGAATGTTACTACTGGTTGAGTATTGAATTTCTTGGACAGTCCGGCAATGTAATGAAGCGTTGAGTATATGCATGTTTCGTTGGTTGGGTCCATGTCAATCATTGGTAGGAATATCGTAGACGATTCTCCTGGATGATTTCCATCATAAATCATCTGCATTGTTCCGTTCCATAAAGGTGTTTTGGGCCGTAGAAGCCATGACATTTCCCACAATATGTCAACATTGTATGCTGTGTCTTCCATGAGTGCCACGGGTAGGTATGGGTATGTCAAATCAGTGTTCTGAACTGGACCTTTGAAGTGTATATTTATTCTACCAACAACAGCAATGTCTTCTAGAGAAGCAGCAACTCTCCTCACTTGTCTCTTATGTGAAATTCCTGGTGTGACTGTGGCCATCATTCCCATTCCATGGAATGTATTCCTACCATCTAGCGTCCTGACATTGTGATCAACATTGTCAGCCATAAATTGGATAAATTCATTTCCACTTAAATCTGGTTCATCAAATGTTTGAGACACTGCAGCACTTTTTTCAAACTTTTGCACTTCATTATATGAGCAACAAAAGCCAAGCTCATTAAGCATTTCGATGAGCATCTTTGAACCAAACAAGAGATGCAACTGAACACCTAATGTCAACTGCAGTGGAGCAATAATAGTTTTTGGCCTGGTCGCCTGTATGATTGCATGAGCAACAGAAGCAATTCTCAGTGTACATTGCTTGCTTGAAATGAGCTTATCTAGAAAGATTCTCAATGAAGTTGGTATGAATGCCATACACTTTTCAGAACTCTCTATATCTGTCACATCTGGATAAATTTCATTACACTGTTTCATATCTTTTATGTCATTTTTAATAAGCTTCGCAGCTGTTTCAATAATGTTTTGTTTTTGAGTTTCCGGGTTACTATCTTTTGACTCCTTGTACAATGACTGAATCAGTAATGATGCTGTTCTTTGAAGAGTAACAATACATTTCTTTCCTTTCTCATCTGTAACAAAAAGTCTCTCTCCAAAATGTTCTATCAGTCTTGATTTCATATGTTTACTTGTGAATGGTTCACTGTTTTCGTCCAAATTTTCACTCATAAGCTGCACTAAATCCTGCAATGTCACTTGATCAATTTCACTTGTTTCAAGAAATACAACAACTTTAAGAAAAGCTGCTTCTCGATCATATGTTAACTTTCTGCCTCTTTTTATATTTTGTGTTGACAAATCGCCAATGTCGCGGCCACTTCTGAATGCGACACTACACGATTGATGATAAATTGCTTCAGTAGCCACCAATTCTTGTGCATATTCTATCCTAGCTAAAATTTCATTTGCCCATGTATCCATTCTTTCAGAACATTTACTTTTTACTGTTTCTTGAAATATTTTTGTTTTCACCTGATGTGACTTTTCAGGAGTTTTTTTCCCGGCTAGGTGGTAAGTAGGAATAGTCTTAGTACAGAAAAAACAGTCAGTTTTGTAGTTGAATTGTCTGCAAGATCGCAATACTTTTGAGCTTGTATCACTTTCAGTGGATTTTCTCTTTTTGCTGTTATTCGGTTGTCGATTTAATAAATAATTTTTGCGACATCTTTTATGAGCAGCATGTCCTTCCTGCACATTAAGTTCTTCTCCTCTCTCCTGACTTATGTTATTTATACTTGCACAGCCCTTGGCCTAATACAGCCGATTCTTCATCCCCGATGCCTTCCTTGCAGAAAACACACACAAGTTTCTCCATTCCTGAAACAATTGCACATGCCCATTTAATACATTTCAAATTTACATCTTATAGTGTTACGTAAAGTCAATATCAATAATTTCAATGTGTATTTTTTTTTTTTTTTGAAATTTTAATTTGTCACTTTCCAATAAATTAGACCTTTTCAATCTGAACAGGTTATTTAAAAATGTTCGGATACTTTTTTCATTTACTTTGCCTTTAATTGTAAAAATAATGATTATATAACTGACTATGTTTATTAATAAATAAATAATGTATCGTTGTTTGATTGGTATCATTTAAAAACATTATTAAAACACAAACCTATTCAAAAGTGAATTTCACTTGTAGTTTCATCATTCATGCAGTGTTGGTGATTTTTAATACACATCTGGTTACTCTGTCAGTTACTCTGAAAAGAAGCAAAATCAAAAATTATTAAATAAACTAAGTGTGATAATAAAATAGAAAAAAAAATGGAATATTTTGAAAGTAAATAAATAAATTCTAAAGTATAATAACCAACGATAATTATGTGTATATCCGAAAACTGGTCCTATCCGAACACTACTACACTTTTTGAAAACAGACAAATAGGACTTTTTTATAGAGTTCTTTTGTTAAAAACGTTTTTGTTTTGATTTTAAATTAAAGCAAACATCAACAAAAATCATTGCCATATATGTATTATACATAATAACGTCCTTAAAAACACAGTTACTTACATTAGAGGGCTGAGTCAATTGTAGTCTGCAATCATCATTTCATCTCTAGGGGAAGTAACTTTTGTTAAAAAAGATCATGTCTAAAACCCGGATCACTGTTACATACATTCCGCATCATCAACAAGATATTTCAACATAATAAGTCAACAAATAGTTTTGTTATTTATTAGTGTATGTGTGTTTTACAAGATAGGTAACTTATTTAGATTATGATTGAACTAGGTGGGTGGGGTAATTATAATTGCAAAAAACATGTTAGATTTAGAAAATTGAAGATGTTAGAATACATGTTAGCCTTCATACTATTAGAATAACTAATAAGTATGATTTAATAGATATTAATGATAAATATAACAAAAATAATGTGTTTAATAAAAGATTTACTGATTTTTTTTTTGTAAATTTAATTAAATTTTACTAAAAAACATGGCCATGACCTACATAAAACGTCAAGGTTACTTATCAAATCAATGAAAATATGGTAACTCCATAACTTTTCTCTTATTTCATCAAAAAAAATAATAATATATATATAAAAAAAATATTAAAGCTATTTTATATAACGTAGGTATTTGAAAAGTTACGAAGAAAATCAAATATCATCAATTCATGAGTGACCTTGACCTTCAAATATTATTTTTTCCACCAATGGAACTTTTGGGAACTTTTTATTTTTGGACACTAGAATAGTTTTAGATGATGATCTCTTAGGTTTCATTTGTGTCCTAATTTTTTCCAGGTTTGGCCCATTTTTAAGTAGATTGACCAGACTACTATACAAGTTCTAGATTAAAATTTATATACATGGACTTTAATATGTTCTTTTTGCCCAGTTTTATTTCTTAATCAAACACGGCAACTGGACAGCGTCTCACGAACAAATTGAAGGCTCATGAAAATAATAGGCCCTTTATCTTAAGCAAGTTTTATCCATTTTTTTTTAAATTTTGAAGAATTATAAAAAGGTATAATGACTAAACAGGTTTTAATTGACAACAAAATAAGAAGATTTAATAAGAAAGTAAAAAAAAAATTTTTTTTCTTTAATTTCAAAACCTCAGTTCAGTACATCCTTAAAAGATTTGTTCAGGTAGGTCCAAGGTCAAGGTCACAATTGAAGGTCAAATGTTTAAGTTGAGCTTGTACAGACCATAACTTCTACATTTATGGATGGATTTCAAAATAATTTTGCATGATTGTTCTCCTTGATAAGTAGAAGCGCCATGTTCTCTTTGATGAGTAGAAGCGCCATTTGAAACATTTGTTCTGTCAGGACCAAGGTCAATGTCACAATTGAAGGTCAAGTGTAAAATGGCCTAACTTTACATTTTTGCATGGATTTCAAGATAGAATTTAAGGTCAAATGTTAAAATAGATTTGCTAGGGCCATTACTTCTACATTTTTGTATGCATTTTGTAATGATTTGGCATAATACATAATTGTTCTCCTTGATGAGGAGAAATGCCATTTGAAACATTTGTTCAGATGAATTCAAGGTCAATTTCACCGTGAAGGTCAAATTAAGTTTTAGAAGTAACAAAATTGTTGAGCCCAAATGTGATGATTGCAGAGAGTGAGCCATAGTTGTCACAAAGTCAGTTTGGTGTTTCTGAGTATGTGCGTGCTTTAAGGTTTGTTGGTTGTAAGTTTGTTCGTTTGTGAGATGTAGCACTTAGTCTTGACATACTTATATGTCATTAAACCAAACAGCGGCTCGACAAGTTGTCCCTGGACAATCTTCTAGTTCATTTATTGCCTTTTTGTGACAAATACCTGTTCTGGAAGCCTAGCTCGTCTCTGACAGCTTCTTGTGTTTTGTTTTCCAGGTAATGAGAAAGTATGGCATGGTAGCACAGATATTCTGCTTGGAAAGTCAAATGATGTTCCTGTAACAGTTAGTGCCGTGGATGAGGACAAAGAAGATGAAGCTATTAATCAAGATTATTTACCAATGTCATCTCTTGAAGTAAAGTGTGATTCATATTTGCATAATCACAGAAATCAACTAATTGCAGAAGCAATTGTATTTGGCTTTCTCCAAAACAAGATGCGAAAGCATGCTTTAAGTCTAACCCCAACAATTGGAATATCTAAAAAAGAAGTAAGAATTTATTTCTATGATGCAAAGTATGATTATCTTTTAGAATCCTTCATTCTGCCACTGTTTGTCGAAAACAAATTAAATCCAACCACTGTCGTAGCACTTTGGCTGACTATTAATTATCCTTTAACATGTTCAGGCCTTACAACTGAAGTGTATAAGGAAGGCTTTCATTCAGATTTCCTGAAAAATTTTGATGAAAAGGTAAAGACCATATACAAAAATGATTTGAGGTTTGGAAATTGCATGAAAAAGCAACAAGTTGTTCCAGGTGTTCCAAGACCTAGATTTGCAGTTAGATTTTGTGAACCTTTAGAAAATACACATGATTCTGAAATTCTAGATAGAGATGACCAAGAGATGATTTATAGCTTACTTTATGCTAAACGTAATTCTTTACTGCAGAAAGATGTTGGACTGTCTGTCAGTCCATCAAGACTTGTAAATTAGTATACATGTACATTGTCATGTAATAACAAATCTGGAATGAAATCAAATACCATAGAAAAATGCTAAATGAAAAGTTTTAAATAAGATTGACCTAAATAAAACCTCCCTATGTTTATTTGAAAATTGTACATTTTCGCTGAATGAGCTCATATCTTAAAAAGCAATCCAAATTTTTTGTCAAGCCTGCTTGCAGAAAGCCATACATAGGCACCACAATTTTGATTCATTTGGTCCTTATTTGTCACAAGATTAGAATTTTCCCTAACCTTACTATTAGATTTCAAAATAATGGCACAATTGTTCTCTTGGATGAGAATGTCATCTGGAACATTTGTTTGGATAGGTTTAATGGCAATGTCACACATCATGTAAAATTAAATTTGTCATGAGCATAACTTTTGCAATTATGAATGGATTTCAAAATGATTTTGTACAAGTTGTAGTGCAGCATAAGCTTTACATTTATGAGTGGATTGGAAAAACATTAGAATCTGGATAGAGTGGCCACTGATGGGAAGATATGAAAATGGCTGTTGCCCTAGCCTATTATTTTGGAAAAAAATATAGCAAATTGGGAAAATTGTCAGGCTAAGCAGGGCTGAATATTTCTTATCTAAATAGGTATTCTGGCAATTTGGGAGAAATTCAATCAATATTTGGGGAAAATATGCCTCCAAATTGGGGAAAAAATAGTACTTTTTTGGATTGGGAAGCCACCAAGTTTCGGCCCCCTATTATAGAAGGTAAAAAGGCCCTGTAATGCCATGCAAAAACGATTGATACAATGTTTTACTATGTAAAGATGCATTTATACATGTATGGCCTTGTAAATTATATATCTTTGAAATAAATTTTTAGTTCATTTCTATTAAAACATGCATGTAATTTACAAAGTAGAAAATATTTTACACATTTTACCTATTCATTTAATCATTTATTTACCATTACTTTTTGCAAGATATATATTCATTTTTAGCTCTACTGGCCAAAGGCCAGAAGGGCTTATGTCGTGGCGATTTGTCCGTCGTCCGTGTGTGCGTGCGTGCGTCCGTAAACAATTTCTTGTTAACACGATACAGTCTTCACTTTTGATTGTATCTCAACCAAACTTATACAGTAGATAGATATCCATGAGAGCTCGGTTCCTTTCGAAAACCAGCCAGATCCGCCCATGCATGACTGGATTATGGCCCTTGAAATGGTCAAAACTGCTATAAAAGAGCTTGTTAACACGATACAGTCTTCACTTTTGATTGTATCTCAACCAAACTTATACAGTAGATAGATATCCATGAGAGCTCGGTTCCTTTCGAAAACCAGCCAGATCCGCCCATGCATGACTGGATTATGGCCCTTGAAATGGTCAAAACTGCTATAAAAGAGCTTGTTAACACGATACAGTCTTCACTTTTGATTGTATCTCAACCAAACTTATACAGTAGTTAGATATCCATGAGAGCTCGGTTCCTTTCGAAAACCAGCCGGATCCACCCATGCATGATTGGATTATGGCCCTTGAAATGGTCAAAATTGCTATAAAAGAGCTTGTTAACACGATACAGTCTTCACTTTTGATTGTATCTCAACCAAACTTATACAGTAGTTAGATATCCATGAGAGCTCGGTTCCTTTCGAAAACCAGCCAGATCTGCCCATGCATGACTGGATTATGACCCTTGAAATGGTCAAAATTGCTATAAAAGAGCTTGTTAACACGATACAGTCATCACTTTTGATTGTATCTCAACCAAACTTATACAGTAGTTAGATATCCATGAGAGCTCAGTTCCTTTCGTAAACCAGCCAGATCCGCCCATGCAAGACTGGATTATGGCCCTTGAAATTGTCCAAATTGCTATAATTGAGCATGTGAACACAATAGAGGCTCCATTTACTATCTGATCTTCACCAAACTTAGATATTAGTTAAATATTGATGAGAGCTTGGTTCCTTTTGAAAATCAGCCAGATCCGCCCATGCAAGACTGGATTATGGTCCATGAAATTGTAAAAATTGCTATAATACAGCTTGTGAACACAAAAGAGCCTCCATTTACTATCCGATTTTCACCATACATACATGCTCTGGATTGAAAATGACCAAAGAACCATACCAGTAGAGCATAGGCCCTCATGGGCCTCTTGTTATGAAATACCCGGTACATGTGTTAATTGAATCCACGATCGTATCTGGTCACTCTTTTGTTATAAAAATAAAGTAGTTTGCAATTGCAGAGGGAGATCACTTTTGTGAGTTTAAGTGTCATTGAAAGGTTTTGTTTTTAGCTCTACCTGCCATCAGGCTGAAGAGGTTATCATATGTGATGACGATTTGTCCAGCATCCGTCCGGAGTTAACTTTTTGTCTTGTTCAGAGCATAGATCCTTCCCATTTCATCAGATCTTACAAAACTTACACAGTCTATTGATATCCATGGGAGCTTTGTTCATTTAAAAAATGGGAAGAATCAGATCATTGGGTCAGGAGTTATCTGCCCTTGAATTATAAAACATTGCATGTTTGGCCTTGTTAAGAACTTGGAGCTTTCATTTCTTATTCAATCTTTATTAAACTTGTACGGTGTATTGACATCTATAAGAGCTCAGTTACTTTTGAAATGGGACAAATTTGACTATTCAGTCTTGAGTTATCTGCCTTTGGATTTGAAAAAAAAAAAAATGCATATTTTACTTTGTTAAGAGCTTGGAGCCTTCACTTTTCATTTACAGTATTAACATTCAGGAGAGCTTGGTTCTTTTTCGAAAATGGGAAGAATCCGATAATTGGGTCAGGAGTTATCTGCCCTTGAATTACAAAATATTGCATTGTTAAGAGCTTAGAGCCTTTATTCCATATTCAATCTTTATACCTGTACAGTGTATTGACATCCATGAGAGCTCAATTCCTTTAAAAAAACTGGGAAAATATTTGCCCTTGAATTAATTTTGTTTTGCATATTTGACTTCTATAAGAGCTTGAAACCTTCACTTTGCATTGGATCTTTACCAAACTTACACTTTGTATTGACATTCTTGAGAGCCCAGGTCCTTTCAAAATTGAGAAGAATCTGATCATTGGGTCAGGAGTTATCTGCCCTTGAACTACAAAATATATTGTGTATTGCGTATTTGGCCTTGGAGCCTTAATTTCTAATTTAATCTTTACCAAACTTGTACAGTGTATTGACATCTATAAGAGCTCAGTTCCATCTGAAAATGGGAAAAATTATACCATTTGGTCTTGAGTTATCTGCCCTTGAATTTGAAAAAATTGCATAATTGACTTTGTTAAGAGCTTAGAGTCTTCTCTTTTCATTGAATCTTTACCAAACTTTCACAGAATATTGACATTTATGAGTGTCCACTTCCTTTCCAATATCTGCCCTTGAATTTGAAAAAAATTGCATAATTGACTTTCTTAAGAGCTTAGAGTCTTCTCTTTTCATTGAATCTTTACCAAACTTTCACAGAATATTGACATTTACGAGTGTCCACTTCCTTTCCAATAAGGGAAGAATTGGACCATTTTTAGCTTGACTATTCGAAGAATATGAGAGCTTTACTACTTGCCCCGGCGTCAGCTTCTCCGTCGGCGTCCGTTTAAAGTTTTAGGGCAAGTTGGCATTTTTTTGTGCTAGGGCTTTCATATTTGGAATATAGTTACATCTTATACCTTTATTCACACTGAATGCTGTAGGTGCTGAGTGTGACCTTCTTTTTGGGGTAAAAAACATGATTTTCTGTCGTTAAAGTTTTAGGGCAAGTTGGAATTTCTTTTTTTTCTTTTTTTTCTCAATAAAATAATGAAATATACATTTCTTCATATTGTATGCTGAAGATGCTGAGTTAGACCTTCTTTTTGAGGTAAAAGATATGGTTTTAGGGCAAGTTGGGATTTTCATTTAATTTTTTAATTTTTCTCAATAAGCACTTGTGTTAGGGCTTTCATATTTGGAATTTGATTACATATAATACCTTTTCTCATATTGTTAGCTGAAGATGCTGATTTTGACTTTCTTTTTGAGGTAAAAAACATGATTTTGGGTGGTTAAAGTTTTAGGGCAAGTTGGGATTTTCATTTAATTTTTTACTTCAGTACTTGTGTTAGGGCTTTCATATTTGGAATGTAGTTACATATAATTCCTTTTTTCACATTGTATGTTGAAGATATGGAGTGTAACCATCTTTTTGGGGTAAAAAACATGATTTTTGGTTGATTTTGAGAATTTGAGATAAATTCATTATTTTTGGTTACATTCATTTTTAGCTCGACTATTCGAAGAATATGAGAGCTTTACTACTCGCCCCGGCGTCGTCGTCCGGTTAAAGTTTTAGGGCAAGTTGGCATTTTCATTCATAAGTATTTGTGCTAGGGCTTTAATATTTAGAATATAGTTACATCTTTTACCTTTCTTCACATTGAATGTTAAAGGTACTGAGTGTGACCTTCTTTTTGGGGTAAAAAACATGATTTTCGGTGGTTAAAGTTTTAGGGCAAGTTGGATTTTTTTTTTTTTTTTTTTTCTCAATAAGTACTTAATATGCTAGGGCCTTTATATTTGGAATATAATTACATCTAATACCTGTCTTCATATTGTATCCTGAAGATTCTGAGTTTGACCTTCTTTTTGGGGTAAAAGACGTGATTTTGGGTGGTTAAAGTTTTAGGGCAAGTTGGCATTTTCATTTAATTTTTTAATTTTTCTCAATAAGTATTTGTGCTACGGCTTTAATACTTGGAATGTAGTTACATCTTATACCTTTCTTCACATTGAATGCTGAAGATGCTGAGTGTGACCTTCTTTTTGGGGTAAAAAACCTGATTTTCGAAGGTTATAGTTTTAGGGCAAGTTGGAATTTTTTTTTATTTTTTTTTCTCAATAAGTACTTATGCTAGGGCTTTTATATTTGGAATATAATTACATCTAATACCTGTCTTCATATTGTATGATGAAGATTCTGAGTGTGACCTCTTTTTGGGGTAAAATATGTGATTTTGGGTGGTTAAAGTTTTAGGGCAAATTGGCATTTTCATTTAATTTTTTAATTTTTCTCAATAAGTATTTGTGCTACGGTTTTAATATTTGAAATGTAGTTACATCTTATACCTTTCTTCACATTGAATGCTAAAGATGCTGAGTGTGACCTTCTTTTGGGGGTAAAAAACATGATTTTGGGTGGTTAAAGTTTTAGGGCAAGTTGGAAAAAAAAAATTCTCAATAAGTACTTATGCTAGGGCTTTTTCTTCATATTGTATGCTGAAGATGCTGAGTGTGACTTTTTTGCGGCAAAAGACATGATTTTGGGTGGTTAAAGTTTTAGGGCAAGTTGGCATTTTCATTTAATTTTTTAATTTTTCTCAATAAGTACTTGTGTTAGGGCTTTCATATTTGGAATATAATTACATATAATACCTTTCTTCACATTGTATGTTGAAGATGCTGAGTGTGACTTTTTGGGAATAAATAACATGATTTTTGTTTGATTTTGAGAATTTTAGATAAATTCATAATTTTTGGTTACATTCCTTTCTAATTGTGATCATTCATTTATCAAATATAATTCTTCAACATATCAAACGGGTTTTGCATGATGTCAAACATTTGGTAAACCTTTTTTTAAGGTTTTGCTTTTTTTGGACTCTGTCAGTTTTAACATTTGCGTTTAGCTCAACGTTAAAGTTTCATAATTCAAATCACTTCATACTTCACACATTTGTTAAGGACCATCGTACAATTAGGTTAGATAACTCCATTGTACCCTAAATATGTAGTAATGGCCCTTGAATTACTTTTTGCCACAATGTTTTCCACTTTTTGTCATAGGTTATCCATTCAATTATGGAGATTTTCTATGTTTTGACAAAATATGTTCAAAGTAGTCTGCTGCAGAATTGCCGTATGAGGGAAAGGGTTAAAAGTACTAAAGTGCAATATAATGAAATAGTGCTTTATGTGAATAAGCGGCATATAGTCGAGCGCGCTGTCCTCCGACAGCTCTTGTTATTCGGAGTTATCTACCCTTGAATAACAAAATATTGCATACTTGGCTAGTTCAGACTTTGGAGTCTTTACCAAACATTTACAGTGCATTGACATCTAACAGAGCTTGGTACAAGGGCTTAGTTTGATTTTTGCTTCCAGAACTCACATCTGAAATGTATATTTGTAGCAAGTAGAGCTTTCAGGTCCTTCTGGGCCTCTTGTTTGTTAAGAATATCGTTACAACTGTCAGCATTTAAATTGTCATGTTTTAAAAAACACCTGGTAGGCTACTAAAAGCACTATCATAACATTACTCAGTCATTCACAGTACAGTTTTTATAGCCATGTTGTGTATCGATTTCAAGTGATTATCAATTTTTAGCTCCACTGGCCAAAGGTTAGTGGGTCTGATGTCATGGCGGTGTGTCTGTTGTGCGTGCGTCAGTGCGTAAACTTTTTTTTTAACCCTTTCCCTCATATAGACGCTTTCTGACGCCTCTGCCGCAGACGGCTTTTTTGAAAACATTGTGACAAAAGAAGAAATTACACAAAACGTGCAATTTTCTCCTTTTGACACAATGTTTTCTACTTTTTGTCATAGGTCATCAATTTGATTAAAGATATTTTGAATGTTTTGACAAAATATCTTCAAAGTCGTCTGCTGCAGAATTATCGTATGAGGGAAAGGGTTAAACATCTTCTTCTTCAAAACTACTAAGCGAATTCCAACCAATCTTCACAGGAATGTTCCTTGGGTGGACCTCATTCAGATTCTTTCAAATAATTTAGTTTGATGCAAAACTCTGGTTGCTATGGCAACGGAAAGATTATTTTTTTGAAAAACTTGAAAATTCTTCACGCTTAAGAAATTTTGATCCGGCAAAAAACATGGCTGCCATGGGCGGGGGGCTAGTTTTCACTATATCGTACATAGTGTAAGTTAAAAAATCTTCTTCTCCCAAACTACTTATCGGAATTCATTGTAATTTCGCGTGAATGTTCCTCGGGTGGACCTTTTTCAGATTCCTTCAAGAAATTTTGATCCGGCAAAAAACATGGCTGCCATGGGCGGGGCTAGTTTTCACTATATCGTACATAGTGTAAGTTAAAAAATCTTCTTCTCCCAAACCGCTTATCGGAATTCATTGTTATTTGGCATAAATGTTCCTTGGGTGGACCTCTTTCAGATTCCTTCAAGAAATTTTGATCTGGCAAAAAACATGCCGTTGTGGACGGGGCGAGTTTTAACTATATAATTACATACATGTGGTGTAAAGTTAAAAAAAACTTCTCCCAAACCATATATCGGAATTCATTGTAATTTCGCATGAATGTTCATTGGGTGGACCTCTTTCAGATTCCTTCAAGAAATTTTGATCTGACCAAAAACATGGCCACCGTGGGCGGGGCTAGTTTTCACTATTTAATACATAGTGTAAAGTTAAAAAATCTTCTTTCCCAATCCGCATATATGAATTTATTGTAATTTAGCATGAATGTTTCTTGGGTGGACCTTTTTCAGATTCCTTCAAGAAATTTTGATCCTTAGCAAGCCTAGTTGTGCATACCATCAGGATTTTTAGCTCACCTATGCACGAAATGCAAGGTGAGCTATTGTGATCACATTTTGTCCGGCGATCGTGCGTCGTCCGTCGTGCTTCGTCAACATTTCAGCTTGTTAACACTCTACAGTCTACATTTTGCAACCAATCTTCATGAAAGTGTATCAGAACATTCATCTCCATCAAATCTTGGACAAGTTCGAAACTGGGCCATATGAGGTCAAAAACGAGGTCACTAGGTCAAATTGAAGCGAAATCTTGTTAACACTCTGGAGGCCACATTTTCAACTTGAGCATGTTGAAACTTTATCAGAATGTTTGTCTTGATGATATGTAGGTCAAGTTCGAACATGGGTCATGTCGGGTCAAAAAATAGGTCACTAGGTCAAATTGAAGGAAAATCTTGTTAACACTCTAGAGGCCGCAATGTTTGCTTCAGCAGTTTGAAATTTTGTCAGAATGTTTGTCTTAAAGATATCTAGGTAAAGTTCGAATATGGGTCATATTGGGTCAGAAACTAGGTCACTAGGCTAAATTGAAGGAACATCTTGTTAACTCTGTAGAAGACGTATTTTTTGCTACAGCAGCTTGACATTTTATGAGAATGTTTATCTAAATGATATCTAAGCCAAGATCGAATATGGATCATGTAGGGTCAGAAACAAGGTCAATAAAGGAAAATATTGTTCAAACTCCGGAGGCCGCATTTTTACTTTGAGCAAGTTGAAAATTTGTCAGAATGTTGTCTTGATAATATCTAGTCCATGTTGGAATATGGGTCATATCAGGTAAAAAAATATAGATCACTAGGCCAAATGAAGGAAAATCTTGTTAACACTGTGGAGGTTGCATTCAGAATAATTGTCCTGATGTATTTTGCATTGTAGTACATTGTATAATTAAGGTGAGCGATCCAGGGCCATCATGGCCCTCTTGTTTTCTTGGAGGATTTTAAGCAGAGTTATGGATCCTTTTCCACTTTTACATGGAACATTTTGTTTGTGCTTGTTCTCCATAACCCATGGTCGGATTTCAATGAAACTTAACAGGACTGATCTTTAGCAAGCCTTGTTGCGCATATCGTCAGGATTTTTTTTCTCAGATGACTTTAAGCGGAGTTATGGCCCCTTTTTAATTTTTTCATGGTACATTTTGTCCGCGCTTGTTCTCCATTGCCCCTGGTCGGATTTCAATGAAACTTTACAGGACTGATCTTTAGCAAGCCTTGTTCTGCATATGGTTAGGACTTTTTTCTCGGATGATTTTAAGCAGAGTTATGGCCCCTATTTGACTTTTTCATGGAGCATTTTGTCAGCCCTTGTTCACCATAACCCCTGGCCAGATTTCAGTGAAACGTTCTTAAATGGAGTTACAGCCCTTTAATTAATTACTCTGATAATTACATTTCCTTTACTTCCATTGTTTGTCTATCCCCATTTTCAATGCCAATTCTTTACGGGTGGATGGGTTGAGGGGGGAGACACTGTTTTTGGACAAAAAACCCTTCTAGTTGTTAATGAAATAATTATTATGTACATGCACATTTTACTTTTGTTATGAAATTGTGTAAACATGCTTACAAGAAATAAAAAAAATTAATTCTGAATCAGCAGAGTTAGACTCTTGATATATATATAGGTATCCCGCTTATAGGCCATGTAATATTTTTAGCCCTTTAATTAATTACTCTGATAATGACATTTCCTTTACTTCCATTGCTGGTTTATCCCCATTTTCAATGCCAATTCTTTAATACCTGAACAATTAACTGCATTATTATATACGATATATCATATATTGTTACTCAAAGGCCGTACATTGGCTAACGGAAGCAGACATTTAACAAGAACACTACGTTACGAAATATTATCATACCTTTTAAGTCAGTATTTTGCACACTTAAGGCGAATAAACCATACGGTGTGAATTAAAATGTCAAGGAGTGGCTACTGTCTTATGAAGTAAATGCTTCCGTATGAACGTATATATTTTTTATAATCTGGAAATTAACGCCTACTAGAAAAATAAACTGCAAGGAGTGATGCGAGGTTTTTATATACCCATTTAGTTTCCTCAAGGAGTGAGGCGAGGTGTATATATACCCATTTACTTTCCTCAAGGAGTAAGGCGAGGTGTACATATACACATTTGCTTTCCTCAAGGAGTGAGGTGAGGTGTTTATATACCCATTTACTTTCTCCAAGGAGTGAGGAGAGGTGTATACATACCCATTTACTTTCTCCAAGGAGTGAGGTGAGTTGTATATATAAGCATTTACTTTCTCTAATGATTTCAAAAGTCGTTTGTTACAGATGCCCGGATAGGGTATATTTGCGGGAAAGGGTTATAACATGTATATAGCATGTTCCCATAAGTTAGTGTGTGTGCAAGATGCAGTGTATAAATGTACCTTCCCCCTTATCTGGGCATCTGCAGTCTTTACGTATGGCCGATCAAGCTTAACTTTTTAATATACATCATTTCGGAATTGGTTCTATGAACGGACTTGTAGACTTTTTAAGGCAAATGAGACACTGCTTGAAATATAGTCAGAAGTTCGTCTGCTATAGAGGTTCACACATGTCGAATATACGAGTGGAAGGTTTAACTGGTCGTTCCCTCCACATATTTAATCCCCCGAATTTGCATAGTGAAATATTTCCCCGAAACTGCATATGTGTGTGATCCTCAATTGAGAGAATCGAGCTAATTTATCACCAACGAACGCTTTCAATAATTAAAACCCTTTTGCATATGCAAACGTGCCTAATGCTGGTGGTTTTAATAACAGCTCTTCATGTACAAAAAAAACACTTGTTCAATAATGAGCAATATATATATAGCGTTACCAAAACGTTTTCATGTTTCTTTTTTAAAAATGATACATTGTAACAGCATTTTATTTATCTTGATGTTTTTAAAGTCATCTATGCATTATTGTTACATGCGGTAAAGAGTTAAAATATGTTCCACCGGCGGGAGTGTCTTACGTGTCTTCTCGCGCGGTTTTGGTGTAATTTCTCTTCCTTCAAATGTTTGTGATTCATGCAAAATTATGGTTTCCATGGCAACGAAAATGAAATAACTTTAAAATACTTCTTCTACCAAACTGGTTGGCAGATTTTCAAATTATTTTAAAGAAGTGTTCCTTGGCCGCCAGGGAGCGGGGCTTTTTTGCCTTATATGGCTATAGTGTAAACTCTTCTCCTCCAAAAGTGTCCGGCCGATTTTTAAATAATTTTGTAGAAATGTTCCTAGGGTGACCCTCTATCAGATTCCTTCCAGCCAAGTTGATTGGTCGAAAAACATGGCCGCCAGCGGGCGGGGCTTTTTTGCCTAATATGGCTATAGTAAAAACTTGAAAAATCTTCTCCTCCGAAAGTGTTTGGCCAATTTTCAATTCTTTTTGTAGAAATGTTCATTTGGAGACCATCTATCAGATTCCTCCAAGCCATGTTGATTGGTCGAAAAACATGGCCGCCAGGGGGCAGGGATATTTGGCCTTATATGGCTATAGTGAAAACTTGAAAATCTTGTTAAGCAGGAAGCTTTTGAGTAAGATTTTAGAAAACCGTTGGTCAATTGTGATTTTTTTTTGTAACAAAAATTGGTAAATATTTAGATGAGTGAGTCGGGGGCCATAATGGTTATCCATTTGTTTTACATGTCTTTTGAAACTTGGAAATTAAATATAATATTCACATGTATGTCTCATGATTTATTTTTTATAGACAACTAAAATGGCATTTAATTTTAACGGATGCGTCATTTGTTCTTTTACCCGAAGTTGTAATATTTATAAACAATGCATAGTTTATAAATCATACATCTATGCAAAGGCAAATGTTTGAACAGTTTTATGTAACCAAACAAATGCAGTGCCTTAAGCGCTTTGATTCTTTCTAGCAATGTTTTTTTACTGTTTCAATATTATTATTTTCCGTATTTAGTTTTATTTCTTGCTTTAAAGATATTTTATGTTTCAAAACTGTATTTACAAAAGGCTTTCAGGCAAATGGGTTATTAACAATTTCACTGTATCTTTATCGCTTATATTACAATGACATTTAGTTTATATATTTTCACTTTATTTAGATTTCTCTAACACTTTATTATTTCCACAGTATCCTAAGCTTCAGGGAAGTGTTAGGGAACACATGACTAGTCTATGTCTCCTATTAATAAGTCATAACATTACTGTCATACTGACGGACAGTCAAACAACAAAAATGATTTCTTATTGTTACCCTGATATGAGATACCGATTTAAAAAGTATCAGTCCTACATTTCATAATGTGGGAGCAAAAGATGAAATAGATGATGCTTACTTCGGAGGATATTTTTCCTACGCAAGGTATGAAGATCAGAGTCCTTTGCCAATGACATTTTGATATAGTCTGGTCTCATAATGTGTAACTCTATACCACTAAGAAGTGAAGTCTAACACCCAAATATAACTTATAAAAAAAGTTTGATGAATAATTTGGTTCCAATTACTCTGAGACTCTGATGATGTCTATGTTCAGCAGCATATCAGAATTAATAGGAGAGGATAAAATCTTGCAGACTTTTAAGACAGAAAGTTTATTACACTATCTCAACTCACTTACATCATCGGGAAAATGAAATTTTGAATTGCAATCAATCATAACCCAATTAAGCCCAGTCTAGTTCCTTACAGGCGCGAAGTCAACATAAGAAAAATTTAGAAATATAATTAATGGTGTTTATAAGGCTTTTCCTCATACTACAAATTTGCAACAGACGATCATAATGTTTTTAAAATGTGTCTACTGCGCATGCGTCTAAATGCGTCTTCTGGTGGGAAAGGGTTAATTAAGCAACCAGTCCATGCAAATAAGTGAAGTGAAAAAGAAAGGAATCATACATCTCTGTGAAGCAATTCCAGTGAAGTGAAAAAGAAAGGAATCATACATCTCTGCGAAGCAATTCCATCTAGACAGAAGGTTCTTACCACTGCAGAAAGACTTAGAAAGAAAGGTAGGTAAAGGCAAGGACAAGATCAAGCCCATTTGGATTCTTGAAAGAATTGTAAAGAAGGGAAAAACCAACAGGGCTGTTTTGATGAGATTAACTGTTTCGAGGGGATTCTCATTCCAAGCCCTAAAGAGATTTGAGGATTGTGACTAAGAAATCCCAGTCAATGAACCACTAAATCCTATAGATATAAATGAGCCAACATGAAAGAGGTTGCCCACATGGTGAGAAAGAAAGGATTTTCCTCTATTCCAGGTTCAATGATGTCATATATTCTTTATAAACAAGTGTCATCTTTCTATCAGAGCCTGTCTATGGGAAAAGGTCCACATCAGCATATAGAGCTGCACAATATGATCAAGATCGATACATTTTACATATTTACAGACAGACAGACAGAGCAATCTATATTAGAGAGAGATTGCTCTGTCTGTCTGTCTGTCTGTCTGTCTCTCAGACACTCTACTCTGTCTGTATCTGCATTTCTTTCTCTCTCATTCTCTTTCATTTTCATAAAGTTTCCCATCCTTACAGAGTCGCATTGTTTCTTCTTCTCCTTTTGTGATGATGTCGATCCATTTCGGTTCGGACCTGTTGTGGAAGCCATTACACATGGTCCAAAAACCGTCTTTGAAGGTTACAATGGTAAAGTACTGGAACGCAGAATCTGCCACAACTGATCATCTTTCTTCTTTTACTATGGGGAATTGTAAATATAATATATACGCTTGCTGTATTGAAGTCACAACTACTTCGAGGTACTGAGAAAGTTGTGCTGTTGCTTCTAGTGTTTAAGAATGTTATATAACTACACGAAAAGTTCAAGGTTAATAATCACTTAAAAGATTAAACAGATACAGATATTGATATTGGCACTCCAACAATGTTAAGATAAATGTAACACAAAATATATAAGTAAATATAACTTAAACTCAAGTTGTTGTTGTTGATAACTATGTATCTGGGACACCCAAAGTATAAATCATAGTCACAGTCAACGTCTAAAGGTTCTCCCGTTGGAACGGAACAAGTGATGGGGCACCAGACAGGGAGTTAATATAGTTATAGGGCATACTGTTAGTAACTGTCTCTTATGAGATGAGTCGATAAAATCAAAGTTGTGTATTTTTTCACAAATGCATGTCTTTACTGCCATACGATAGTACTATCTAGCTGGTGCGGAGCTAAATCTAAAACTCTGTGAAAGCTAGTGAGGAATACTCTGCAGATATTCATTAAGAACTGGTCAAACAAGAATGTAATTATATACAGTTTAGATTGCGTAAAATAAATGGTTTAAGCTTTTGTTCCGTTCCGCAAAATACAGTTACCCACACAGGTAATTGTATAATGCGGAATGGAACGGAACAATATATAAGCAAGCCGGTAGGCGACGTGGGATTCGCCTTGGTTGTGGGTTTTTAACAACGAAACTCAAACGCGCACACCCTGAGCTCCTATGCTGTTGAGCGTCGCTTTACAAACAACTGGACAGACAGACACACAACCATACGGCAAGTGTACTTTGATTTATCGCTAAACGTTCCTATTATGCACATCTTAACAAGAAATAAATAGTTCTGTTGGTCGTTCCGTTCCAAGATGAATGCACTGTTTGTTAGGTGTTTTACGCTGCTTTCTGGGTAAGTTACCAGCACTTCTTGTCCTTTTATCTTGACACCAGCGACAAAGTCGTCATGCCTTCCCGAAAACTCTAAGCGCCAAGTAGGGAACTTCATTACTTTATTTCCCGGCCAGGGATATAAAATGCCACCTTTCGCACAAAGGCGGACGATCTACCACTACAGTATCGATACGCTCAATATTCCTAATTAAACCTCAATCAATATTAATAAAATTCCACGTAAGAACTCAAGTGGATATTTTTTTCGTCGATAGACGACTTATCTCAGTTTTGACCTAGATGTTAAACAAATGATCTAGATTGTAGACCAATCAAATGTTGTATTTAATGAATAATATCGGAAGAAATAAAGGAAATTAAACGTTTTGGTTTTCTCGGCAAGCTACACTCGATTACCGATCCTATATTTTTTGAAGAAAAATGTTATATTCGAACAATGTTCCAACGGGTTCACGATTATAATGCATTACCAATTCAAGGAGCTGTCGAATTCTAAGTTAGATATACAACATTTTTGCGCAAAATTTATAATTCATGGACAATTAATACTGGTTGTTTTGATT
The DNA here is from genome assembly GCA_031761405.1 of Serripes groenlandicus. Taxonomy (NCBI): domain Eukaryota; kingdom Metazoa; phylum Mollusca; class Bivalvia; order Cardiida; family Cardiidae; genus Serripes; species Serripes groenlandicus. The sequence continues at coordinate 503,385 of JASEVX010000075.1, forward strand.
ATTAACAAAACCGGTCTGATATTCAAGTCAAATACTATGCGCATGTTTTCTCATATTGATCGACGTTTATCTGTTTTAAAGATTTTTCTTGTTAATCTTTAAATCTATTTATTTCTAAGTGTCAGTTCGCTGTATGAAAAGTTAGAATGTTTCGTACTTAACACCTCTGTCAGGTATAGTAAAGTAGCATTACATCTGAAAAAGCTCGACCCGACCAGGGCTCGAATTATTGTGTTGGCCCAGAGGCGAACACTCGTCCGCGAAGCTCCAAAAGCTACCTATGTAGCAAGGAAAGGCAATATAAGACGTCCATTATACATTCACATATCTGCATAGTACCTACCACAGGGACAGACACCCTGTTATTCAAAATTTCCTTCTATATGAAAATTATACCTCGAAACCTTTGCAGTTTCAACAACTACTACTCTCTTACATTGTCATTGGTTATTTCCGTTGAAAAAGTTCCACCCTAAAAAGGTTTCGAACTCCAGACTTATTGTTCACAGAGTCGACATCGCTAAAAACACTGATATGCTATGTATTCTAGTCTTTTTACAATCGAACTCCAAACACCAGTTTTCTATTTGCTACAGTCCGTCTTGCCACAAAGGTTTGAACCTATTGGTTAAAGATGATCGAATCTTGTCGAAGTGACTATGTGCGAGCGGTGCTTTACAACAACCACGCGAAGAGAAAGATACCAAATGCATGCGCGCCCTTGCTATAAACAATACAAGTTTAATCTGTGCTCAGAATTTGTGTTCAGACATCTGATTGGTCAATTTACACACATTTGTACAAGTAAAGAGTGCTCTCTAACTTAGCAGTCGTGACATTGACACAGTTCAACGTGCAGGATATATTTGATTTATTGATTATTTCGGTTTTACGCTGTTTTCAATAATATTCAAGTTGTAACGGGTATGTATGAGAAACACTAACAGATGGCTTTGTGAACAGTTTATAAGATTAATATCAGTTAGTGCATTCGCATAGTCTGATCAAGATCTACTGTTGATACATGTTGACTCAAACCCATAGCAAGTGAACATTGATATACCGTTAGACTTCCATATTATGCAAATGTTACAAAGTAATGAATATAATTATACCCGCTGTGCGGAAAAATTGTCTTCTCTGAAATGTTAGGGCTGATATTCTTTTTATCCCAAGTCAGTGGAAAATTGACATTCGTATTATATAAACAGAGCAAGCGACATAGTTAACATTGCATTATTCATTTTTTTTTTTTGCTTTTTAACACTGAATGAGCATTTAGTCTCATTATTTATAATTAGTTTAAACTTATTTATTTTACATCGATTGCGAAACAAGCCTTTGGCTTAGATTAATCACTCTCGATGTCTGCTTCCTGGAGACTTAACCAGTACTCGCGCCGTTTGTGTATACTTCTTTAATCAAAAGGTAAACAACCCCTTTACTTTTTACCTGTACGGTTCAATGGAGAGGGTTGGCAATCCAATGGTTGAAAGTTTAAGGTTCAAGCTCAATTATGTGAGGTACAGAGGAAGAGCGCCGGCCTGTTGTACCAAAGGTCCCGCGTTCGAATCCCGTGATTCCACACAAACGGCGCGAGTAGTGGATAAGTATCCAGAAAGCAGACAGCGAGCGTGATTAATATAAGCTTAAAGCTAGTTTCTCAATCGATGCAAAATAAATAAGTTTAAACTAAGCTCAGTAAACATACTTTCGATAATTGACGAATGTAAACGACTACCTTTACCAGTGAACGTTAATGTAGACATATGTAATAATTTAACTGAATCCATCTGACCTTTGTTCTATGTAAAGCATAATAAGTATTTTTTTAGCTCTACTGGCCAATGGCCAAACAATTTCTTTGTTAACACGATACAGTCTTCACCTTTGAGTGTATCTCAATCAAACTTATACAGTAGTTAGATATCCATTAGAGCTCGATTCCTTTCGAAAATCAATTGTCCAAATTGCTATAATAGAGATTGTTAACATTATGCAGTCTTTATTTTTTGTTGTATCTCAATCAAACGTATACAGTAGTTAGATATCCATGAGAGTTTGGTTCCTTTCGAAAACCAGGTCAGATCCGCCCATGCATGATTGGACTATGGCCCTTGAAATTGTCAAAACTGCTATAATACAGCTTGTGAACACACTAGAGCTTCCATTTACTATCTGATCTTCACCAAACTTAGATGGTATTTAAATATTGATGACCTATTGGTTCCTTTTGAAACAAGCCAGATCCATGCCAGTAGAGCATAGGCCCTCATGTGCCTCTTGTTTAATTTCAACGATAAACATACATGTTTAATGTAAAACGACCCCCTCTCTCTCTCTCTCTCTCTCTTGTGGCCATGATTTTTAAAGGATAAGACTAATTTAAACAATCTTCGTAGAGGGTCACCAACTATACATTAGTGCCAAACTATCTCGTAAATCAGGCTGTTATGTATGGATCAGAAGGTTTATATGGTAAGCCAATCATTGTTTGATCCTTTCCCAGCTTTTCAAAACACTTAAAATTCACTCGTCCGCTTTTAATACGTTAGGCAAACAGAATTGCCTCATTCAACCCCAAATGAATCGATTGTTTGAGGTTGGTCTGCGGGAAAGTCATCCGTACGTTTACCAATAAAACAATGGAGACTATTTCATAAATTGAGTCCCGGTCCACTCGTGTTCGTCCGTGCAATGTGGGTAACGCATCGCCAACGCTTGAGAGGGATTTACTTAGGGGTGACTCGGTTATATTCTGGGGAGAAATATTTACCCCAAATGGTCAATCATACCCCACTGGTCAATCTTAACCCAGTGGTAAATCTGACACCACTGGTCAATTCTACCCCTCTGGTCAATCCTACCCCACTGGTCAATTCTTACCCACTAGTCAATCCCAACACACTGGTCAATAGTACACCACTGGTCAATCTTACTCCATTGGTCAATACTACACCACAGTCAATCCGACCCCACTGGTCAATCCTACCCTATTGCTCAATCCTACCCCATTGGTCAATCCTAACCCACTTGTCAATCCTTCCCCACTGGTCAATCCTAATCCACTAGTTAATCCTACCCACTGGTCAATAGTACACCACTGGCCAATACTACCCCACTGGTCAATCCTACCCCACTGGTCAATCCTACCCCACTGGTTTATCCTAACCGACTGGTCTATCATAATCGACTAGTCAATTCCAACCTACTGGTTAATAATACACCACTGGTCAATCCTACCCCACTGATATATACTATCCCACTTGTAAAGCCCAAGCCAGTTCTCAATCCTACCCTCATTGGTCAAGACTACCCTACTGGTCAATCCTATCCCCATTGGTCAATACTACCCAAATGGTCAATCCTACCCCACTGGTCAATCCTACCCACATTGGTCAATCCTGCTCCACTGGTCAATACTACCCCACTTGTCAATCCTACCCCACTGGTTAATAGTACACCACTTCTCAAAAATACCCATATGGTCAACCCTACCCCACTGATCTATCCTAACCCAATTGTCAATCCCAACCCACTTGTCAATAGTACACCACTGGTCAATCCTACCCCCATTGGTCAAAACTACCCCACAGTCAATCCTACCCCACTGGTCAATCCTACCGCCATTGGTCAATCCTACCCCACTGGTCAATCCTAACCCACTAGTCAACCCCAACCACTGGTCAATAGTACACCACTAGTCAATACTACACCACTGGTCTATACTATCCCACTTGTCAATCACAAGCCTGTGGTTAATAGTACACCACTGGTCAAAAATACCCCAGTGGTCAATCCTACCCCACTGGTCTATCCTAACCCACTAGTCAATCCCAACCCACTTGTCAATAGAACACCGTTGGTCAATCCTACCCATTGGTCAATCCTACCCCACTGGTCAATCCTAACCCACTAGTCAATCCCAACCCACTGGTCAATAGTACACCACTGGTCAATCTTACCCCACTGGTCAAAAGTACACCACTGGTCTATACTATCCCACTGGTCAATCCCAAGCCAGTGGTCAATAGTACACCACTGGTCAATCCTACCCCCATTGGTCAATACTACCCCAATGGTAAATCCTAACCCACTGGCCAATTCTACCCCCATTGGTTAATCCTACCCCTCTGGTCAATCCTAACATACTTGTCCATTCTACCGCACTGGTCAATTCTACCCAACTGGTCAATACTACCCCACTGTTCTATCCTAATCCACTAGTCATCCCAACCCACTGGTCATAATTACACAACTGGTCAATAATACCCCACTAGTCAATCCTACCCCACTGGTCAAAATTACACCACTGGTCTATACTATCCCACAGGTCAATCCCAAGCCAGTGGTCAATAGTACACCACTGGTCAATCCTACCCCACTGATCAATCCTACCCCACTTGTCTACCCTAACCCACTGGTCTATCCTAACCAACTAGTCAATCCCAAGCCACTGGTAGATCCTATCCCACTAGTCAATACAAAGCCACTGGTCGATCCTAGCCCACTGGTCAATCCTAACCCAACAGTCAATCCTACCCCACTGGTCAATTCTACTCCAATGGTCAATACTAACTTACTTGTCTATCCTATCCCACTGATCAACGTATTCAATAAGTAAATAATTCATTTAATAATTTATTTCTAAGCTCATATTAGTGTTTTTGGTGTGATACGAGATAGCGTAAACGTTGTTCTTAATGTTGGTGGTAAAATTCAGATTGTATTGACACATGTAGCTTGTTAGCTAGTGGTTGATCTAGATCAATTTGGTCGTAAAGAACAATATCTGGATTTTATATCTATTTTTTGCCAGGCAGTCAGGGGACGAATTGGAGCTTTTGTCTCTTAGGCAATTTTCTTGGTGATTCCATTGGACTAAGGTAAATGCCACTCAATAAGTCGGTAGTTGATGTTGAAGATGAAGTTGGGGTATCAGAAGTCGATCCAGTTGATACAGCAAATTAAGAGAAAGGCAGTCCCTATGTTGCTTCATAACAAGTTTTCTGGTATGCCTGAAAGGACAGAGGAATATAGAATACATTGAAATTAATGACATCTTTAACTATTACATTTCCTGTTATACAGTCACGATCACTAGGCTTTTTTGTAGATTTAATATACATCACAATGCTGATTTTTAATACATACCTTTATTCTGAAATGTATTGGATAACGGCATTTTTGCATCAGGGTTCTGATGTTTATATGGTATCTTAACATAACACAAGAGGATCATGATATGTACAGTCTACTCGATTCCGACGATTTACATTTCCTGATAGATTAACCCTTTCCCAGATAAAGCAATTCTGCAACAAAAAATCTCAACAAATGATTTGAAAACAGTGTGACAAAAGGAAAAAATTGCTATTTTTGAGCATTTGCTACTTTTGTCATAATGTTTTCAAAAGTCGTCTGCTGCAGAGGCGTCAGAGTTAATTAAAAAATGATGATCAATATGTTACTTATGGATGTTCGATTGTAAATTGTAGAAGTCATGTAAATGCTGACTTATAAAATTGAAAAATTGTTAATAATATAAAAGGTAATTTACAATTATTGTCAATTTTAATAGTTTGTTAATGGACAAACAAACACGGATCTACACTAAAACATCAATGTTTGCTTCTGTACATAGATTAATTTCGCAGTGTTTACAAGTTTATCCATACATGTACTTGCTCGTGCTATTGTTCCATATGTCCTATTTTGATAGCCATTATGGAGCGTTAGCAAACTTTTTAGGCAAAGGTGTAGAAAACCCAACGACATAAACAAGTTCACTAGACACAAACATATAAACATGACGCAACAAAAGATGCCCAATTAATCAGAAAAAGAATGGAACTCGGATATTTATCTGGTACAAAAAGAAAGTTGGTGCAAGGCATCAATGACGCCGGAAAAGACTGAATTTATTTATTTTTCACAACACATACATCCGTGACAATCATTAGTCTAAATAATACATAGTGCTTTAATAAAGGACCCATTCAGGCGTTTAGTCAGAATTTTAGAATGTTTGTATTTGTCAATAACACTAAAACAAAAAGGCATTCGGGATTAACATGCACTAAAATACATTTAACCCTTTCTCTGTTTAAAGCAACATTTAGGACACTTTCAAAAACCATCGAGAATATGTTTAAATTTATAACGACTTTATTACTCCGACATCTGTCCCATTTCCCGTATCGATGACTCGAACAGAAATGCAATTATTTCTCCCATGTAGACGCATTTTGGCGCCTCTGCAGCAGAAGACGTTTGAAAGCATTTATGGCAAAAGGTGATATAGGCCATAATGAGCAATTTATCTTTCTGCCACAATGTTTTCTCTTTTTCGCTAACAACATTTTCAACATTTTCAATTTTGAAGCGTTTCTACTTTTGTGCCTACCTATTTATAAATATTGTAACTGGTGAATGCAGACTTTCTGGCGACGTTGATGCCTCTTGCATCAACTTTCTCTTGTAACCACATAATATTACAATATACGCTTCCGTAATGTATATATGCTATGCAGTGAGAAAGCATTTTAATTAATTATAATTAGTAAGTATAGTAAAATATATAAAACTCACGAACATTTTACCAGAAGACTTTTGTTACTTCATACCATCCTGGTGGGGATAATTTCCTCAGGATTAGTTCAGCAGACCGCCAGTTTGTCGCAGGAATATTGTCTCTAATTCTAAGAAGAATTGTTAAGATACAAAATGTGTGTTTTTTACTCTATATTAAACAACTGACCAGCAGCATTCTTGTACAAAGTATCATAAGGACGTTGGTTTGAAACCGCCTTGTGTGAAACCACCAACCTACAATCCTTTGATAATTATTCAGTAGAGCTATCTCAAGATAGGACACAAGTTAGGCATCAGACCCCCCATTAGTCTGGTTTTTCCTGTAGCAATTCAGTCGTCGTTGCCATAATCGTGAGCAGCGACTAGCGAAGGGATCATATTATAAGTTTGTAAAGGGTATGCTCGAGTAACTCACACAAGCTTTCACTGTACGTTTTCATTAAAAAGGAGTCATAAACGATCTTGACATGCAACTTTCGCGCTATGTATGCTTACTTATTTCGTTACATTCTTAACCCTTTCCCAAATACAGCAAATCTGAAGCAGACGACTTTGAAAACATATTTACAAACACATCTTGTTTGCAACAGGCAGGATATAAGCATTTACTCTAACTTAGCACTGACCTGCAATAATGGTACAATTATAGGCAAAGGAACTAGTACATTTTGTAATTAATTTAGCGCTGGCATTTGCCAAATTAACTATACTTTCAAACGGAAGCAATGTTTAGATTAGACAGAAGCAACTCTATGACATTTTAAGTTACATAGCATGTTCCCATACGTGGGTTATGTGTGCAAGACGCCGTGTATAAAGTATGATAACATTTCATCATATTTTAAACATTGATTTATTTCCATAGCACAGAAGTACGTACCGCAACCAATAGTAGCTATTACTTGTCGATAGCAATAGTATTATTATTAAAAGCTGCCTTTAGTTAAGAAAATGTGCGGCTTCTGTGTAACAATGTATTATATATAATAATAGACTGTATCGTGTTTAACAAGAAATTGTTTACGGATGCACGTACGCACACAAACGATGGACAAAACGCCATGGCATAAGCCCTTCTGGCCTTTGGCCAGTAGAGCTAACAAGAGGGTCATAATGACCCTAGTGCGCTCACCTGAATTATACAATGTACTGCGATGCAAAACAAATCAAGACAATTATTCTGTATGCAATCTCCACAGTGTTATCAAGATTTTTCTTCATTTGGCCTAGTGATCTATTTTTTTTAAATTCCAAAATGGACTAGATATCATCAAGACAACTAGAGTGTTTACAATATTTTCCTTCAATTTGACATAGTGACCTAGTCTTTCACCCAATATGACCCATATTCGAACTTGACCTAGATATCATTGATACGAACATTCTGATGAAATTTCAAACTGCTAAAGCAAAAATTGCAGGCTCTAGAGTGTTAACAAGATTTCCATTCAATTTGGCCTAGATATCATTTGGATAAACATTCTGACTAAATTTCAAGCTGCCTTAGCCAAAAATGCTGCTTTTACAGTGTTAACACGATTTTCCTTCAATTTGGCCTAGTAACCTAATTTCTGACCCAATTTAACCTCATATTCGTACTTGACCTAGCTATATCATTAATACAAACATTCTGACACAATTTCAAACTGCAGAAGCAAATATTGCAGCCTCTCGAGTGTTAACAAGATTTTCCTTCAATTCGACCTAGTGACCTACTTTTTGACCAGACATGACCCATGTTCGAACTTGTCCTACATACCATCAAGACAAACATTCTGATAAAGTTTCAACATGCTCAAGTTGAAAATGTAGCCTCTAGAGTGTTAACAGGATTTTCCTTCAATTTGACCTAGTGACCTAGTTTTTGACCTCAAATGGCCCGGTTTCGAACTTGTCCAAGATTTGATGGAGATGAATGTTCTGATAAACTTTCATGAAGATCCGATGCAAAATGTAGCCTGTTAACAAGTGCAAATGTTGACGCCGGACAAAATGTGATCACAATAGCTCACCTTGCACTTCGTGTACAGGTGAGCTAAACAATGTTTAAATCAGTATTCTGGAAATAAAACCCGTTTGAAACTGTAGAAAATACTTATTCAAATAAAAGCATTAACTTTTATGCAAGTTGAATGTTTGACTTTGGTAATTAAGGTTCTATCTGTTTAAGTAATACAAAGGTATTGCTTCTATCAATGATACATGACCAGGGTTGTCAAAATTAACCGATTGCCGACCAAATGATCTGTTAAAATCACTCATTTCATCTGTTACAATAAAACATTTTGAAAACCCTGCATGACCCTTTAACCTGAAAGTATTACCAATTTACCTGACCAAGCAAATACTTGTTATTATTTAATTTGCTTTTGAAAAATTGTTCACCCTTTCCTTTCTCGTAATAATTTGCAATTTAAATATTATTAGATAACTTTTATAAAGACTTTAAAAATATCTCAGCAAAAACACGTCTCCATAAATGAAGGTTTAATTACTGTAAAAAGTTGGAAAACGTTGGGACAAAAAGAGAAATTGCTCGTTTTTCCTTTTGTTTGCAATGTATTAAAACGTCGTCTGCAGCAGAGGCGTCTGAAAGCGTCTTTATGTGGTAAAGGGTTACATTTAGTGGATGACTGAAGTAAGATGAATGTATGTTGAATCGGTCATCCATGGGTGTTCCAAGATATCTTCGACTAATGGACGTTCTGATGGACGAATGGACAGGCATTTCTGGATCAGGTCTTGGACTTCTGAAATTATAAAATGGAAAATAATATTAAAATAACTATTTAGGTATCAGATGTTGCAGACATTTTTTATTGGTTTTGGAAGTCTTTAGATATGCTCAAGAATATTATCATGAACTGAACTTTTTCTTAAATTTGAATCTTTAATTTCATGAAATTTTAAAATATTTTGAGCAATACTAACCTAATGAGACTTTACATTTGCGACAGTTGAAGTCAAGTTCTGCTTTGACTATTTGTTCATCTTGTTCAAATGGAATGTCACCAAACACCATGTCATACAAGAGAATACCCAATGACCAAACTGTGGCTGATCGACCATGATAACGATGATACTGGATCCATTCTGGTGGACTATATACTCTGGTTCCTAAAAAAATACAAGTTAAGAAAACTTTTTAGACTGTGATTAGGTTCTGAAAATTTGCGGTCTTATCTGCATGCAACATTATTATGTTGAAAACTCCTAAAGGACATGTTTTTCGGTTCCGCGGCTAAAATAAAAGGTGGGCATTGATATAATCTGACAGTTGAGTACGGTCGGAATTATGCTATCCTTGTAATCGGTCTAAAAATAAATGGTTTACACCACTAAGCCCCGCCCCCTTCGTGCTCACAGCGAACCCTCGACGAAGAAATAGCATCGGTAATTAGCATCGGATACTGAATTTCGCACCTCATAAAACTGTAATGATAAAGCTAAAGGGCCAATCAGAACGACTATTAAAACAAATTGTTTATAGAAAACACGGAACATGTGGAATAACACAAAACGGAGTCAAATTTCGGGTCTCAGACTCCATTGAAACAAATATAGGTATCAGAGTTAGAACTAATTGAATTGGGATTCCTTTAGCATTGTTGAAATGAAGCGGAATTAGTGTTAAACTTTTACTTAGATGAAAATTTGAGAAAGAAGAAAGTCACTTACGTTGTAGACGAGAAAGGGTTGAAATTGATAAAACAATTGGAACCAAAACATTTCACTTTGATACAAATTATGTTAAATGTGTTTTGAAACTAACTTGTTTGGAAACTTAAATCAGTGAATAGTGTACGTTGATATATAGTTCATGGACATTCGTGTAAACACTCATATTTTCTCAGTGATCTTTATTTGTGATTGCAATGTGTTGTAGCAATACACTATTTGTGTCTTTCTGTGGAGACATTATCTTTGCATATTGAGTAAAAGTGTTCTAATAAAAACGAAACTTTTACCCGAAAGTTTATTACAATGTGTTGTAAATTATTAGTAAGTATATATTTACAAAAAAACTGATACTTTACAAGTGACTTTGTAAATTTGAATAATACAATTTCAAACAGACAGGTTTTAAAAACCAGAAAGATCAAAATGTTCAGTGGATCTTGTTCGGCTGGTTATATCCAGATACCTACTCCGGTGTATTACTGGGGTCCGTGCGCATTTCCTACAAACTTCGGAACGAAATCCTTCCACATTAATGACATCATACAGGCGTCACAGCAGTACCACAAAAATACTCCGGTGGTCGGGCTCGCCCGTAATGGTATGAACCCTCCGGACCCAGCACACGGGTTTTCAAATAAACAAAATGTCGTGATGTTTAAAGGAAAAATATCGGATGACTCGAGTAAGAGATCGAATTCTATGACATTCGGGTTTCGCTGTAACGTGGTCGAAAGTGATTCGGAGGCGAATGAAGCTATAAACTATTCTACAAAGATAGACAAAAACATTAAATGTAGTGTTCCCTCGGAGCTCGAGCCCTTCCAGGCCCTATGTAGCAGTGAGTTAAGGGGCTATGAAGGTCTCGGAATAACCAATTCCAGAAAACGATATCTCTCCGGAAATGAACAATCGGCCGGATTAAAATTTGGAATGAATAGGATTCTCTCTGAAGATTTCGGAAAAGAAGACGATAAATGTAAGTATGCATAATCGAGTCACGTCAATGAACAATGAACTGAAAACGGCCAACGAGCGTTTGAGCCCAGTCAAAATCTAGATCAACTTGCTCGTTTGATCACGGTCTTTTTTGTTAACCCCTTCCCACATGTAGACGCTTTCTGGTGCATCTGCAGCAGACGACTTTTGAAACCATTGTGGCAAAAGAAGACATTGCTCATGATGAACAACTTCTCCTTTTGCCACAGAGTTTTCAACTCTTTTCAGTAATAACACATTCATTTTTAGAGGTTTTCCCTATGTTTGCCTAAATGTTAAATGGTTAACAATTCTGAAACATTGTGCAACAGTTCTAACCTTCTAGAAGCTGGGCTCATATTCATCAACCATCAACAAGTTAATTATAATTATAAAATTGATGAATGTTTTGTTACTCAGTGATATAAGAATTAGTTAGCTTTGTTGGTGAACACGAAGTAAATGAGACATGTGCATGTTTTCTGACCTAAATCGTCATTTATTTGAACCGTTTTAATACCTGATATGAAATTGTAAGACCCATTAACTTTAAACACATTTAAGGAAACACTTTAAAATATGAAGAATGGTATCATGTTAGTGTGAAACAGTGTGAGAACGTTGTGAGATAAGTAGAAAGTGTTCATAATGTATCCTTCTCACAATGTTTCCAAAATTCGTCTTCTTCAGAGGCGTCAAATATCGGCTGTGTCATGAGAAGGCCGTGTAACGTGTTGGATTTTCTCAATTGTGATTACAAATTTAGGCGTGAAATACGGTAAGCTAACATTAATATCTGAAATGATAAAACGTTATGTAGATCACCAAAACGCTGGTCCCAATAATGGCCGTGACATACAAGATATTTGAAATCGTTCGGTCAAAATATGACAAGACACGGGTAATTCATTTTAAATGGTTGGTCAAGTTGTTATTTTGTCTGCGGTTAACAAAATATTTAGATTTGTGTCGTCATTGGAGAATAACATAACAATAAATTGTTTGTAAACTTATATATACATCATGTAGATTAAATTCAGTAGTACAATTTAAGATTCCTCAATTCAGAAGCAAAGAAATAAAGAGTCCAAAATGCATTTCCCTATTGCCTATTTTATTTTTTAGTAGAAGAAAGGTGATGTTTTGATTATCAAATATACTACACATACCATAATACGATTAGAAAGGAGAAGTATTTCAATAGTTCATCAGTGTATTAATTAGGACTAAGAATATGTTAACGAAGTCAATTGGGACAAGTTCTTACAGATTGCCGATGGTTTTAATGAGTGTGTTTGTATATAAACGCTAATATAACACAAATGTTTCATTTTGACGTCGGAAAAGGTTTGTAACTTTTTATGTTCTCCAAATATATTTATTTTCGACAAATGGTTCGATAGTTCTGACATTTCTCTTTCAATCTTGCAATTTACAAACTCATCCCTTATTGTTCATTTGTAAATATGGAAGACTAAACATGTTGGACAAGCAATTTGGCCACTGAGAGTAGTTTATTCCAATAAATATTCTTCAAAATGAACACCGAACTTACAATTAAAATCACTGAGTGTGCCGCCACTCCAGCAGATAGTAATGTTAATTGTGCGTGCGAGTTGAATTACTGCTAAATGATTTTTCAATCGTATCATAGAACGGGGTTCCGTACTTATATACAAAGTTTACGAAAAGTATTACTCTCTTCTTCATTTAAATGTTGACGCGACTGCAACAAACGATTGTTAAAAATAGTGTTTGAAATGGAGGAATAATGACCACCTATTCATTATTGACTCAAATACACTTGGTGGGTATTTAATGTACGTAAAACATAAATCTGCAGATGCTTATCCCTTTTGCTTTATATATTAAGCACAAAGTATTTGCTCATTACAATTCATTATTAATACTGGAATTTTGGACAACCTTTTTACGAAAATTGACCCACGAGACTTTACAACCATTGAAAATACTTATTGGCCTGCGTTGCCGCGGTAATGACCTTAACTAACTCTAAAAGTATGCAATTTGAATGGTAATTGTAATACAAATGGACTCGCGTTAAATCGAGCATGTGAAAACTAGAACATATTAGTTAACTTACCATTTCCTGGAACGGATCTGTCTTTGGAGAATAGTATAGCAGCAGTTCTGATTGCTCGATCGAGCAGTCAGAACTACTGCTGCGCTGTTTTCTTGATATGGTGATATCACTGGTGTTATATTCATAATAAACACTTAAGTATAAATTAATTACGAAGCTGATACTAAAAAACATGTATAAGTATAATCCAGCGATCACTCGAACACGCCAATAACTCGTAAATAATTTCTCAGCCCCTCTCGACTTCGAATTGTCGCGTTTCCTCTGTCATTTTAACACCTCCGACAGGTGTTCGTGTGACGTGGCTCAAACAACGCAATACATGTACAATATACAATGCTTAAATACCCTTTGTTCTCCGTAACAAAAGTGAAAAAAAACACTGCATTGGTATTTGTATCCTCGTGATCAAACGATTCTGGAATTTGTTGGAAAGATTCAATAACGAGCGTTCTAATTTATTCTAAATACCACCGTGCACAACGTCTAACCCTTTCTCACTTGTATACGCATTTTGACGCATCAACAGCAGACGATTTTTGAAAACATTGTGGCAAAAGAAGAAATTGCTCAAAACGAGCAATTTCTCCCTTTGCCACAATGTTTTCAACTCAAATCAATTATAATACTTTCATTTAGATTTTTTATAGTTTTGACTATGTGTTTTCAAAGTCGTCTACTGAAAACTTATTGTATGTGGGACAGAGTTAAAACAGTTTCTTTTTAGTAAAATGTCGAGTCGCGATAGGTCGGTTGGTAACAACGAGGGCTATCAGTCCCGGTAACGGCGAGGGCTATCAGTCCCGGTAACGGCGAGGGCTATCAATCCCGGTAACAACGAGGGCTATCAATCCCGGTAACGGCGAGGGCTATCAATCCCGGTAACAACGAGGGCTATCAATCCCGGTAACGGCGAGGGTTATCAATCCCGGTAACAACGAGGGATATCAATCCCGGTAACGGCGAGGGATATCAATCCCGGTAACAACGAGGGCTATCAATCCCGGTAACAACGAGGGATATCAATCCCGGTAACGGCGAGGGCTATCAATCCCGGTACAAACGAGGGCTATCAATTCCGGTAACGGCGAGGGCTATCAATCCCGGTAACAACGAGGGCTATCAATCCCGGTAACGGTGAGGGCTATCAATCCCGGTAACGGCGAGGGCTATCAATCCCGGTAACGGCGAGGGCTATCAATCCCGGTAACGGCGAGGGCTATCAATCCCGGTAACAACGAGGGCTATCAATCCCGGTAACAACGAAGGATATCAGTCCCGGTAACAACGAGGGATATCAGTCCCGGTAATGGCGAGGGCTATCAGTCCCGGTAACAACGAGGGATATCAGTCCCGGTAATGGCGAGGGCTATAAGTCCCGGTAACGGCGAGGGCTACCAATCCCGGTAACGGCGAGGGCTACCAATCCCGGTAACGGCGAGGGCTATCAATCCCGGTAACAACGAGGGCTATCAATCCCGGTAACAACGAGGGCTATCAATCCCGGTAACAACGAGGGCTATCAATCCCGGTAACAACGAGGGATATCAATCCCGGTAACGGCGAGGGCTATCAATCCCGGTAACAACGAGGGCTATCAATCCCGGTAACAACGAGGGCTATCAATCCCGGTAACAACGAGGGCTATCAATCCCGGTAACAACGAGGGATATCAATCCCGGTAACGGCGAGGGCTATCAATCCCGGTAACAACGAGGGCTATCAATCCCGGTAACAACGAGGGCTATCAATCCCGGTAACAACGAGGGCTATCAATCCCGGTAACAACGAGGGCTATCAATCCCGGTAACAACGAGGGCTATCAATCCCGGTAACAACGAGGGCTATCAATCCCGGTAACAACGAGGGCTATCAATCCCGGTAACAACGAGGGCTATCAATCCCGGTAACAACGAGGGATATCAATCCCGGTAACAACGAGGGATATCAATCCCGGTAACAACGAGGGATATCAATCCCGGTAACAACGAGGGCTATCAATCCCGGTAACAACGAGGGCTATCAATCCCGGTAACAACGAGGGATATCAATCCCGGTAACGGCGAGGGCTATCAATCCCGGTAACAACGAGGGCTATCAGTCCCGGTAACAACTGTTACTGGTACTATTTGAAAGACCCTGGTATTGGATAGGTTTCAATTTTGTACCATGGGGTGACGTAATCGAATAGGGAGCAACCAACATTATTATTGTAAAGAAAAACTACACTTTATGAATCAATAAATTGTATTAACTGATTAAAAAACAACAAGATACAAAATACGTATGCCTTCTACCGTTATTATAAAACTTTAGACACATTTAATGGGTATTTAATAACTTCCCCCCAGCTTTCTAGGCTACGTTTTTGTTATAGTTTGGTTTACGGCCCTGACGACCCGATTTACCAAAGCTCAGTATCTGCACTGTTTTATATGTATTTCTGCTATGGATCTTGTTTCTTCATGTAAAAATTAAATAAAACAATTAAATTTGATCTTAAAACATGAATAAATATGCTGTCATCCATCCACAGGGTACAAGCAGTAACTATATATATTGTGTTAAATCATGGTCATGAAAAATAACATGGCTCTCATAAATGTATGTACTTGACAGATCGGAATAATATAATATGGCAGTTGTACTAAATTCATAATTACTGTTTTTAAGTGAAAGTAGCAATATATACTGTCAATCTCATATGTCTCCTACAAGGTCAATCCTTTTTCTGAAGAAACACACACCACTTTTAATCCAATATTTGTTAATAATTGTTAAGACATTTATATCAGATATGACCAATAACTGTGACATTGTATGTCTTTTTAACTATTGGATAATTAGAACAAAGTTGTGCAGATTTATCAAGAACATTATAAAATTATGTTGTATTTCTTAACTTTAAACGTTCCTCCCCATAAAGTGTGTTCATTCAAACCACTGTATTCTTGCTATATGTTGACTAAACATGTGAACTTTTTTTTTAAATTTCTAAATGCTCAATTGTTATGATAAATGTTTAAACTTGTTAAAATTACTTTGAATTTTTCGTTTATAAACTCCCGTTTTTGTTATCATACCTCTGCTAAACTGGAAGGAGAATAGACGTCCCCTTCTCCTTCCAAAGCTTGTGTCACACTTAACTTATAACTAGAGGCATTAAACCTTAAGTTAATATCTGTTAATATTTCAGCACTTGATTTTTATCTATTAGTAAAAAGTATGAAAATTCAGCTTGTATGACACATTATAGTGGGACATTTGGCCTTCTTGTTCAAAATATTTAGATCCTGTTTGTTTACACAGGTTATATCAATGTACTGAAATGCATCTGATTCCTTTAAGTCATGCTTCAAAATCATGCGCGGCGTGTTTGATGCTTTGCATCAAAATTCGTCTTGTTAGTATATTAGTAATGTGTTAAAATAAAATCCATACAACATAATATGGTGACCGGCTGACCATACGACGGATCAACATGGTAATACCAATATACACTAGACACAATCTATTTGCGTTTATAAAATTTAGTGAAGAAATAGTCTAAAACCCGGCACGTCTTTAATGAATATTTCAAAGATCTATTTCGTGAAATTTATTCAATTTCATATTATGATTTGTACAAAAAACTTTAACAATTTTTCTTCAGATGGAACAGATGGAAAAGAAAACGCCAACTTGCTGGAGTCTCGCCGTCCTTGTGAATGTACGTTCGATGGTTGTCGTGGTTACCCGAACCTCCGGTATCCTAGTCAAGCACTCTCTACCACCCATGCTCTGCAACCGCCGAGGTACCCGTCCGTGTCCTCGGGGTCAGACACACTGTCTGGTAAGTTTTATCGTTCCATTACCTTGTTAAGTGGTCTACTTTGAAAATGTTTTTTAAAAAAAGAAACAAACAAAAAAAGTCCGGGAACATTGTACAATTATTATTATTATTTTTTCATTACGCCGGACGCCGGATGGTGAGTGATCACAAAAGCTCACTTATGCACAAAAAATATATGCATACAACCATGCACAACGTTCTGAGAGAGGAGATTACTTAACAACATACCTATATGGGTTTTTTCCTATTCTTTTGCTACGAAATAAATCCAAACAGTAAAAGATATCTTTCAAAACAATAAAACAATACTTATTGATAGATATATGTAAAATGCATAACCTTCTCGGGTGTCTTCCTGTAGCTTTCATGGCGCGTGTTCCAGACTTGTGGGAACTCTCGGAGCCAGTCACAGACGGCTTGCTCTTGTTCGGGAGTGAGCACCACCTCTGCGGTCTTCTTTTTCTTCTGGGCTGGAACCTCCGTGTCATCTTCTGAAGATATACTCGTCCTCCTTCTCAGCACCAACGTCTGCCTCCTCCATGGCCTCGGCTACAATATCTTTATTGCCACGTCCACGTCCACACCCTCTGCTCCCTGCACCACGACCACGACCTCTTGGATGCTCCCCTCGCTCCACGATGGTTATCACCTGGCCCACACCTTCAACAACTGGCTTGACCTCTACCTGGTGCTCGTCGTCTCCTGTTGGAGTGTCTCCGGGATGCATCACGGCTTTGCCCTTCGTCTTCTTTATTGCCTGGATCAACGTTTTTCTTGGTTTCTTTGGTGGCATGATGCTGTGGAAAACAAATGTATTACTAACCAACCGTGTGTGGCGCACCCGTATTTATAGCAACCGACATTGACCAAACTACAACCCAAGCTGACCGAATATTGACGTAACACTGGCGCAGGCTGACGCAGCATGACCGAATGGCGACCCATGTCTAACCCCGCCAGGCAGTGCATGACTGTCCCTGACAGTGTTGGCTGACTGAATGTGATCGAATGTCGACGCAGAGCAACCGACTGTGACGTAACACCAACGCAGAGAAACGCACTGTTGACCAAGTCTGATAAAACACTCGGACAGACAGGGTTTCTCAGGGTTTGTGTTAGGTCGATGGGGGTTGCTATTCGGTTAGACTTACGTCACCTTGCGATGCAGTTCGGTTGATGAGGGTTAGTACTCGGTCAAAATGCTATCTTGGCCTGTCGCAGGCGATTTTTGTGCATGGTCAAAATTTGCCGGGATCAGGAAATGTTCTCTCGGTCACTCTGCGTCAGTTGGGGTTTCTCGACGTCACCCTTCGGCCAGTGTTTGGTTGATATTCGGTCAATCTACGTTCCTGTCGGATGCTGTCGGATGGTGGCTAACCGACACCGACCGCCTGTCGTAGCCTAGTGAAATACGCCCATAACACAATACGTAAAGTGGTAAAATGTTATTTATGTATGACTATTGAATAAATAAGGGAATGGCCGTATCTAATGTTGTGAGAACTTGTGGCCAGACCCTTTTGCCTATAATAGTATATAATATAACTGTAAAATGTATGATGTTAAATAATTTTATATGGCAATAAAATCTAAAACTATTGAATAAATAGAAAGTGATTCTTTGGTGACAAAATATACCCAAACTAATTGAAACCCCACGAAGAAAATATTATAACATTTGATAACATAAAAGTGCAATTTTGATACAAAAGTGAAGGCATTGTAGGAAAATGATAGCAATTTCTCCTTTTCCCACAATGTTAGTCTGATACAGACGTTTCTAAAGTAAGCTGTACGAAGGAATGGAATTTTATTATGTTTGAAATGTTAACCGATATGACATTATCAACTTTTAACCATTACCGGACATGCCAATTAATACTCTTCCAAACTAAAAAATA
This sequence comes from Serripes groenlandicus, assembly GCA_031761405.1. NCBI lineage: Eukaryota > Metazoa > Mollusca > Bivalvia > Cardiida > Cardiidae > Serripes > Serripes groenlandicus. The sequence goes on from JASEVX010000075.1 coordinate 522,472, forward strand.
TCTCAAAAAAAGAAATCATGAAAATGCTGTTTTAATAAAGAACAGAAACTCCGCTGAGAACGGAGAAATTGTTCGATGTAACCGATTATCTCCATTTTCTCCAAAATGTTTTCGGAAGTCGTGATAAAGAGGCAAACTATAAAGTTCTATGCATGAGGAAATAGGAAACTTTGAGTCACCTATGCCACCTGGCAATCTTAAATTGTAATGCGCTAAGCTCCGTGCCATATAAATTAGTTTGGTTATGTTCCAAAATTTACTTTTTATATGTTACAAAATATTGTTTTATAGTCTAACATTTTAAAGATTGATGGATAGAGTTTTGTTTGAAAAATAAACGTGAAAGAAAGTATCAAAATTAATTTTAAAAAAGTAGCAAATGATTGTCAGGAGCAAAATATCAAAGTATAAATATAGGTAAATAATTTGATACTTTTTAATATGTCTGAAATATCTTGACTGAATCTAATGTGTGTGTAGAATAAGAAACAACTGTTTACAAGAAAGGAATCCATTTCTCAGACAGCCCTTTCAATACGATTTATGTTTATTAACTAAGAAAAGTCAAAGATAATATACTTTGAAAATAACAAAACCTCCGTTAAAATCTGTTTCAAACATTTTCTCAGACCTTCTTGTTTCAAGCTTTCACACTAAGATAAAGACAAGTCTAAATGTTAGATTGCCAATCAAGACAAATAGCCGTGCGTTCAACGGTGTACCAAGAGAGATCAAAGGAACACATGTGTCGCCTGTCAGTGACAGAAAGACGGACGAACGGACAGACAGATGACCTAGAATGGATCCGTATGTGTTAATTTGCTCATGCAGGCTGAACAAAACTCAGCAATAAGTATGCTCTATTAATGCAACACCTTTTATAATTGCGCTGCTTCAGTCGGAAATAGTTTTGTTGCATCGCCATTTCAAACTAATGGGAAAGATAAAGCTACAGTGGACTCGTGATAACTTGAAGTCGAAAGGGATCCATACACTGATTCGAGTTATCGACGGGTTCGAGTGATCCCTCGGTTCATTGCTAAATTCAGTTATGTTTTTGTTTCGTAATTAATTTATACTTTTAAAGTGTTTTTTATGAAAAGTAATCAGTGATAAAATCTTATAGAAAACCCCAACGCAGCAGCAATTCTGATTACTCGTCTGAACAATCAGAACTGCTGCTACGCTTTTTCTTTCTTTTTTTAGACATAGAAGTGCAATTTTGATACAAAAGTGAAGGCATTGTAGGAATGTGATAGCAATTTCTCCTTTTCCCACAATGTTAGTCTGATACAGACGTTTTTAAAGTAAGCTAAACGATTTATTCAAATTTTAACCTTTTCGAGGTATCGCGAGTCTGCTGTACACTTCTAGCTTTTTACCAGAAGTTATCTTTTATAAGAGGACTTTGAAAGTTTTTGTGAATACTTGCGTTTTCATTGTTCGCAGTGTAATATGCGACCCCCTTTTTTATGACATGTCTATATTTCTAAACTCGACATACATGCATAATTATTAAAAAAAATGACTCATGGGAACGCATACAAAATCTACACAAATGACACGTATTACTAATTTAGAAGCGAAATAAGAAATCTAGAGAAGGTAGACATTTTTTGTCATTATGAATATTTTTTCATTGTTCATTATGTTAACAAAAAACTATGTTTGCACCAAACAGAAATGAGAGAACCAATGAAATATCCTACCTAGAAAAACAAATTGGATACTTTACCAATTCCCTGATACAGACGGTTGAAAACATTGTGTGAAAAGGACAAATAGCTCAAAACTGGCAAATTTCCCACAATGTTTTTACTTCTTTAAAACCTCCACCATTCGGGATATTATACATAATCTCTCTCATTTTTCGAATGTTATCTGCTAAAGAAACTTAAAAGCTGGCCTCCATATTTTTCTTACTCTTTCAATCTATTGCAAATGTTTATATATAAATCACTAGCGGCATTTACAATACTAGTTATGCAAGTGCAACAAAAGCTGGCAGGCTGGCATTGCTTACACTATGAACCTCTGGTACACGAGACCGGCGATCAAATACTGTGTTAGGCTCTCTCCGTCCTTGTGTTGTCATCATTAATAAAGTTTGGTTGTTTCAAAGGAACAACATATTCATTGTTTGTTTATCTCCCTATTTATACACCATTTTATTTCAGCCCTTCCATGCGAAAAGGTACAAGTTGGCATTTGTGAATAGTGTATGTTCAGAACAGCCTGTCTATTTGCTCAGTGTTATCAAAATATATATGAGTTGACAGAAGCTTCTAACAAGCTTAAGTAAGTAATATGTTAACTGTTAAACATTGTAAATCTCGATGCACAGTCGGATCTGAGTCTACACTGTTCACAAAAGCCAACTTGCATCTTTTCGCACGTACGGGCTCATCTCATAAATAAGTACAAAGAACTCTCATTTCGTAAACAACATGAGTTAAGGTAAGTTAAGGAAAGCTTGCAGCTTATTTGAAACTATCTCCTTCATCTCTTATATTGATACATCTAGAATATATAGTTTGGTTTCACATGTTTTGCGATAAACAAAGATCCTGATCAGCCTACGTCCCAAAGTAAGTCTGACCAGGATCTTCTTTGGTCGCTATCTAGTTGTACCAGCATATCTCTGGAGAACGGTTATGACCAAACGACAGCTATACAAGTATTTAAAACGTTTCAAAGCCTCCGAATGTCGGTTTTCGTGTGACGTGGTTTATTTGTACACAAATAATTAATTAATTGTTACGATAACCATTGTACCATGCTCAGCAAAAACCGACTGACTAGCTTTTACCTTAGTGCAGTGTAATCAGGATATTTAAAGTTCGCTTTCTAGTCATACAAGCAATAACCCCATCTCCCTCTTACAGACCCATTTTGACGCCTCTGTAGCAGTCGACGTTTGAAAATATTGTGACAAAATGAGAAATTGCCCATAATGAGCAATTTTTCATTTTGCCACAATCATTTCAACTCTTTCCTTTCTTACTTTCATTTAAAGCATGAGACGTTTGATATTCTGCCTTAAAGTCGTCTGCTGCATGTGAGAAAGGTTTAACCATTGTCAATGCTCAGTAAAAACCGACTTTCAGAATTGTGCAACTATCGAATATCCCCTGACCAGCTTTTACCCAGACACAGTGTAATCAGGATAGTGTATGTTCGCTATCCAGTCATACAAGCAATTAGAGAACTGAGAAGATCTCAAAGGTCCCTTTCCCACATACGAGCAAATTTGAAAATACTTTGAAAATATCGAGGCAAGAATACGGCAAATCTGTATAAATGAAAGAACAATTATTTAATAAGGTTAAAAAATAGTGGCAAGAGGAGCAATTTCTCATTTTTCCACACTGTTTTTAAAAGTATTCTGCTGCAGAGGCGTCTGTTCGTTGGAAAGGGTTAAGTATGCAATCTGATCGTAAACGGGAATAGTCTCCGAAAGCTACATTTCGTATTATGTGGCTCAAATAGGCATTTCAGTCTTTAGATTAGTTCTCTTTTTCCAGGTCCCTATTCCGTTCTGAACACGGATGTGAATATCGGGTCACAGTCTAAGCGTAAACGGTCCCGGTCAAGGCAACTCTCGAATTTACAACGAAAGGGCTTGGAAAAGAGGTTTGAAGTTCAAAAATACGTCACGAATACCGTCAGACGCCAGCTTGCCGCCATGTTGGGACTTACAGATACAAAGGTAAGACGACGGACGATGTTTACTAACATCCACTTTAAATCTGTTTACGTTATGTGGTATTTATAGTCATCTGATTTAGAAATTCGGGGGAAAAGTTGTTTCATCAGAATTTGGAAGTATTACTTTGACGTACATTGTGGGAAAATGAGAAAATGTGCACCATGGACATTGTTTTCTCCCTAACAATCTTTTCAGAAGTCATCTGCCACAGGTGTTTCTATCGGGGAAATAGTTTTCACTGAAATAATGACTATAGGTGACTCATGATTACGTGAAGTTGCGAAAGAAAATGAAATGAACAGTTCCGGTGAAACAGCGAATGTATGAAACTAAAGAACGCATGTGTTTGTTTAGCGTGGTAAAAATATAAACATAACATGAGGACTTTTAAGACAATAATTTCCGTTTAATTAAATAAAACTCGAAAATATAATGTTATCACTTTAAAATGTATGAACCGTGTTCTACGGAAACCAACTTTGACCTTTTTTCCGCTATACGCAATTTTAAACAACATTTACGTAATACACCACTTTAAATCACATTTTCGAACGATGTATCTATATGTAGCAAACATCTAATCCATTAATTTGTAAGAACGTATGTAGTGAAACGGAGAAGTCAATCGTTGTTGTTCGACGATGCCCCAGATGTAACACTGACGAAAACTGTATCCGTAGTCAACTCCCTTTTCCGGTCATAAAGCTTTGTCTGAAGACAAACCGGAATTGCAACATGCCCGTTTTGCTTGATGAAGTTCATTCACAATAAATTGATTGGAAATAAAAAATACTTACCTGAAAGTATATTCTTTGGTAGTTGTATTTGCAGACCATAATAAAATTCCATGTCCAAGCTGACTATGTTAAAATCACAGAACAGCCTTAAGACAGGAATGCATTACAATCTGCTCATGCACCAAAGATCCTGCCGATGATTGAATAGATTATTCTTTTACGTATATCCCATCTTATTCTGAAGTGTTCCACGATCGATTGGTTGGGGTTGTACGCCGTTTTCAACCGTGTATTTCAGTTATAACAGTTATAACATCTAACGTGTCTCCTAGCTTTCTCACATCTGTACTCCACACTTTCTTCCCAGGTATCCGGCTACCTTCCAACATAGACTATTTAGCCCATCGGTGAAAAACGAACGATGCTAGTCACAGTGACTTTTGCCGATTATGGGTCCGAACTCACGACCCTGGCTTGATCACCCTCGTCGTTACGTTACCGACTGAGCTATCGCGGCTCGACAGTGTTCCACGACAAAAAGTGGGCAGATATTCTGCAACGCAGTTTCTATTCCGTTGTCGTTCCGTTTTCTCATCGAATGGTTTACATAACGGAACACTAGCAGGGTTCGTAGTATGCAGCGTGTCCAGTAATAGGTAACATGCTCCATGCACACGGTAAGATCAGTCAACAAGTAACATAATCCGTTAACTATTCAATACTATTTGATTTTATTTATACAGGTGAAACACTGGTTTCAAAACAGGCGAACGAAATGGCGACATGCACAGCAATGTTCACAAGCGGAATCTGAAATTGAATCGTCTGAACCGTCCCAAAATGATGTTACCGAAACTGACGTGAATAAGGAACCGGAAGTGACTCGGTGTGAAATCACATCCGTAGATAATTCTCTTGTGGATCAAGCGGATGATGACAATGAATCGGTCGATGAATTGGACGATGTCTATATAGTGGTCGTACACGAGGATGACGAGTTAGTGCGCGATGTCATAGACAGTTGATTGGATACTGAACAATCTCATTCTTAATTAGTAATGTGCCAAATTTCAACCACGTTAATCCTCCTAAAAATAAATACTCGTCAAAGTAAAGTGCTGCTTATGAATTGAGACTAAAGTGCCTTGGAAACACAAATTTTAGTCGGTGTAAAAGTTGTGTATCACTTTTGGTCGAGGGTCAAGTATCGAGTAAGAAAAGTCGAGTGTCGAGTAAGAAAGGTCTAGTGTCGAGTAAGAAAAGTCGAGTGTCGAGTAAGGAAAGTTGATTGTTGAGTAGAAAAGTCGTAGTGTTGAGTAAGGAAAGTAAAACAAAAGATAGGTAAAAAATGTTTTGTTTTTTTCAAATATTAGTGGAACAGGTACAGTTTTCATGCTTTTTCAAAGCACTGAGTGTTATTCTATGTGCTGTTAATTGTTTTCCCACAAATTGGATTGAATTAAAATGTTAAACAAAGTACATGGTAGTATGTATATACACAAACTTATTTGAATTCACCTGCTTAATTATTGCTATGCTGAGACAAATGTGTTAATTCTTAGATTTATCCCAACATACGGTTGTTTATAAACACAAATTGAGGTCAATGTTTTATCATTAAAGAATTATTTTCGCAATTGATTAATGTTTATTCAAGGAATAATGAGTTAGAACAGTTACTCAAACTTAGTTGAAGATGGGAAATTCTTAATTAAATTATGTAACCTGATACCTAAAACAGTAAAACCTCTCTGATAGCAGTACAACACAGTATGTTTCTATTTATTGTAAGCCGCCATTAATTTTAGCAAAAGGATATTTATAGACCTACTAGTGTGACCAAATATCGGGATTTTTTTGTTTGTTCTTATTAAGTTTATTAATTGGAGTTAAAACATCGCTTTACACTCTATATGCATGTGGGAGTTTTACAAATTCAAAAAACAAGTTCTCAAAAATGACCAAGGCCGGTATATTATTTCAATGTCTGTTTATTTCCTATTCTAAACAGTATGGTTTTCTCTTTATTCGAACAAACATAGAAAATCCCGTAGAATCATAGAACCATTCCACTGAATATGGTTACCTGCCTCATACGTTTTACAATGTCAATATTTTCTAAAACCGAGAACCAAACTCAAAAACAAACACAGATAATCAAGTTCCTCGTTGTTGAAAGCTAGACTGGAATCAGTGCATTAGATTATTGCATTATTACAAAATCAACATTGAATTACGACTTATTGATAACAAATCGTATAAAGTTGTATAAATTTACGGCAGTAATCATATAGGCACATTGGTGCAAAGGTAAAGGTGGCGCTGAGCACACGGGAGAATAGTGTTCGATCCTGGTCACAACAGGCTTTTTTTTAGTATTATTAATATACATGTAGGCTATTATGATTATTTTTTCATTGTTGTCGCCCTTTTACACCTCTGCAACCTACTCCTTCAAATTTTTGGGATTTAAAATAAATTCAAAAGTATTGCATTTAATTTTTCACCTATGTTTTTATGAATTTAATACTGAAGTGCTATTTGAGAGGCATATCGTTCATTCATTTTATAGCTCGGTCAAGGTGAAAAATGTTTTGTAATAAATTAATTGATAAATATTTTTAAAGCATACTGATTCTGAAGAGATTTTAGTTCTTAAACAAACTTAAGGAGAATTATGACTTCGGACATGGTGAAAAATGTTTTGTAATAAATCAATCGATAAATATTTTTATGGTTTACTGATTCTGAAGATATTTTAGTTCGTAAACATACTTAAGGGGAAATATGAATTAATTGTAAGCGCTATTTGAGAGGCATATCGTTTATTAATTTTATATCTCGGGTCTCTGAAGAAAATATATATCTACCACTAGCTTTTAAAGTAATTATCCATTACATGGGAGTGAAAATATCAAAATATATATTCCGTACTCTTTTACTTTTAAAGCTAACTAATTCTGGAGGGAAATATGAATTTAATATTGAATTGCTATTTGAGAGGCATAACGTTCTTTGATTTAATAGTTCGGTCATGGTGAAAAATGTTTTGTAATAAATCAATTGATAAATATTTTTAAAGCATACTGATTCTGAAAAGATTTTAGTTCTTAAACATGCTTAAATGGAAATATGAATTAAATTTTAAGCGCTATTTGAGAGGCATATCATTCATTTATTATATAACTCGGTCTCTGAGGATTTTTTTTTGTGAAAGAATTATTCATATTATTAATTAATATACAAATGAATTTTTCCACTTGCTTTTTAAGTAATAATCCATTAAATGGGAGTGGAAATGTCAAAATATATATTCCGTACTGTTTTAAAGCTAACTAATTCTGAAGAGATTTTAGTTCTTAAACATATTAAGGGGAAATATGAATTTAATATTGTATTGCTATTTGAGAGGCATATCGGACATTGATTTTATAGCTCGGTCAAGGTGAAAAATGTTTTGTAATAAATCAATTGATAAATAAAGAAATGATTTTACTATTCGATTTTTAATTATAATTCATTGCCATTGAAGTAAAATATCCAAATATATGTTTTGTACTATCTTAATATGATTTGAATATTTAAGCAATTTTGAAAGGCATCACGTTCATTAATTATATAACTCGGTCTCAGTAAAAAAATATTGTTATAAATTAATAAAGTAATAAACAAATGATTTTTACTACTGGATTTTTTAGGAAACTAAAATGTCAAAATGAATAGTGTGTATTCTTTTATTTATAAAGTACACCAGGGACACTATATTACATATAGTGTCCCTGAGTACACAGGAGAGATTTTAGTTCTTAAACATACTTAAGGGGAAATTTAAATTAAATTTTTAGCACTATTTGAGAGGCATGTCGTTCATTAATTTCATGATGCTCTCTGAGGAATTCCTTTTAATGAACAAATTATATTTACCACTTAATTTTTAAGTAATAATCCATTAGATGGGAGCACAAAAATGCCAAAATATATATTCGGTACTGTTTTACTTTCAAAGCCTACCAATTCTGAAGAGATTTTAGTTCTTAAACATACTTAAGGGGAAATATGAATTTAATATTGAAGTTTATTTGAGAGGCATAGCGTTTATTGATTTTATAGTTCGGCCATGGTGAAAAATGTTTTGTAATAAATCAATTGATAAATATTTTTAAAGCATACTGATTCTAAAGAAAGTTTAGTTCTTAAACATACTTATGGAGAATAAAGACAAATTTTTATACGCTATTTGAGAGACATATCGTTCATTAATTTTATAACTCGGTCTTTGAAGAAAATGTTTTATGAAATAATTATTAATTAATAGACACATGAGATTTACCACTTGCTTTCTAAGTAATAATCCATTACATGGGAGTGAAAATGTCAAAATATATATTCCGTACTTTTTACGTTTACAGCTAACTAATTCTGAAGAGATTTTAGTTCTTAAACATACTTAAGAGGAAATATGAATTTAATATTGAAGTGCTATTTGAGATGCATATCGTTCATTCATTTTATAGTTCGGTCATGGTGAAAAATGTTTTGTAATAAATCAATCGATAAATATTTTTAAGATATACTGATTCTGAAGATATTTTAGTTCGTAAACATACTTAAGGGGAAATATGAATTATTTTTTTAAGCGCTATTTGAGAGGCATATCGTTTATTAATTTTATATCTCGGTCTCTGAAGAAAATGTTTTGTGAAAAATTAATTAATTAATAAGCAAATGAGATTGACCACTTGCTTTGTGAGTAATACTCAATTACATGGGAGTGAACATATCAAAATATATATTCTGTACTGTTTTACCTTTAAAGCTAACTAATTCTGAAGAGATTTTAGTTCTTAAACATACTTAAGGGGAAATATGAATTTAATACTGAAGTGTTATTTGAGAGGCATATCGTTCATTGATTTTATAGCTTGGTCATGGTGAAACATGTTTTGTTACAAGTCAATTGATAAATAAACAAATGATTTACTACTCGATTACTAAACTGTCAAAATGAATAATTTGTACTCTTTTATTTATAAAGCACATAGATACTGAAGATATTTTTGTTCTTAAACACACTTAAGGGGAAATATGAATTAAATTTTAAGTGCTATTTGAGAGGCATGTCGTTCACTTATTTTATAACTCGGTCTCTGACGAAAATATTTTGTTTAAGAATTATGAATTAATAAAAAGATGATATTTACCTCATGATTTTAAGTAAAAATCCATTAAATTGGAGCGAAAATGTCAAAATATATATTTCGTACTGTTTCATTTTTAAAGCTTACTATTTCTGAAGAGTATTTATTTCTTAAACATACTTAAGGCGAAATATGAATTTAATATTAAAGTGCTATTTGAGAGGCATATCGTTCATTAATCTTATAGCTCGGTCACTGTAAATATGCGCTTTTAGGTATAAAGATCGCATATTCATCTAAGTACACATACATCAATAACTATTTCATCATCATAATTGAATGAATATGGCAAAAACAGATCTATATTACCGCTACTTGGTCAAAGTTTATCTACTTTATCTACAGGGGGAGAGGAATTTACAGCGTAAACTACCACATATTGACAGATTAATTAACCGTATTAACCGTTGAATACATGGTATTGTTTCATAATCAAATGTAAACAAATGCAGTAAACATAGAAGCTGGTAGCCAAGTTTATGTGAAACATGTACCTTTACCAAAGCAGATATCGTTTCTTAAATCACACATCTCATTACTCATTTAGAATTAGAAAACCAACCTTTTAATTCATATCAGCTACCTTTCTTTGAAACGAATAATCTAATTGTAAATGACGGAATATACAACCTGCATGTTTTTTATATGTATCAGTATATACTATGAGAAAACTTTCCTTTATTGTATATTTCCCAATCGTCTTTTTGCCTAAAAAGCTCTAGCATCTTCCATTAGAAGTTGATTCGTACATCTTATAGAGTTCCAGATACTGTTTTTCTTTCTAAATTTGAATTTTATCGATTTATTTAGTACAATACATAAAACTATTTACAAATATTTACACATTAATCGACAAATTAAATACTTTTTTTCCCATTTCTTATATTTTGCTTATGTCATTCTTATATTACATACTCAACAGTTGAAAAATGTTTTGATATAATTTAATTAAGTAATAAACAATGTTTTACCACTGGATTTTTGAATTGGAACTAAAATGTCAAAATAGATATTTTGTACTGTTTTATTTTTAAAGCATTTCCCTGATAAGAAAATTTTCACGTTTTCAAGCCTTGGTGTTTCTCCACTTTATTTCTATATGAATTGTATTTCTGTTATTTAAAGAGATAGCAGGTTGAAATTTTGTGAAAGAATGTACTTTATTTACCGGATACGAACATTATCGCGTTTTCCAGTCTTGTCATTATTATGTGGGAAAAGGAACCATTTGATTTTTCTCCTCTTTATTACTATATGAATAGTGTCTCTGTTATTAGAAGGGATAGCAGATTAATATTTTGTGAAAGGATGTACTTTATTTCCCTGATATGAAAATTATCGTGTTTTCCAGTCTTGTACTGTTAATGATGGAAAAGGAGCCGTTTTATATTTACCCTCTTTATTTCTATATCTTTGTTATTGAAAGAGATAGCCGGTTGAAATTTTGTGAAAAGATGCACTGTACTTCCATGACAATAAAATTATCGCGTTTTTCAGTCTGATCCTTGTTATGTGGGAAAACGAGCCATTTGATATTTTCCCGCTTTATTTCTCTATGGTTTGTATTTTAGTACGTAAACATACTTAAGGCGAAATATGATCAAAATATCAAAAACGCTATTTGAGAGGCTTATCGTTCTTTAATTTTATAAGTCGATCTCTTTGAAAAACGTTTCATGGTAGATTGATCTTAATAAGGTTGATATTTTGTGAAAGGATGTATTGTATTTGCCTGATACGAAAATTATCTCGTTTTCCAGTCTTGTCCTTATAATGTGGGAAAAGGAGCTATTTGATATTTCTCTTCTTTATTACTATATGAATTGTATCTCTGTTATTAAAAAAAGATAGCATATTGATATTTTGTGAAAGGATTTACTTTATTTCCCTGATACGAAAATAATCGCTTTTTCCAGTCTTATCCTTATAATGTGGGAAAAAGAGCCATTTGATTTTTCTCCTCTTTATTACTATATGAATTGTATCTTTGTTATTGAATCAAAATATGTTTTCTTTCTCGATTTGACACAATGAGGATATTGCGACTTTAAAAGGTAAAACAAAAATCGAACCCTAAATGATAATCAAAGTGTTTTATGGAATAGCCATTCACTGCAAAAGATGCTGCAAACATATTATTTCACGAGCATAGTTTCTCCATCGTTCATGTATACAATTTTTAATTAACTCCATGAAATCGCCTTAGCTAGAGTAAGTCTAGAGAAAGAGCAGCATTCGAAATCCCAGAAAGTCGTTATTGCACACAATACATCAATTTCTAGTTTTTAATTCTTAAAGTTAAACATAAATTATTATAGAATATACAATGATTAAATGTTTTCATTTGTGATCTAGTATCTGACTTATTCAGACAGCGTCCCTTCTCTGATTAAACAGGGCGAATACAATCGACTTGAGTCTTCTGAACTTGTAAATATATATTTTTTTGTTAAAGGGCACTTATGTAGAAATAAAACAAACAAGGGAATGAGCTCCATTTCTATTTCGTCTATTCACGTGTATGCACTTTATGAAATATTTCGTACAGGAAAACAAAGCATCAAAATAATACAATGAATTTTCGGGGGCTGAAAACTTCTTCAAGTGAAAACCTCAAAAATATATTTATAAACAGAAAAATATAGTTCAATTTTGTATTTCTACATATGGTTGAATATAAATAAAGAGACCGAATAAGGAAGCATTTTTATTCCCCGTATTTTAGGGAGAAACACTTAAAGAGAAATATTTGTAATTAGACGTTTAGTTTAAAAATAAAACGGCTATATATTTGGGCCTTATCCTGCTTAAACAGTTTTAAAAATTGCAAGGTATGTGATATCTTTTAAGCTGACCATGACTGGGAAGAATCTATGAAAATGTCATTAAACAATGATTGGTGACTGATTCCAGTTCTACCGTCTGTAATTGTAAAATGACAATTTCAAAATTGGAGGAAATACACTCAATTCTATGGGAAAATGTAAGGTGCGACATTACTTTTGGCCAGGTACTTTAGATCAGTTACTGTACCGTGTTTGATCAAGGTAAACACACCTTTACAAAAAGCAGGAATGCTATGTGAACTCTGGCTCAGCAAACACTGTCGAACACTGTCGAACCTGATCAAACCATGCGAATGTGCAGGCTGATCTTGGTCTACACTGTTGACATGCATTTGTCCAACTAATCAAATACTTGGCAGCTTTACTGGCATGGCCTCTGGTTAGATATGTAATGGCACCACCAACACGACATGTGTTGTCTCGGCAAATGGTTGGCATGTATGTTAGTTCTGTCCTTACTTACATGGCTGACCATTTTCTCTAACGTCGCTTTTATTATGCGACACAGGCTGATTGAAAAGGACCCTTATCCAGTAAAAATGGCTATAGTATTAGGGTGTACTTGTAGTTTCATTTCTCACGAATTCAAGAACTTATCAGAGATAGTATGGTTATATGACTGCTTTGTAAGTTCAGTAAGGATCAAATGAAAAATGCAGGTGCTAGAGTGCACAATGTCACACCTGACATTTTCCCAGAGAATTTAGTGTATTTCCACCAATTTTGAAAATGTCATAAAACAATGATTAGTGACTGATTCCAGTTCTACCCTCTGTTATTTTAGAATGACATTTTCAAAATTGGAGGAAATACACAAAATTTCAATGGAAAAATGTCAGATGCGACATTACTTTTTGCCAGGTACTGTAGATCAGCTACGGTACCGTGTTTGATCAAGGTAACTAAACAACAAACCTTTACCAAAAGCGGATGGCTGACAGACTGATTGATTGATTGATTGGTGTTAAACGCCGTTTTTAACAGTTTCTCAGTCATATCATGACAGACTGATTGATTGATTGATTGGTGTTAAACGCCGTTTTTAACAGTTTCTCAGTCATATCATGGCGGCCAGTTTACCTACTCGTGTGTTTTGGTTTTATCACACCAGTACAACACACGACATTCTTTCCAAGCAACTGGCTGCTTTTCCACATAGACTAAGTCCATTGGTGAAAGACAAATGACGCATGTCTCATTGACTTTTGTCAAATGTCGAAATAATGTTGGAATGAATGTATATTGTTTAATGGCGCATCGACAGCTAAGGTCATTTAGCGCGCAATTAAATTTATTTATTCATGATCCCTGGGTAAACAAACCAGTACTAGGCTAGAAAATGTGCCTTGCCCAAGGGCACTCAACTATGACCGAATTGCCGCGACCGGGAATCGAACCAGTGACACCCTGTTTCGAAATCACCGACGCTAACCACTCGACCACAGCGGATTCCTGAAATAATGTTGGCCGAGCCGGGATTCGAACTCACGACCCCTGGAAACTGTGTAAAGTTTTATCTGAATCGGTCCAGCCATTTAGATGTGGAAGTGCTTACAAGAATATGGACAGACGGACGGACGGAGAGGGAAAATCTTCCTTCATGCACATCCTCAGGTTGTGTACTGCAATTGTGTATGGACAGACGGACGGACGGAGAGGGAAAATCTTCCTTCATGCACATCCTCAGGTTGTGTACTGCAATTGTGTAAAGTTTCATCAGAATCGGTCCAGCCGTGTAGGAGGAGTAGTGCTTATAAGAAATGTGGACAGATGGACAGACAGGTATAAAAATGGCCATAACTTGAATAAAATGCAGGAAAGAGTTATCTAACATGATGATCTACATACGTGTGGTGGTGGGGCAGGGTTGTAGAAAGTTTCAATGCAATACATGTAGTATTTAAGTACTTACATGCAAAACCTTAACCAAGGTGTGATGCGGACGCCGACGCAAGGGTGAGTAGTATAGCTCTCATATTCTTCGAATAGTCAAGCTCAAAAGGCACATATTCCAATATATCAATCAATACACCGAAATAAGTATAACAAACAAGAGGGCCATGATGGCCTTTTTATTGCTCACCTGATTTTTTATTTTTTTTTCACTTTAGCTATATAAGCCTCGCCCCCTGGCAGCCATAGTTTCCGACCAATCAACTTGGCTTTGAAGGAATCTGATAGAGGGTCACCCTAGGAACATTTCTACAAAATTATTTGAAAATCGGCCAGATACTTTTGGAGGCGAAGATTTTTTAAGTTTTCACTATAGCCATATAATGCAAAATAGCCCTGCCTACTGGCGGCCATGTTTTTTGACCAATCAACATGGCTTGAAGGAATCTGAAAGTGGGTCATCCAAGGAACATTTCTACAAAATTATTTGAAAATCGGGCCGACTCTTTCGGAGGAGAAGATTTTTTAAGTTTTCACTATAGCCATATAAGGCAAAATAGCCCCGCCCCCCCCCCCCCCCCTGGCGGTCATATTTTTCGACCAATCAACATGGCTTGAAGGAATCTGATAGAGGGTCACCCAAGGAACATGTCTACAAAATCATTTGAAAATCAGCCTGACACTTTCGGAGGAGAAGATTTTTTAAGTTTTCACTATAGCCATATAAGGCAAAATAGCCCCGCCCCCCTGGCGGCCGTGTTTTTTTACCAATCAACATGGCTTGAAGGAATCTGGTAGAGGGTCATCCAAGGAACATTTCTACAAAATTATTTGAAAATCTGCCAACCAGTTTGGGAGAAGAAGAATTTTGAAGTTTCTTTCGTTTCGTTGCCATGGAAACCAGAATTCTGCATGGATCCCTAAAATTTGAAGGAATTCTGGTGAGGTCATTAAGAGGATGCTTTCCGTGAAGTTTCATCCCAATTGACCCACTGGTTACTGAGGAGAAGAAGTTGACGCACGACGGACGATGCACGACGCACGACGCACGACGCACGACGCACGACGGACGCCGGACAAAAGGCGATCACAATAACTCACCTTGAGCAAAGCTCAGGTGAGCTAAAAACACTTTCGTTTCATTGGTTTCATCATTTTATTTTCATTATAATATAAACACAAATAAATCATTGTTATTGCATAATTCAGAAAATACCTCTTACTGCTGTATTTTAACCCTTTCCCTCATATAGACGCTTTATGACGCCTCTGCAACAGACAGCTTTTTGAAAACATAGTGACAAAAGAAGAGATTGCACAAAACGTGCAATTTCTCCTTTTGCCACAATGTTTTCCACTTTTAGTCATAGGTTATCAATTCAATTATAGAGCTTTTCCATGTTTTAACAAAATCTGTTCAAAGTCGTCTGCTGCAGAATTGTCATATGAGGGAAAGGGTTAAACTGGATTCTCTGTTGACTATAAGCTCTAGTCAATTTAAAACTTTTGTTAAATTTTTATATTTGAATAGGCACTTAAAATAAAGGGTCTATCTAAATATACAAGAACTAAAGTAATTTAAGTTTTCATTAAAGTAAAGAGGCCACCGGCCCATAATACAACATATATACAATCCATTTTATCAGGGATCAGACAATATCTTATCTACGTCCCTGATTATATGAACAAGAGTGACATACAGGTTGTAATGATTTGAATTTGTTTAATAACCAACATAATATATACACGACCATATATATATTATTTATTTTGTTTTTGCGGGATTTATTTGCAGCAGACAATTTTGTTTGAAAACATCGTGGAAGGAAGAAAACTGTTTGCAATACATGTTAACTTTAACAGTACAGATCAATATTTGTATGGGTTGAGGTATTTGCAGACGACTAACAACCCTGAAAGGGAGGGTATAATAACCCGAAAGAGGCAATATTCCCTCTACATAGATTACAACCCTGAAGGAGGATCTATTACCCAAAACAGGCAACGTCCCTCTCAAAAGATTGTCTTCGATTCAATTTAACAGTGCTACTACCAATTTAGCAGACGACTGATTTACATATCAAGTTCATTTATGACAGAGAGAATAATTTACAATTTACAAACAAAATGATATTAACCCTTTCCCTCATACGACAATTCTGCAGCAGACGTCTTTGAACATATTTTGTCAAGTCAAAAAATGAAACATATTGACTAAAAGTTGAAAACAGTGTGGCAAAAGGAGAATCTGCACGTTTTGTGCAATTTCTTCTTATGTCACTATGTTTTTAAAAGCCGTCTGCTGCAGAGGCGTCAGAAAGCGTCTATATGAGGGAAAGGGTTAAGCAATGAAATGTTCATGTAATCTAGATATGAGAAATTTCAAGAATATCACAAACTTAACACTTAACTTAATTCTTGCAGTATATATTCCTCCGTAGTTCAAATGCTCTTTACCAGGTATTTCAAAATTGTGTCAACAGTTTCTATGGAATTACAACTTAAAATAGAATGAAAAAGGTTAAGATTTTTGTTTCTAAGCCATG
Source organism: Serripes groenlandicus (assembly GCA_031761405.1). NCBI lineage: Eukaryota > Metazoa > Mollusca > Bivalvia > Cardiida > Cardiidae > Serripes > Serripes groenlandicus. The sequence goes on from JASEVX010000075.1 coordinate 539,401, forward strand.
ATTTGCCAAAATACTCAAACCATAATAATTCATAGCTATTACATTCGAAGAAAACATGATATTCATCTTTGACGGCATAAATATTATGTTGTATACATTGTTGGCAATACCTATGTTTTCTGTCTACCGATAAATGCCTGCCCTTTTCTAAGTGGTTTTTTAAACAAGAGGGCCAAAATGGCCCTAAATCGATCACCTAATTGATAGTAAATTAGTAGCAAATATTTAACTGCAAATATCTGGAAAATTTTATCAGGGAGTGCAAATGAAACTGAAAGGAGTGGACACTTCTCAAGAAACAGCTTATCAGTAAAGGCCATTTATATCTTGAAATCTAACAAGAACTTTAATAAGAATGGAATTATAAAGTTTTTGTCATTTTGCACCTTTCCTGATGCCGCCTTGCTGCCCTGTTTTTCAACGAAATCAATATGGCTTCAACAGTTTATTTAGAGGGTCACTTAAGAAACATTTCTACCAAATTATCTTGCAATCGCACAAGTAGATTATGTAGGAAAAGGATTTTAAAATTTGGGTATTTTTCTCACTTTCTGATGCCGCAGCAACCAAAGTTCTCAATGGAATTTAAATCTTTGAACAATTTTGAAAGAGGACCACCAAAGGAACATTCTTGGGATGTTTTGTGGAAATTGGTCTATTGGAATGGTAGGAGTTGGTTGTCATTTGTAGCTAAAAGTTCAATTGACCCTTTTTGTGATGACGCCTGGTTGATATGATTGTGTAACCAATCAAAACGGCTTAAACAAATAAAAAAGAGGATCATTACAGTAAGATTCGTATTTTATTTTCTTAAAATCAGACAAACACTTTCATAAAAATGGAATTTTCAAATTTTGTCATTTTGCCCCTTTTCTGATGCCGCCTGACTGCCATGTTTTTCGACCAATCAGTATGGCTTGAACAATTTTTATAGAGGGTCACCCAAGAAACATTTCTACCAAATTATATTTGAATCTGACAGGCAGATTCGGAGGAGAAGATTTTTAAAGTTTGGACATTTTGTCCCCTTTCTGATGCCGCAGCAACCAAAGTTCTCATTGTAATTTTAATCTTTGAACAATTTTGAAAGAGGACCACCAAAGAAACATTCCTGTGATGTTTTGTGGTAATTGGTCTATTGGAATGGTAGGAGATGGTTGTCATTTGTAGCTAAAAGTTCAATTTACCCCTTTTGTGATGACGCCTGGTTGCTATGATTGTGTAACCAATCAAAACGGCTTAAACAAATTAAAATGAGGATCATTACAGTAAGATTCATGTTATATTTTCTTTAAATCAGACAAGCATTTGCATAAAAATGGAATTTTCAAATTTTGTCATTTTGCCCCTTTTTTGATGCGGCCTAACTGCCATGTTTTTCGACCAATCAGTATGGCTTGAACAATTTTTATAGAGGGTCACCCAATGAACATTTCTAACAAATTATATTTGAATCTGACGGGCAGATTCGGAGGAGAAGATTTTTAAAGTTTGGACCTTTTGCCCCCTTTCTGATGCCGCAGCAACCAAAGTTCTCAATGGAATTTAAATCTTTGAACAACTTTGAAAGAGGCCAACCAGAGGAACAGTCCTGAGATGTTTCATGGAAATTGTCCTTGGAGTTTGGGAGGAGATGATGTTTAAAGCTAAAAGTTAACGCCGGACGGACGACGGACGACGGACAAAAAGTGATAGGAATAGCTCACCTGAGCCTTCGGCTCTGGTGATCTAAAAATAAGATAGATCTGTACTGAGATAAAACTCAGGCGTTATTAACAACTTGAACTACTTGTTATTGATAGCTTTAGGCGACTCATCAATATAAGCATGCCGTCTTTGCGTATAACAATCCTTAATCCTCTGTGAAAAAAAGCTTTAAAAAATAATTTACATTACCAACGTCATGTAACACCCACACGTATCCAAACCCATGGGTAAAAAGTATATCCATTATATAAGTAGCCCAGGTGCGTTTAACCCGATTCACCTACTTGCAGCAACAGTAACATTGTTTAGGGTATCTAGTGTTATTTAAACCAATGATTTTTAGCCAAAAACTTAATACAATTAGACATGTATTGTGTACATAGAGGTAATTGTCCACATTTTCCCAAAGCCCAAAGCCAGAAAAAGGCATGTGTTGTACAACAGGTAACAGATTTTTTTACAAAGATGTATTTGAACTTTTTAAATTTTCTCAAAATACTGATAGCTCCAAATATGTGAGCCGTAGCACAATATGGGCGAACCAGAAGTATCAAATATGTTAAACATGTCTTTTACTTCAATGAATCCAAAAAAGTTACCTCCAATTTCTAAATTTGCACTTTTGTACAATACCCACTTGCTCGATTCGGGCAATAATTCCCGCAGAAAAACGTCTAAACCGACCCGGTCCGAGGTAGAGATAGGTTCATAATTGATTTTTCTATAGATTCGCCACATCGAAATTTGCCAACCGACCAAGAGAAAATTATTTGTATTTCAATATTGTGACATATATTTAGAATAAATTGTGCTCCCTCAATTTCACATTTTCACTAAAGCCATATAAGGCAAACTATCCCTGCGCCCTGGCGGCCATAGTTTGCAACCAATCAACATGGCTTGAAGGAATCTGAAAGAGGGTCACCCTAGGAACATTTCTACAAAATTATTTGAAAATCCGCTTGACACTTTCGTCGGAGAAGAATGTTTAAGTTTTCAATATAACCATATAAGGCAAAACAGCCCTGACCCCTGACGAAGATGTTGACGGATGCACGACAGACGCACGACAACTGGCGATCACAATAACTCACCTTGAGCACTTCGTGCTCAGGAGAGCTAAAAACAAACTGGCAAATACTTTATAAATTAAATGAAACAAGAAAATTCATGAAATTTATATCCCCCGCTTGCAGGAAATATTGTAGGAAAATGTTGAGGATGTCAGTAGACTTTTTATTGAACATGTATTACAGGGTAAATTAAACGAACTTGGCCTAGGTTGATACCAAGTTTGAACAAGAGTACCGCAAACGATACATAATACGCCCGTCAGAAATTCTAAGTCCAAAGAGGGGCATAACTCATTCAAAAATTGACGAAATCCCAGGAAATATGAACTTGATCTGTGACACATCAATACAAAGCCTTATACATAATTTTAGCGCAATACATCAAAGCATGTAGAAAAAAAGTGCGGAAAACAAATATTCTAAGTCCAAAAAGGGGCATAACTCATTCAAAAATCCCAGGAAATATGAACTTGATCTGTGACACATCACTACAAAGCCTTATACAAAATTTCAGCTCAATAGCTCAAAGTATTTAGGAAAGAAGTGCGGAAAACCCGAACGGACGGAGGGACATGACCATACCATAATACGTACCGTTTTTAAGAAACGGTCGTATAAAAACAAGACGGCCATGATGGCCCTGATCGCTCACCTGATTTTATTTTTTTTTCACTTTTTTTTTTTCAAGTGATAGTAAATTTGAAGCAAAAATTTAACTGCAAATTTCTGGGAAAATTTTATCAGGAGTGCAAATTAAACTTCAAGGAGTGGACACTGTTAAAGACATAGCTTATCAGTTAAGGCCATATGTATCTTGAAATTTAACAATAACTTTAATAAGAATGGAATTATAAAGTTTTGTCAGTAATTTTGCCTCTTTCCTGCTGCTCTGTTTTTCAACGAAATCAATATAGTTTGAACATAATTTTGTAGAGGGCGACTCAAGGAACATATTCTGATGCCACAGCAACTAAATATTTACACAGAATGTAAGTCTTTGAGACCATTTTGAAAGAGAACTAACTATGGAACATTCCTGTGAAGTTTCGTTGAAATTGGTCCAGTGGAATGGAGGTAGTCATTTGTAGCTAAAAGTTCAATTTACCCCTTTTGTCATCACCTGGTTGCTATGATTTTGTAACGTGTCAATACCGCTTGAACAAATTAAGTATAGATTCACCGAAGTAAAATTCCTGTTCAATTGTGTATAAATTAGACAAGCACTATCATAACAAGCGCTAACTATTCTACCATTTTTTTACTTCTGAGATATTGAGTCAACAAACGGCCATAACTTGCATAAAATGCTGGATAGAGTTATCGTACTCGGTTGTTTACATAGGTGTGATGGTTGGGAAGGGCTGTATAAAGTTTCAATGCAATGCATTAAGTAGATACTAAGATATGGTCTCTTAATCTAGTTGCGTGCAAAACTTTAACCAGAATTTATAAGTCAAAGAAGAGGGCCATAATGGCCCTGGATCGCTTACTTGATTTCTTTTTCACTTAAGCCATATAAGCCCCGCCCCTGGCGACCATAGTTTCTGACCAATCAACTTGGCTTGAAGGTATCTGATAGTGTCACACTAGGAACATTTCTACAAAATTATTTGAAAATTGTCCTGACAATTTGAAGGAGAAGATTTTTTAAGTTTTCACTATACCCATATAAGGCAAAATAGCCCCGCCCTGTGGCGGCCATGTTTTTTGACCAATCAACATGGCTTGATGGAATTTGATAGTGGGTCACTTAAGGAGTATTTCTAGAAAAAACATTTAAAATCGGTCTGACACTTTAGGAGGAGAAGATTTTTAAGTTTTCACTAAAGGCAAAATGGCCCCGCACCCACTTGCGGCCATGTTTTTCAACCAATCAATATGGCTTGAAGGAATCTGACAGAGGATCATCTAAGGAACATATCTAGAAAATTATTTAAAAAACTTTCAACAAGTTTGGGAGAAGAAGAATTTTGATGTTTTTTTAGTTTCGTTACCATGGAAACCAGAATTCTGCATGGATCCCAAAAAATTGAAAGAATTCTGATGAGGTCATTGAGAGGATTCTTTCTGTGGAGTTTTATTATTGTTACAGCAATCCCAGACGGTGGAGACTTTAAAGATGGAAGGTCTGTACTTTGATGTGATTGAGGCGACACTTTAATCTATCCAGACTCAATCATCATGCCAATCGTGAAGGAGGAGCTGAAATTGAAAATCCAAGCTTCGAGATTGGCCGCGGCCAAAAAAGAACTACCGAAACCCGTGTTTATAGAACCACAAAAGTACCAGGTATGTGATTTGTCATTTTCTTAAAATATTAGAATTTCTAAAATATCAGAAACAACTATAACTGTGAGTGAACTCACAAAAGGATACCCCCTTCCCGCGCTTAACAGACAGACACGGACGGACTGACAGGGATGATTTTACTTCATACACAACCTCAGGTTGTGTACTGCAACTGTGTAAAGTTTCATCAGAATCAGTCCAGCCGTTAAGGGGGGAGTCGCGCTTACAAGCATATGGACAGAGACGGACGGACGGACAGAGTGATTCCAATATACCCCCCCCCCCCCCAACTTGTTTGTGGGGGGTATAAAAATATGAAAGGAAAGAAAAAGAAGGCAGTTGTGATTTTGCACAATAAAATGTAAGTTGTATGTTATATTATATGTATGTATTTTGGGCCGGAGGCCAATATTACGCAAATAAAAGTATTGCATTGTATCGTCGTCTGCTGTTTATTTAATTAAATCAATATTCACTACAATTCTCTTATAAAATAGTATATGTAGTTGTACATGAATACTGTTTACGCCGCTTTCAATATTTTTTCTTTAGTTTTATCACGGTGTTTCCTTAGAAGATTAACGGTTCAACTGGTCCATCTTGCATGACACCAGCAAGACAGTCTTGATGCTAACCGAAAAACCTGAACGCCTAGGAGGAAAATCTATTACTAAAATGTTTTAAGTCTTTAGTATGTTCCAAGCGATATCAAATTGATCAAAGTCGTCCACAGACATGAGGGAGATCGACACGTTCGACCCGTCGCTTAGGAACGCTGTCGAGGAGGGATCCAAAACAGGGTCAATAACTCCCATTGTTAAAGAGGAGCTAGAGTTGACGATTTTGAACAGAAGATTCAAAGCTTGGAAGGGCGAAATCGAGAGGGACGAGAAAAAGGCCAAAGTGAAATTTGTAAGTAAAACAGACTCGATACAGCTAAAAAACGAAAGATAAGCAATTGATTTTCAAGTCTGTATCGTTAAATTTCAATATATTTATTTACTTCTTCGTCATGATGTGAATACAATGATTAAATAAAAGGAAGTAATACCACCTTTTTTAACAGTGTTGCTTTATGATTTGCATCAATATTTAACACGAGTAGAAAAATAAATAATGTTATACTGTTAATACAGTTAATGCAACATATCTGCCGGGCCATTTAGAGGCAGACTTCGATACCACCAAAACACACATATGGAAAGGGATTTCCGTGACCAGGATTCATGTTTAGATCCACGTAATTGTGGAAATTAGGAATTCTGTATTCCATCACCAATCTAGGGATATTCTGGAAAATGTCATATTTTCCGACAGTTTCGCTGCAAAGACAACCCATCCCTCCAAAAAAGAAGAAGTAGAGTGAAACAACAACAGCAGAGCATAGTTCAAACAAACGTAATTTAGGAATTCAGATGAGATATTCTAGTGAATTGGTCGCTGCAATATGACTGAACAAAATCAACAAGAGGGCCAAGATGGCCCTAAATCGATCACCCAAGTGATAGTAAATTTGAAGCAAATATTTAACTGCAAATTTCTGTGAAAATTTTATCAGGAGTGTAAATGTAACTGCAAGAAGTGGACACTGTTAAAGATATAGCTTATCAGTAAACGCCATGTGTATCTTGAAATTTAACAATAACTTTAATAAGAATGGAATTATAAAGTTTTGTCAGTGATTTTGCCTCTTTCCTGCTGCTCTGTTTTTCAACGAAATCAATTCTGATGCCACAGCAACCAAATATTTACACAGAATGTAAGTATTTGAGACCATTTTGAAAGAGGACTAACTATGGAACATTCCTGTGAAGTTTCATTGAAATTGGTCCAGTGGAATGGAGGTAGTCATTTGTAGCTAAAAGTTCAATTTACCCCTTTTGTTATGACGCCTGGTTGCTATGATTTTGTAACGTGTCAATACCGCTTGAACAAATTAAGTACAGGATCACCGAAGTAAGATTCCTGTACAATTTTGTTTAAATTAGACAAGCACTATCATAACAAGAGCTGTCGTAGACAGTGCGCTAGACTATTCCACCCTTTTTTTACTTCCGAGATATTGAGTCAACAAGCGGCCATAACTTGCATACAATGCTGGATAGAGTTATCGTACTTGGTTGTTTACATAGGTGTGATGGTTGGGAAGGGCTGTATAAAGTTTCAATGCAATGCATTAAGTAGCTACTAATATATGGTCTCTTAATCTAGTTGCATGCAAAACAAAGTAGAGGGCCATAATGGCCCTGGATCGCTTACCCGATTTCTTTTTCACTTAAGCCATATAAGCCCCGCCCCTGGCGACCATAGTTTCTGACCAATCAACTTGGCTTTCTACAAAATTATTTGAAAATTGTCCTGACACTTTCAGGAGAAGTTTTTTTAAGTTTTCACTATACCCATATAAGGCAAAATAGCCCCGCCCTGTGGCGGCCATGTTTTTTGACCAATCAACATGGCTTGATGGAATTTGATAGTGGGTCACTTAAGGAGTATTTCTAGAAAAAAACATTTAAAATCGGTCTGACACTTTAGGAGGAGAAGATTTTTAAGTTTTCACTAAAGGCAAAATGGCCCCGCACACACTTGCGGCCATGTTTTTCAACCAATCAATATGGCTTGAAGGAATCTGACAGAGGATCATCTAAGGAACATATCTAGAAAATTATTTAAAAAACTTCCAACAAGTTTGGGAGAAGAAGAATTTTTGATGTTTTTTTAGTTTCGTTACCATGGAAACCAGAATTCTGCATGGATCCCCAAAAAATGAAAGAATTCTGATGAGGTCATTGAGAGGATTCTTTCTGTGGAGTTTTATTATTGTTACAGCAATCCCAGACGGTGGAGACTTTAAAGATGGAAGGTCTGTACTTTGATGTGATTGAGGCGACACTTTAATCTATCCAGACTCAATCATCATGCCAATCGTGAAGGAGGAGCTGAAATTGAAAATCCAAGCTTCGAGATTGGCTGCGGGCAAAAAAGAACTACCGAAACCCGTGTTTATAGAACCACAAAAGTACCAGGTATGTGATTTGTCATTTTCTTTAAATATTAGAATTTCTAAAATATCCGAAACAACTATAACTGTGAGTGAACTCACAAAAATCTACCCCCTTCCCGCGCTTAACAGACAGACACGGACGGACTGGTTGTGTACTGCAACTGTGTAAAGTTTCATCAGAATCAGTCCAGCCGTTAAGGAGGGAGTTGCGCTTACAAGCATATGGACAGAGACGGACGGACGGACAGGGTGATTTCAATATACCCCCACAAAACTTGTTTGTGGGGGGTATAAAAATATGAAAGGAAAGAAAAAGAAGGCAGTTGTGATTTTGCACATTAATAAAATGTAAGTTGTATATTATATTATATGTATGTATTTTGGGCCGGAGGTCAATATTACGCAAATAAAACTATTGCATTGTATTGTCGTCTGCTGTTTATTTAATTAAATTAATATTCACTACAATTCTCTTATAAAATAGTATATGTATTTGTACATGAATACTGTTTACGCCGATTTCAATATTTTTTCTTTAGTTTTATCACGGTGTTTCCTTAGAAGATTAACGGTTCAACTGGTCCATCTTGCATGACACCAGCAAGTCAGTCTTGATACTAACCGAAAAACCTGAACGCCTAGGAGGAAAATATATTACTAAAATGTTTTAAGTCTTTAGTATGTTCCAAGCGATATCAAATTGATCAAAAGTAGGGATACACATTCCACACACATACTGTCTATTTATGGTGGAGATCTGTTAATTCTATAACTAGTTATCTTTCTTTTTTCAAAATAGCGTTAGCAAAGTGACCAGAAACACGAATCACAATGGAAATGTTGTCGTCCGCAGACATGAGGGAGATCGACACGTTCGACCCGTCGCTTAGGAACGCTGTCGAGGAGGGATCCAAAACAGGGTCGATAACTCCCGTTGTTAAAGAGGAGCTGAAGTTGACGATTCTAAACAGAAGATTCAAAGCTTGGAAGGGCGAAATCGAGAGGGACGAGAAAAAGGCCAAAGAGAAATTTGTAAGTAAAACAGACTCGATATAGCTAAAAATCGAAAGATAAAGCAATTGATTTTTAAGTCTGTATCGTTAAATTTCAATATATTTATTTACTTCTTCGTCATGATGTGAATACAATGATTAAATAAAAGGAAGTAATACCACCTTTTTTAACAGTGTTGCTTTATGATTTGCATCAATATTTAACATGAGTAGAAAAAAAAATAATGTTATACTGTTAATACAGTTAATGCAACATATCTGCCGGGCCATTTAGAGGCAGACTTCGATACCACCAAAACACACATATGGAAAGGGATTTCCGTGACCAGGATTCATGTTTAGATCCACGTAATTGTGGAAATTAGGAATTCTGTATTCCATCACCAATCTAGGGATATTCTGGAAAATGTCATATTTTCCGACAGTTTCGCTGCAAAGACAATCCATCCCTCCAAAAAAGAAGAAGTAGAGTGAAACAACAACAGCAGAGCATAGTTCAAACAAACGTAATTTAGGAATTCAGATGAGATATTCTAGTGAATTGGTCGCTGCAATATGACTGAACAATATTAACAAGAGGGCCAAGATGGCCCTAAATCGATCACCCAAGTGATAGTAAATTTGAAGCAAATATTTAACTGCAAATTTCTGTGAAAATTTTATCAGGAGTGCAAATGTAACTGCAAGAAGTGGACACTGTTAAAGACATAGCTTATCAGCAAACGCCATTTGTATCTTGAAATTTAACAATAACTTTAATAAGAATGGAATTATAAAGTTTTGTCAGTGATTTTGCCTCTTTCCTGCTGCTCTGTTTTTCAACGAAATCAATATGGTTTGAACATAATTTGGATATTGGGTATAAAACATTTACAAAATTGTACTACTCATGTGTTGTACCAGTTTTAGACTACCGTTCTTCTGTTTATGGATATGTTAATTGTAACAAAGTAGAAAATGTTCAAAATAGAGCCATACGCTATTTCTTAGGTGTTCATAGATTTGCACCAATGCATGCTATTATTGGGGATATGGGTTGTTGGACTGTTTCACAAGATAGAAGAAAAATCAATATGTTACGCTTATGGAATCGTATAATAAAACTCGATGACAACAGAATTACAAAATCCATTTTTAAAACCGACTATGATACAAGAGGTAACACATGGTGCGCACAGATCAAATCCATTCTTGATTCTGTTAATATGACTGAATTGTATAGACAAAAAGTTCATGTATACATCAAAACTGTAGAAACGAAATTGTTAGATAAATTTAAGAATGATTGGAAGAAGAAAACACAGGATGTGCCAAAACTAAGAACTTATGTTAAGTTTAAATGTATTTTTTCATGTGAAAACTACTTGTTATCTAGCATGACTAAGATGGAAAGGTCTCACTTGGCTCAATACAGAAGCGGTATTTTACCACTAAGAGTAGAGACTGGGCGATACTCTGGTTTAACTGTAAATGAAAGATTATGTATATTATGCAATAATAACTGTATTGAAGACGAAGAACATTTCATTTTAGTATGTCCAATATACAATGATGTAAGAATGCCAATGATCTCTAAAGCATGCCTGAGAAACACAGAATTTACTAATCTATCGCTTTCAAAAAAGAGAAAATTGTTATTGTATCATTAACAAATTATCATTCACTAAACAAATGTGTTAACATTATTCCAGATGTGTATGTGTGTACATATGCATGTATAAGTGTGTATGTATGTGTGTATACATGTGTGTGTATATGTGTGTGTATGTATGTGTGTATATGTGTGGGTATGTATATGTATATATATATATATATGTGCGTATATATGTGTATATGTATGTATGTGTGTATATATGTATGTAGATAGGTGTAAAGCGTGAACCCAGTGAAATATTTAATATTTATCTCTCATTTCAATTCATTATGTAGATATGTTAAAGTGACTGATAGGCCAAACATGGCCGGATGTCTTTGCCTGATGTTTCGTTTTTATTCATATTTTGTACGTGTCACCATGTCACTATAATAAAATTATCTTATCTTATAGATATAAAGAAGAAGATATATTTTCCTTTATACTAATTTCATTGGTTTCTTATTATTTTTAACTGTACTAGAAATGACTTCAGACATTTATATGTTGATATTTAAAGCAAGGTGATCTATTTGCCACTTGTATGTCTATTTAATACATAGTCTTATTTCCAAAATGTATTTATTTTTATTCTCCATGTTTAGAAAAACTAAAGGATGACTGTGACCGAGTATCTTATGCTCTGACTGCCTCTGCTGTCCAAGGCTCACCAAGTGCAGGGTTCCAGAAGTCTGCTTCCACAGTTGCAGAAGAAAAAAGAAGAAGATAAAGAAGCTTCCAACACCTTCGACTGCCACATATACAGCTCCACCCATGGTAACTTTGGAGGATGTTGGGATCCAGACTGATCCTGTAGAGAATGTGTCCAGGTCAATGGTGAAGGCAGTTATAAAAGAAATTCTGATTGAAACAGATGATGCATCCTATAGGGATGATACAGACACTGACAGTGACAGTTAAATGTTTTTGATTGCTTTGTATTACTCATATTGTTATTTACTACAAAATACCCAGAAAGTTGGCCCAAGAGGTGCTCAGAATGCAGGAAAGTGCATGTTCACTGTAAAAACAAATTCCGGACCCCCCTAGCAGGTCAGGCCTCTTACAATTTATAATAAGCCTGTTCAACCAAAACATTTTGAGAACCCTGTGAACTTATAGTTCATGGTCCACTAAAGGAAAAGGACGTCAAACTGTCTTTCTTTCTAATATGGGTCGAAAACAAAGGCAGGGATTAAAATGGGGACGGTGACTTCGCTGGACTTGAGTTTTTCAAAATGGAAGATATCGACGAAGAAGAGTTAGATATGTTAATTACAGATGAGGAAGAAGCTCTGGTTCCTGGTCACCATTTTAAAACGATCAGGGAATCTCCCTATTTCTATTAATTTTTCAAATATATCTTAATCTTTGAAGTTCCAGAGTTCAAGGTAGGTACAGCAGTAACTATGTTGGTGCTCCACCTATAAATCAACTCCTAATTGTATAAATAGAACAAAACAAAAAGTTCTCCCATTAATATTGTTCCCTGCTTGCAAATGTAAACACATACATAATTGTTTGGAAGAATTTAAGACAGATACTTCACACTTTCTTATTCAGACACCTATTAATGCTGCTAATGTAGATGGTATTTGAAAACATTGTGTAGAAATTTCATCAAAGGCTCGTTCACCAGAGGAAAATGCAAGCTATGATAAAATCAAATGGCTCCATTCTGCTCCCTTAAGCCATTAGCCATAAGCATCTATTTTGTGTTTTCATTATCATGCAAGTGAAGTTTTCATTATAGCCATATACGGCAGAAAAGCCCCCGCCCTTGTGTATCTTAATACGTGGTTTATTGCTTTACCAAGCTTACAGGTTTGTTTTTGTCTTCTGAAATAAAACCACCAAACAATAGCCCTTTTTGTCAAAACCTTTGGAAGAAATTTGATCTTGCACATTACTAAAATGTAAGTTGTATATGTATGTATTTTGGGCCGGAGGCCTTATTACACAAATAAAACTATTGCATTGTATCGTCGTCTGCTGTTTATTTAGTTAAATTAATATTCACTACAATTTACTCTTAGATGTGCGAAAGATGTCAGATCAGACTGTGTACCAGTTCGGTTACATTAGAGAGAAAAAACCTTCAACCCAGTCTAAAGGGAGACACAGATCGGAAATCACATTCAGTAGAAGCTCCAGTACATTTACAAGAGTTGACTGGGACAATTCAAATCTTCTCGAAGCTTGGGAACAGTTTCAAAGACACGTTGATGGTCCGTTTAAAGAAAAGGAAGAAGACGTCAAAGTGTCTTACTGTCTAATATAGGTCGATAACAAAGGCAGTGACATTTGACAATTGTCGTCGATTGAGGTGGAAGATGCCAAAGAAGTTGAAAACTTACTACGACAAGTTTAAGATCCATGTTTAACCAAAATTTACTCTAATATATGCCAGATTTAGTCCATTAACGAGGTTCAAGGATCTGACTCAATTGACAAATGTGTTTATACGCAGACAAAGAAGATGCAATGATACGCTATAGGATTGTTTTTGGAAGAAACAACTCAAGGATACAAACAAGAGGGCCATGATGGCCCTAGTTCGCTCACCTTAATTATACAATGTAAAAAGACATCAAGACAATTATTCTGAATGCAACCTCCATAGGTAACAAGATTTTCCTTCATTTGGCCTAGTGATCTATATTGTGTTACCTGATATGACCCGTATTCCAATATGGACTAGATATCATCAAGACAACATTCTGACAAAGTTTCAACTTGCTCATAGTAAAAATGCGGCCTCCAGAGTTTGAACAATATTTTACTTTATTGACCTTGTTTCTGACCCAATATGACCCATATTTAAACTTGACCTAGATATGATTCAGACAAACATCTGACAAAATTTCAAGCTGCTGAAGCAAAAAATGCGGCTTCCAAAGTGTTAACAAGATTTTCCTTCAATTTGGCCTAGTGACCTAGTTTTTGACCCTACATGATCCATATTTGAACTTGGCTTAGATATCATTTAGATAAACATTCTCATCAAATGTCAAGATGCTGTAGCTAAATAAAATGCATCTTCTACAGAGTTAACCAGATTTTCCTTCTATTTGAACTAGTGACCTAGTTTCTGACCCAATATGACCCATATTCATACATTCAAGCAAAAAATGCAGCCTCTCGAGTGTTAACAAGATTTTCCTTCAATTTGACCTAGTGACCTACTTTTTGACCCGACATGACCCATGTTCCAATATGACCTACATATCATCAAGACAAACAATCTGATAAAGTTTCAACATGCTCAAGTTGAAAATGCGGCTTCTATAGTGTTAACAAGATTTCCCCTCAATTTGGCCTAGTGACCTAGTTTCTGACCCAATATGACCCATATTCAAACTTGACCTCACAATGTTTAAGACAAACATTCTAACAAAATTTCAAACTGCTGAAACAAAAATTGCGGCCTCTGGAGTGTTACTGTGACCTTGACTTTAGACGTACTGACCTCAAAATCAATAGGGGTCTTCTACTGGGCATGGCCATCCTGCATACCAAGTATGAAGTTCCTCGGCCCAAGTGTTCTTCAGTTATTGAGCGGAAACCATTTTTTACCTCACAAGGTCCCCATGACCTTAACCTTTGACCTTCTGACATCTAAATCAATAGGGGTCATCTACTGGTCATGACCAACCTGCATACCAAGTATGAAATTCCTACGCCCAAGCGTTCTTCAGTTATTGAGCGAAAACAAGTGTGATGGACAGACCGGGCAAAAACAATATACCACCCCCATGAATGGGGGAGACATAATAAACTGTGAAGCTGAAACATACACGAGACTATCATACATGATGTATGCGATACTTATCACAGCCCGCGACAACACGAATTCAATAGGGTAGAATTATACGTAAATAAAAAGACGTTAAACTAGAATGGAGTGCTCCGTGGAGCACGTGTGTCACCTGCACCTGCTCATTGAAAGTGTGACGAAAAAGTGTGACAAAAAAGTGTGATGGACAGACAGACAGACAGACGCCGGACAAAAAAAAGGAATTCCTAAGTGCCTACCATGCTACGCAGGGTGACACAAAAAGGGCACATGAAAAGATTAGGTAGGCTTTACAGTGCCGTCAGAGAATCACGTAGGGAAATGCAATGGAATTATTCAATGGGCAACATTTCACAATCCTCGAATGTATCACAAAAATATCTTAAGATGGGGTTACCAAAGATGGATTCAAAATAAGGATTTGATACCTTCTTAAGAAAGTCGCCTTATATGTCTTTGGCAGACTTCTAAAAGCAAAAGAAGTAAGGGTAAAGCATAAATATCAGCCCGACTGGTTTAATGCCAATATTCTTAGCGCTATACATCAGCGCGATCAATTTAAAGCGTCGCAAATGTATTTAGAATATAAAACTGCACGTAATAATGTCATAAAACAAATTAAAAAAGCTAGGAAAAGTACCTATGAAACTAAAATAAACTAGAGATTGCTTTTTTAAAAAAGCGCTTGTCTCCCCATTTGTGTGGTCGTAGGGGAGGAAAAGAAATGATGGAGATGAATTTTTTAGTTTTGGACTGGAGATGAAGCAACAGTGACAATCCTCAGTTATTGAGCGGAAACCATTTTTCAGCTTAGGGTTACCATGACCTTGGTCTTTGACCTAGTGACCTCAATATCAATAGGGGTCATTTGCTGCTGGTGACCAACCTGCACACCAAGTATGAAGTTCCTGGGCCCAAGCAATCTTCAGTTATTGAGCGGAAACCTTTGTTCAGCCAAAGGTCACCGCGACCTTGACCTTTGACCTTGACCTTTGACCTACTGACATCAAAATCAATAGGGGTCATCTACAGGTTAGGACCAAGCTGCACACCAGTTCCTGGGTATAAGCATTCTTGCGTTATTGAGTAAAACACATTTTTCAGCTGAAGGTTACCGTGACCTTTGACATTTGACCTTGTGACCTCAAAATGAAACTAATTCAATAAAGGTCATTTACTGGTTAGGACCAACCTGCACACCAGGTATGAAGTTCCTCAACATAAGCATTCTTTAGTTATTGAGAGGAAACCACTAAATTCTATGGGAAAATGTTAGGTGTGACATTAACTTCGGCCAGGTACTGTAGATCAGCTACGGTACCATGTTTGATCAAGGTCAGCACACCTTTACCAAAAGCAGGAATGCTATGTGAATTATGGCTCAGCAAACACTGTAGACCCTGATCAAACTATGCAAATGCGCAGGCTGATCACGGTCCACTGTTGCTAATCACAGCGGATTCCTACGATGTGTGAAGTATGAAGTAGTTTGATTTTTTTATAAACACACCTGATGCATGCATGCATGTCAGACAATTTGCCATGATATAAGCTGGACTGGCTTTCAGCAAGTGAAGCTAAAAGTTTATTTCAAAACATTGATACAAACTTACAGCACTTTAAGTCTTCAATAAGTGTTTGTGAAGTATAAAACAGCACTTAAATACACAGCTGCTTTCGTAAAACCCAAATTACATGTTTTCCAAAATTTCTCTCCCCCTACTTCATGTATGTTTCTCAAATGAGAGCACTTATGAAAGGCGTTATTATCAATTCTTAAACACATTCATTTATTTTAATCACAGAGAACTTCCAGTGTAGTAATACATCTTACCTCCTTTTGATGTAAAAGGATCTGGAGTAATAGAACTACATTCATGTGCAGATATGCAGACTTCAGACATATTTTCACTTGATGACAGTTAAGCCAATTACAGAAAAATGGGGAAATACCTCAAAACAAGCAAAATGTTTCCCGCAGTGTTTACACATTCTCCATCAAAACTTTAGATTATAATTTCCAGATATTACATTGTGTTCAATGTATATGACCCTGAAAACACCCTATCTAGTGAACAGTTACATCTTGCATCAAATTACACATTTGTAGCATAAATGTATAGTATTGAAAAGGTTTTGCCATGTTTTGGTCATGAGTTTATTATTCATAATTGTAATGTCCATATATGTTGTATATATTGTAATACACCTTAGATGCCAACTGCCTACATTTCCTGATTACATGTATTTTGTTACACAATGCACTAAATGAAATTATTGTTACCAACTTTCTTCACAACTTGGTCAACTATTGTCAGTACAATGTGTCATTGACAAATAATGACTGTCTGTAGAGCTCATTAAAACCTTCTCAAATGGTTCCAAAGCCAAATACTCCTGCAAATTGAAACAAGAAGGTCATGTAAGCCCGAGATCGCTCACCTGAATTAGGCAATGTGATTTCTTGCCAACCACAATAGATTCTATATTTTACCAACCAACATGCCTTGAGGTATTAAATCTTGTAAAGGGTCACCCAAGGAACATTCCTACAAATTATTTGGAAATTTACCAGATACTTTCAAAACAGAAGATTTTTTAAAGTTTTCAGTATAAACATATGAGGCAAAACAGACCAATTTTTTCCAACAATCAACCTGCCTTAAAGGAATGAAAAAAAAGGTCACCCAAGAAATATTTCTACAAATGATTGAAACAATTTCACTATAGCCATGTAAGGCAAAACAGCCCGCATCCGGGCGGCCTATAACTTGGGAATCCAATGATGCATGGTTGAGATGTGGGCAAGACATGCAAGGTTAATATCCCAATTGACCCACTGGTTACAGAGCAGAAGATGTTGACAGTCAAAGGGTGATCACAATTACTCACTTTGAGCACAAAGTGCCAAGGTGAGCTAAAACATATAACATTTCAAGGATATAAAAAGTAGTCATTTAATTCTAACAATTTTTCTTTGATTTTTTTTTTTAAATTACAAGAATTTCAATAGCAGCATAAAAAGACAATATAGAAATATATAGCTTAAACTTAAGGAAAATGGTGAATCCTTTCACACATTAAACAAATCTGCGGAAAACTTTAAACACATATGGACCAAAATATGGAAAATTTATGAACAATTATTGAAAACATTGTGGTGAAAGGAGAATTTGCTTATATTGAGCAATTTCTCTTGATGTCACAATGTTTTCATCTGCTGCAGGAGTCTATATCAGGGTTCTCAATTGACATGTCAGCCCTATATTGTTGGTACTCAAAACATCGTCTCTGTTAGACAATTCTTATAAGAACCACAACATAGGTTTTAATGAATAAAAAGAGAAATTTTGAGAATCAAAGTAATCATAGATTCCTACCTCACCCGTACAAGATTTTGCTGTTATCATCCCATCTATCTCTTCAACCAGTTCCGTAAAGGACGGGCGCTCTTCGGGCACATGCTGCCAACAAGTCAACATGATTTGGTAAAGTTCTGGTGATGCGTAGGGCGGCCTCTTCATCCTATGCCCTTTGCGTAATTTCGCAAACAGTTTTTCAACAGGAACAGAGGGGTACGGGTCATCTCCAAGAGTGAAGATTTCCCACAGCAAAACACCGTATGACCAAACGTCCGTTTTTGACGTGTATTTTCTGTCAAACAGAGCTTCGGGCGCCATCCATTTCACTGGTAACATACCCTTGAAATATCAATATAGGAATTACTTCTACATTGTATTGTTAAACCCTTTCCCATAAACAGAAAACCTGCAGCAGATGACTTTGAAAGAATATTTGCAACAACAAACCGCTGAAGACGGTAAGACCGGATTGTCGGCAATTTGACCTTGAAAATCGCCAGACCAAGGACAAGGTCAAAGTTACCATAGAAATCAATCGAACTTTTTCTTGTTCAAGTTTGTAACCCTTTCCAGTGCTCAGATTTTGCCTCAACATGAAACTTTAACCAAAAAGTTGATGGATAGACAGACAGACGGACAGACATGCCAATCTATAGACCGGAATTGCTTTCAAGCAATCCGGCCAAAGATTTGAAAAATCTGTATAAATGATAGTACATGTATAATAATTGAATTAACTTGAAAACACTGTGACAAAAGGCGAAATTGCTTGTTTTGAGCAATTTCCAATTTTGTCACAGTGTATTAAAGAGTTGTCTGCTGCATATGCATCAGAAAGCATCTATATTGTGGTTAAGGGTTAAAGGCATAGTGGTTGCCAAATTCCTGGAAAGTTAAAATTCCATCAGTGAAATTGCAATTGCTTATTTTCAAACAATAATCCCATTCACTTTGAAACAACTATTATAACAAGTGCTGTTGGAGGACAGCGCACTTGACTATTCCATCGCATATAAATTTAAGTTACTGAGATATGGACTCTAATACAAAACATTAACCAGAACTTCTTAAAGGATGATAATTTGCATTATGAGCAGGATAGAGTTATTTAACTTAATTAATTTCATAGGTGTGATGGTTGGGAAGGGTTTTATAAAGTTTAAATATCAAAGGCATTGGGCTAATACTTTTAGTCAAGAAGATTCTCTAAGTTTTTTCCCCTATACGAGCCTAGATGTAAAACAAGAGGCTCAAGGGCTATATTTTGAACAATCTTGGTAGAGGTCCACTAGTTGTAGCTACATACCAAATAGCAAAGGCCTGTGCCTTCTTGTTTTAGACAAGAAGATATTTAAGGTTTTTCCCTATACCAGTCTATGTTAAACAATTAACCCCCGGGAGGGGCCATTTTTGACCCCAGGGCTATAATTTGACCAATCTTGGTGAAGGTCCACTAGATGATACTACATACTAAATATCAATGGCCTGTGCCTTCTACTTTCAGACAAGGAGAATTGGTTTCCCTATACGAGTCTATGTTAAACAAGTGACCCCCGGGGAGGAGCCATTTTCGACACAAGGGCTATACTTTGAACAATCTTTGGAAGTCACTAGATGATGCTACATACTGAATATCAAAGGCCTTGGCCTTCTACTTTAGACAGAAGATTTTTAATCCCCTTTCTGATGCCACAGCAACCAAAGTTCTTGATGGAATTTAAATCTTTGAACAATTTTTAAAGAGGCCCACCAAAGGAAATTCCTGTGAAGGTTGGTTGAAATTGGTCATGTGGTTAAGGAGGAGATGATCGTAATGCTAACGACGGACAATCTAAACTAGAGAGCCATGATGGCCCTGTATCGCTCACCTGATTTCTTTTTCACTTTAGCAATATAAGCCCCGCCCCCGTGTAGTTTCCTCCCTTGTCTTGGCTTGAAGACATCTGATAGAGGGACACCCTAGGAACATTTCTAGTATATATTTTGAAAATCGGCCAGACGCTTTCGGAGAAGATTTTTTTAGCTTCCACTTTAGCCATATAAGGCAAAATAGCCCCTACCCCTGGCGGCCATGTTTTTCAACCAATCAACATGGCTTGAAGATATCTGATAGTGGGTCACTTAAGGAACATTTCTACAAAATTATTTGAAAATTGGCCCGACACTTTTGGAGGAGAAGATTTTTTATGTTTTCACTATAGCAAAATAGTCCCCACCCCCTGGCGGCCATGTTTTTCGACCAATCAACATTACTTCAAGGAATCTGATAGAGGGTCACCAAAGAAACATTTCTACAAAATAATTTGAAAATCTGCAAACCAGTTTGGGAGAAGAAGAAATTTGAAGTCTTTTTCATTTCGTTGCCTCGGAAACCAGAATTCTGCATGGATCCCAAATATTTAAAAGACTTCTGGTGAAGCCATTGAAAGGATGCTTCCTATGAAGTTTCAGCCCAATTGACCCACTGGTCACTGAGGAGAAGAAGTTGACGCACGCTGGACAAAAGGCTATCACCAGTTTCCCGAAATAGCCATAGTTTACAAGTTACTTCACAGAGTTACAGTTTTCATAATATCCCTTTCCCACTAGCAGCAGACAACTTTGGAAAACATTGTGGTAAAAGGAAAAATTGCTCAAAGTGTGCAATTTTTTACCATTGTCAAAATGTTTAAAACTCTCTTGATCTTTATTATTATCTATTCCATAGATGTTTTCAGTCTTCTCGTGCGGATAAGTCACATGTGAGAAAGGAACTAAAATGTTGTTTAAAGGTCAGCATCAAGATACAATACAGTATAATCTACTTACATTTCCGCTTTTTCTGTAATAGTCCTTATCTGTGAGATTCCGCGTCAAACCAAAGTCTGCAATCTTTAGGACAAAGTCTTCTGCGACCAAAACATTTCGTGCTGCAAGATCTCGATGGATACACTGTCAAACAAACAAACAAAACAAATGTTACAACAATACTATATTACTTTTTCCTGCTTTGACTATATATTTACAGCCAAATTATTGCTTACATTTTACACTTTCACACACACACAACAAATCTGCAGCAGAAGACTTTGAAACTCCCTCTTTATGAAAGTACAATAATTGAATAGAATTGAAAACAAAGAGAAGAAAAAAGAAATTGTTTGTTTTGAGCAATTTCTTGTTTTGACGCCATGTTTTCAATAAGCCATCTGCTGCAGGTGTCAGAAAGCGTCTATATGAGGTAAAGAGTTAAAATTGACACCAGACGTGCAAATTGGTTGTTCTCCTTAACAGATAAAGATGACCTTTAGCTTCATTTTATAATCATCCTGATTTTAACTTTTATAGTATGTACCTTACATTGATCAATTAGTAAAATACATGAGGAATGAAGTTCAGGCTGTTCAATTACACATTTCATTCTTATAACACTTTCCCACATACAGACAATTGCTGATGCCTTTGCAGCAGGCTACTTTGGAAACGTTATAGCAAAAGAAGAAATTGCTCAACACTGTTTAGTTCATTTATGGAGGTTTTAACCATCTTCTTTTCAGGCTCTTTCCAAATGTGTCTGCTGCAGATTTGTTGTATGTGGGAAAGGAATAACCAAAGTAGGAATTTTTCAATCAATAATTTGTTTTTTTCTAATCATTAAGACAAACTCACCATCATTGACGACAAATATTCCATCCCTTGGGCTGCCTGATAAGCAAACGAAATCAATTGTTTTTCTGTAAGTGGTTTTTCCTTGAATAAGGGCTTCTCATATTCCATAATGGGCAGGATAGGGTTTTCATGATTGGAGCAATGCCGTCTGGCACAAAGGAAGTCCTTTAAATTGCCGTGCGGTGCAAACTCCACTATGACAAACAGTGGGCCTGTGAGGAAAGAACAATACAGTCATAGAATAATAATGTTTAAATAGAAAAGGTGTCTAAAAACATTGTGAGCAAAGGATAAAATTGTCTTTAATGAGCAATTTCTTACAGTATTTTTTAGTTAAGTTACAGTGGCAAATCTTGATGTGCTTAGACAAGATATAGTGTTCAGTAAATACCTAAAAAGAGAATAAGAAAATCCGCTTACCAGTTTGCGTACAACATCCAAGCAAATTAATAATATTTTTGTGTCCCCTAACAATCTTCATCATCTCCATTTCCACAATTAAATCAGTCATCTCTCTGTCTGTTGCATCCTCTGTGAATGAATGACAATGATAATGTAAATAAAATTGTGTTCGCTATTTGTATTCAACCCCTTCCCACATATAGACACTTTCTGAAGCCTCTGCAGAACATGACCTAAAAACATTGTGGCAACTATTGAGCAATTTCTCCACAATGTTTTCGACTCTAAATCAATAATTATTCTTTCATTTTCACTTTTGAGAAAATGTGTTCAACATTGTCTGCTTCATATTTTAGTGTATACATGTGTGTTTACACTGGAGGATCAGATCAGTTCTTGTGCCATCGCCGCAACATTTGTTGCACAGTGTAGAGTATTAAAACTACCATGTTCAAAGACTATGGTATGACCCGTCTGTGGTCAAACAAGGGAAAAGGATATAAATGATTTTCATTAAATATCATTAACAATTACAGTGTTCATCTTAGCAAAAACACAGATACTCTCTATAAATGAAGATATGTTTACTGAACAAAAGTTGAAAAAATTGTAACAAAACGAGAAATTGCTTGTTATAATCCAACAAAACCCTACGATGTGGGTACAAAAGAATCATCTCATTGAGACATTGAGATAGAGAATTGAATAAGGATTTCAGAAGAAGCAAAGAACCCATTATCCAGAGCTCTGTATAACAATACAGAAAAATGAACAAACCTTTCAACATTTTAATAGCTACTGTTGTCATTCCTTGTCGTTTATTGATGCCTGTTGATTCAGCCTGTCGCACAATTCCAAAAGCTCCCGAGCCTAGCTCCTTTCCCAAACACAACCTGTTCCTAGGAAACTCCCATTTACTGTCGAGAGGCAGTTCATATCTTGATGCCAGGGTCAAGTCAGATGAAAGCTGTTGTCTTTGTCCTGTCCGTTCAATTCTTACCGTTGGGATGATAAAGGGTGGGGTTGCGGCATCGTAACCATGTGGATGGTACAAGTCATTCTGTGGGATATATAGATCATCAGTTAGGTTTTATGATGTTTTTAATTTACTATTAATTCACTTTAAATTGAACTGTGAAAATAAATAGTGAAATTTCAAGAGTGTTTTGCTTGAAAACATTAAAGGCAATAATCTGACAATGACAAATATTTATTGAAAAGATTAGTCCCTACTCATAGTACAAAGCATATGATTAAACTAACATTGCATAGCTGAGATTTTTCAATTTTCACTGATGATTTCAAAATGAATAATTATATAATGCTAACAAAATCAAATTAATACAAATCATTATGTAAAGGAAGATTGCCTATTATTTAGCCCTTTCCAACATACAAGACATCTGAAGCAGAGGGAAAGAGAGATAGAGAGAGAGAGAGAGAGAGAGAGAGAGAGAGAGAGAGAGAGAGAGAGAGAGAGAGAGAGAGAGAGAGAGAGAGAGAGAGAGAGAGAGAGAGACAGATAGAGATAGAGAGAGAGAGAGAGACAGAGACAGAGACAGAGACAGACAGACAGACAGACAGACATACATACAGACAGACAGACAGACAGACAGACATACAGACAGACAGACAGACAAACAGACACATAGATAAAGAGACAGAGAGAGCGAGCGGTTAGGAGAGAAAGAGAGAGAGAGAGAGAGAGAGAGAGAGAGAGAGAGAGAGAGAGAGACAGAGACAGAGACAGAGAGACAGAGAGAGACAGAATGACTTTGAACTCACAGGTTGCATTACTATCACTCGTTTCACATCTGTATATTTATAGATATTTCTTCTCTTCATTTTCCAAATGATGACAATCACAATAATGATGATTATAAACACTGCTGCAGAACTGGCTCCAATCAAAATCACAGAATGCATAGGCAAATGGTTCGATGATGGTGGATCTTCAAATATAGCCCCGTCTTTGATCATCGCGCCGCTGTCATTGTTGGACTGCGATTCTGAAATAATTTATAAATGTATGAATGATTCACAAACTGTTTCAGGAGACCGAGTGTAACACTGTGAAAGGAAGACATTGCACATGGTGAACAAATTCTTCTTTCAAAATGATGTTAGCCTTTCCCGAAATACAGACACATTTTGACTCATCTGCAGCAGATGACTATTGAAAACATTGTGGCACAAGTAGAACTTTCTCAAAATGAGCAGCTTCTCCTCTTTCCACAATATATTTAACTCTATTCAATAATTACATTTTCATTTCTAGATATTTTCCATATTTGTGTCGTTGATGTTTTCTGCTGCAGATTTGTGGGAAATATTTTTCCTTAGATGTTGGCAAAGAACCTAAAATTACTTTATCAAGTATACTGTTACAGAATTTAAGCAAAATATGGATGAAATATCGTTTTATTTTTTCGCATTAAGCTTACATATTATATTGAAGGTATAAATCTATGAAAATTTAAAAATGAGTACCTGCAACACATTTGAAGAAAACATACCATTGAGTACGGTCAGCCAGGCACTACGGTAGGTCATGCCGATCGAATTAGCCACAAGGCATGTGTACCATCCTGCATCTTTTTCAGTGGCATTCTTGATCGTCAAATATTGAGGATCATCTATCGTTTTGAGGATTCCAGATTGCTACAAACACAAACCAACCAAATATTTTTCATTTTGTAAAGTTTGTTAATAATGTATTGAACTATTAGTATTACAGGCATGTCAGCTGTATAAATATTCTAGTCTATTCAAATGTGATAAAAAAAATTATTATTTATCATTAATTTGACTTCTTACACCGTACCATCCATTTCAACTTTTATTTTTCTCTATTGATTAATTTCCCACAATCAGATGTTTAATATGCATCTGCGACTAGAGCTCTAGATACGGAGTGTTATACTTGTTCTAAAATCCTTGTTTTATCCGCTAACCCTATGTTGTGGGTACTCAAAAGAACCTTCTCAATAAGACGATTCTTTTGAGTACCCACAACATACGGTTTGGTTGGATAATAAGAGAGTTTGTGGGGAAAAGAGCTGTAAACATCTCTTCATCTTGACCTCTGTGCGACAGCGTTTTCAAATCTTTTGACTAAATATTATATTGAGAGCTTTCCCATACTTTTGTCAAGATGTTTGCAAAGTAGTACTGTACATGGACATTGATGTTTTCAAACTCGTACATCACTGTTTTCAAACTCATGCTTTGCATAAGATATTAGTTTTTTTCTTAGATAGGGTTCATCAATATTATAAGCTTAATGTTCATTTATTTATTATTTTAGTTTATATAAATTTGCATATACTTTGTGAATGATTCGGTACAGAATCTTCATTCTTTTATCTGCACGGTTCATTCACAAATCAGACCTCTCCCTAAAAATATCCATATTTTTTATTAATTTGTTACAAACTAACCACATACAAACACGTTTCTGGTGCATCTGCAGCTGACAACTTTTGAGAACATTATGGCCAAAGTGGGGAAACTGCTTATATTCCTTACTACAATATTTATCAACTCTTTTCATTAACTGCATATTTGTTGTGTCTGGGAGAGGGTTAATTGTAGTTGTAATCGCAAGCCATATCGAGAAGTTTTGAAACCTTAGCCCAGGTATACAAATCTGACAATTCGCTTTAATTTTCAGGTTCAATCTTATGGTATATGTTTTTTATAGCTTGTTCACATATACAAATGCTTTCTAATACGTCTTACAGCTGATGACTTTTGAGAACATTGTGGATAAAAATTGAAATTGCTCATGAGCAATTTTTCCTTTTGCCACAATGTTTTCAAATTTAATTAACAATTGTTCATTCCATCAAAGAGTATTTTAAGCCCTCTGATGCAGTTTGATTAAATGGGAGTTGAAGTGGTTTACATCCATAGAATGAATGTATATTGTTTTATGGCGCGTCGACAGCTAAGGTCATTTAGCGGGCATTTAAATTTAACTATTCATGATCCCTGGGTAAACAAACCAGTACTAGGCTAGAAAATGTGCCTTGCCCAAGAGATACTCCACCATGACCGTAGTGCCGCGGCTAGGGATCGAACCCGGGACATCTGGTTTCGAAATCCCCAACGCTAACCACTCGACCACAGCGGATTCCTACATCCATAGATAAGAACTCTAGATATCGGGCGTTCTGCATGTTCTATAATCCTTATTTGACCCTCCAACCCATGTTGTGGATACTCAAAATAATTGTCTAAGTGAGACGATTTTTTTGTGTACCAACAATATAGGGTTTGCTTTAATAATAAGAGAGAAATTGTGGGACAAAGAGCTAAATACCCCTCCTTATCTGGACCTGCCAAAAGGGCAGATAATTATTCTGCTACAAACATTTGGACCTGTATTCATCAACAGTGTAAGTGAAGTATAATTCTCAATGTGGTTTAGTCAATCAGAACATGTTACTTTGAGAATTCAGAATAAGAAATATATGGATATTAAGAATAATCGATTATGGTCTGATCTTTGTCAATTCTGTTTACATGTGCCCATTTGTTCAATAAATCACAGGTTCAAACATTTTAATATTTAATCAATCATGCATGGTTCACATTCCAGTTTGACTGTTAAATACTTACAGACTGGCATACAGTTTACATTAACTCAACAGTAAATCAGTGAGTCTCTTAATTGAAAAAGCCTTTTAACACACAGACATAGGAAACCATTTTTAATTTATGCATATTTGAGCTGTGAAATGACCTTCTTTAACCCTTTCCAATATACAGGAACTTTCTGAAGCCTCTGCACAGCTGATGACATTTGAAACATCAAGGCAAAAGGAGATATTGCTCATAAAGAGAAAATTCTCATTTTGCCACAATGTATTCAACTTTATTCAATAGTTGTTCTTTCATCGAAATACAGTTTTGATTAATTTGACTTTCAGTCAACTGCTGCAGAATTTGTGTATGTGAGAAAAATGATAATAATAATTTCAAGAATTCCATCTCTGTTTGCAAATTTGCAATATTCTATTCTAATCAGGTTTTAATTAAAAGAAATCCACTGTACCTTTAAGTGTTGCTATAAAGAGATAGTTATTTACTTACAACTAACTTTATATCTATCACAATGAGCAAAATCCTCTAATGTTTTCAACTCATTTATAAATAGAAAGGAATGAAAGTATTCCTTCAAAACTGTCTTCTTTTCATTGCAAAATTAATATACATTACACAAATTACACACATCAAAGTCTTAGAAGCACATGTAACTTATAAATGAAGAAATGTCACTAAAATTGCAGAAGAAGTAGTATACTTATAACAATGAAAGAAAACATACAACACTAAAGAGAAGCTTAAATGTTTAGACAATAAAACAATTAGTAGATTTCGAGACAAGGGACAATGAGATTATATATTACCAGTGTAAAAATCATTCCAACTCCATTGCGTAATTGGACTAAATTAAAAATCAACATGAGCATCCGTATGAAATCTTTGAGGAGACACTACTAGCTATTATTGGCTGAAATCCCAAACAAATCAACTAACTAAATGTTGTTATTTAGGAAAGGTTTTACCCCTTTTTTATAAAACATTCTGCAATAGTCAACTTTTATGAGAACAGTATTGATTCAAATCGGCAAATGTATCTGCAACGTCTGCCCTGGCTCTGCACAATTCGCCAATCAGCCACCAAAAAAAAGCAGTTTCCAGGCAGCCAGCTTTTTTATTTACTATAGGTGAAATAACTACCGTAAGGCTTTCGTTGGTTTTTTGCAGATCATGACTGTCAAGAGCTTTCACAGTTTACACACAAGCATTCCAATGATCATCCAAAATATAGAATCAGTTAATCACCACAAAGACTTATATATTCAAACCTTCAATCACGGAAAAAAATACAGGTTGCAGTTAGCATCCATGCAGGGGGTCACATGATCATATGATCACAGTCACATTACAAATGTTCTATTTATAGCTTCCAATCATTTACAATCATAACAGCAAAAACAGGCAACATGTTTATGTTTTTAGGGAGCGCACATTCTCAATAGTTATATTAATACTGTACCGTATCACCCTGCATAAGCATCATGGAAAAACAAAGATAACAAGAGATGATTGTCAAACATTATGCCCCCTGAGTGCCATGTTGTCAGGAATATTTTGACAATTTCTTACCCAATTACATCAAAATCAATGTGGGTCATCTACTAGACACCCCAGCCTTCATGTCAAGTTTGAAGGCCATGGGTGCAGTCAATATCAAGTTATTACTTAGACAAGCTTTTCAAGTTCAGGATCACTATGACCTTTATCTTTGATCTGATGACCTCGAAAATCAATAGGGTTCATCTACTGGTCACCCCTAGCCTTCACGTCAAGTTTGAGGACCATGGGTGCATGCAATATTCGGTTAGCATTCGGACAAGGTTTTTGTGTTCAAGGTCACTGTGACATTGACCTTTGACCCACTGACCTCAAAATAATAGAAATAAATAGGGTTCATCTACTGGTCAGGCCCAACCTCCATGTCAAGTTTGTGGACCATAGGTCAAGACATTGTTGAGTTATCACTCGGACAAGCTTGGTCTACAGACGGACGGACGGACGGACGGACGGACGGACGGACCGACCGACTGACCTACCGACCGACCGTCATGTGCAAATCAATATACCCCTCTTTTTTCAAAAGGGGGCATGATAATAATTTTATAATAAACTATGTAGATAATGTAAAAATAATCTAGATCAGTAATTTAGGTAATACTGCCCATTACCAATAAATGTAATATTCCTTTTTTGGACTTAATTTTAAGAAAAAGGTTCCTTTTTTAAAACTTAAATGTTGTCTGTATTATTACTATACAAAACATTTTTCACATATTAAGGTTAATCTGTACAAATTAAGTTGATTGATCGATTGTTTGAGTTCCAACGTCATATCACAGTAGCCAGTTCACCTACTCGTGTGTTTCCTGACATTCTCTCAACAGTACTCATAGGCCGAAGATAAATGAGGCTTGTCACATTGATTTTTACAAACGTCGGAAAGAATGTTGGCCAAGCTGGAATTCGAACTCACAACCCTGGATTGACAGCCCGAGTTGCTACAAACTGAGATACTATAAATACAATATGCGTACCTGTAAAATGTGGACATATGCTTTGTGATTTATATCGGAATATGTCCCGTTTACTTGATAATGGTGCAACCACTGTAGTAATGGTTGCGAATAGCTGTATAACAGCTTGCAGTGGAACACTGCATCCCGCCCTTTCTCAACAGTCAAGTTTTTTATTTCGCCCATCATTGGTGCGCTCATCATTGGTGATCCAAGACGCACTGAAAGTTTCATTTATACATTAATACATAATTGACTATGATTCAATTATTTTAGACGTAAAATACTTGACCACCGTAGGACCTATAATCTTCATGTTTTTCCTTTGGGTCAAATTTGCGACTTTGAAATCAAATCAACAACAAATAGGGAAGATTTCTATAACAGATAGTTTAATTATTGAATAGAGTTAAAAACATTGTGGCAATAAGTAACAAGAGGCCAAAGAGGACCCGTATCGCTCTACTACCATCGCTCTACTGGCATGAAGGATTCTTGTTCAGTGCCACCTAAGAAACATTTCTGCAGAATTATTTGAAAATAGGCCAGTTTTCACTCAAGTCCCCTTGTAGCTTTGTTTTAAGACCAACTATGCACCATAATGGCATTGCTTAGTCGAATCTGATAGAGTGTCACCCAAGGAACATTTCTACAACATTATTTGAAAATCGGCCAGATACTTTCGTCAAAGAAGTTTTTTTTAAGTTTTCAATATAGCCAAATAATGCAAATCAGCCCTGCGCCCTAGCGGCAATGTTTTAAAACTAACCAAGAAATCTGATAGATGCTCACACAAGGAACATTTCTATAAAGTATTTGAACATCACCCTGAAACTTTCGAAGAAGGATTTATTTCAAGTTTTCACTTTAGCCATAAGGCAAAGTAGCCCGTCCTCTTGTAGCCATGTTTTTTTAGAACAATCAACATGGCTTGAAGGAATCTTCTTGGGGTCTTCCAAGGAACAAAGATCACGTGCTTGACCCATATGGGACCGCCTACTTGACCTCTGTAAAACTACAAGTCTATTATATGCAAACGGTCGTCTGCACAACGATGAATTAATCGGTGAATACACATTTATTAGCCACAGTGGGACTAGTGTAGTAGATTATCTTATATTAAACTACAATGATTTTAAATATATAAATGTATTTGAAGTAGAACCCATTAATGATCTGTCGGATCACAGTGCACTTCACTTTTGTATAGTAGTAGCAAGTGCGACCGAACAATCACGTGACAATAGTAATTCCCACGAGCCATATTTAGCGTGGGACCATTCACAAATTTACACATCCGCTAATACTTAGTAGGTAACATTGCCCGCATAAATCGACTTACTATTGAGTTGCAAAATACTACAATCGATGATACAATCAGCTCATTCATATTATGTTTGCAAGAAAATGCCTTTAAAGTGTTTGGCAAAAAAAGAAAAACGACTTCTTATAACAAAGTTTTTTTTGCAGAAGCGCAAAATAAGTCTCCAAGTGACAAGGGTCAAATCAAGGGTCTTGTTTTTTCAGATTTAATGATGCTTTCACAAGGACCATTACATTATCAGCCTATATATATTGCAAATATTTGCATCCCTTTATTTAAAGCAGATCCTTAGCCTTTGCTGTGGGTGGGGATGTTAAGACTGTCATAAAAAAAATCTATCATCAGATATATACACACACCATTTGATTTTGGATATTAAAGGCGCCAGAAACATTGTTTGAAAATGAAAAGTTTTTCAAATTGAGCAATTGATCATTTTCTTACTATGTCTCAAACTAATATGTATAATCTTATAAAACTGTCATTCTTGTAATGTATTTAATGGTGAAGATAGAAACATGCTATTTAACAAGGTTAGAAATTAACATGGATCACATGTATGTGACCTAACCCAACTCATACATTAACAATAAACAAACCTTATCCATAAATCAGATTAATTCATGTGGTATATATACAAGTTTATGAGTTCAGGCCGGTTAATTGAAAACTTTGAAACAAATATTAGGGACACATCAGCTGCCGGCACGAAATTGTTTCAAACAAAGTAGAAATACGTATCACACAGAAGAAAGTTGTTCTTTTACCATAATGTTTTCTGCGGTTGAAACATGGACAATTCACTGTTTCTTGGTTTGAGGCAGAAAATGAACCTTGAACAACTGGGGGACTGGGCTTACCTTCAGCATTTACGTATCCCAAAATAATTGCCAAAATAATTGCCTTCATCATGATCAGACACAAAACCCTGAAAAACAGTGAAAATAAATATAATTGCTTGGTTATTGTTGTAAAAATAAGTTTGTATTTGATTGGTTGACATCAATTTAATTGCTACATTTTCGAATGTTTTCACATTATATTGTGACCGGAAAATGCAATTTTTTCAAATATTTCAGCATCATAATCTGGAACAAAATGACACTGTACCTTAAACGTTTTCCCATATTTAGACTCTTGTCGGTGCCTTTAGAGAAGACGACTTTAGAAAACATTGCGACAAAAGGAGAAATCGCTGAAAGTGAGCGATGTCTTCATTTTCCATATATATATAGTTTTGGTTAGATGTTGTTAAAGACATTATGGCCATTTAAAAACGTTTTTGGGATGATTGTCGACAGACACATCCATTCCAGATTCAACAAACTAGACAAGTAAGAAATAGTTTTGCCCTCTGCTTTGCTGAAACAAAGCTAGAGAAGAATCTATACCATTGAAAAGAATTACCTCTAAGCTTTAAAGTAATACTAAAAATATGAGGGGTCATGCATTATGCAAGAAAGAACTCACCCGGGGTAAATAGTTACGATCATTATGGACAAAATTAGGCTGGAACGAGACTGGTTTTTTACATTTTTTACATTTTCTCCTTTCATTTTTTAAACAAGGTCAAATTATTGAATGATAAAATCAACCATGTCCAGTGCAACCTGCTTTTAAACTTAATGTCATAATTATATAAAATGCATTCTGGTAAAGGTATAAACTGGTTTTATTTTTTAAGAGACTATTTGGCTCTTTGGATCGCTTGTTTTCTATTTATTTACAAAGAAAGAAATCAAATGCAAACACAGAAGCAAATATTAGATCAATTAGGCAAACATTATTAAAGCAAACTCAATTTTTCGATACCACCCAACTGTAAGTGTTACGGCCGAATCGGCTAAGTTAAGTGCTACCGCGCAATATATAGGTCTTCGCGGAAAAAAGAAAAGAAATATATTTAGGTTTTACAATGTCAAATGTTCATAGAACAGTTTAAACTTAATAGTTTATATGCATTATTTTTTAGCCATTTTAGGCAATCAGTTACACAGTTTGACTGCATCCAAACATATTAGAGGAACATACAACATTGACCTTTCTTATGTTTGACTCTGAAGCTCTGTTAGTCACTTTCTTTACCCTACAACATCGGAGGCTGGGGGAGGGGGGTGGGGGGGGGGGGGGTATTTATTTACAAATAATGATAGGAAACATGCAAATATCAGTACAATTATGCAATCATTTTGAAAGAATTTTCAATTTTCCTATGCCACCCAAACCAGGTTCTTTGCAAGCATGCAGCATATCTATAGGTATCGGAGAAATGAGCCTAAAGTCCACCCTAGGCAACCAGTTTTATGATTTGTCAACATGGTTTGAAAAAATCCGATAGAGGGTCACCCAAGAAACATTTCTACAAACTATTTGAAAATCGGTCTAATGCTTTCGGAGGAGATCATTTTTTAATTAAACACTATAGCCATAGTAGGCAAAATGGCCCCGCCCTCTGACAGTCATAGTGATCGACCGAACAACATGGCTTGAGGGAATCTGATAGGGTCAATGTATGTACGTTTCTACAAAATTATTTGAAAATCGGCCTGACACTTTTGGAGGCGGAGATTATTAAAGTTTTCACTATAGCCATATAAGGCAAAATAGCCGCGCCCTCTGGAGGCCATGCTTTTATGGCTTGGGATAATCTGATAGAGGGTCATCCGAAGACCATTTCTACACAATTATTTGAAAATCGGCCGACCATTTTGGAAGGGAAGAATTGTAAAGCTTTTTTAGTTTGGTTGCCATAGAAACCTGATTTCTGCATATATCACAAACATTTGAAGTAATTCTGCCT
Organism: Serripes groenlandicus; assembly: GCA_031761405.1. Taxonomy (NCBI): domain Eukaryota; kingdom Metazoa; phylum Mollusca; class Bivalvia; order Cardiida; family Cardiidae; genus Serripes; species Serripes groenlandicus. The sequence goes on from JASEVX010000075.1 coordinate 572,573, forward strand.
GGTGAGGTCATTGAGAGGATGCGTTCTTTGAAGTGTTATCCCAATTGACACACTCGCTACTGGTGAGCTAAAATTGATCAAATCAATCATGTCCAGTACATCCTATACACTTGCAATGAATTTAAACTAAATGTTGTATATTCAATGCATTCTTGAAAAGGTATATGTTACACATATTTCTAGGATTATTTGTATATCAGCATTTGAAGTAATTTGACGGACTTGTTTAGGATGTGATTAAAGCACTGAATATTCTTGTGGAATAGTGTGTGTATTTGTAAATCAAGGTCAGACAGGCGTTTGCATGTGTATGTACACAGATGATGTTTGTCAAATATGAATGCCTTGTCACTTTGAAAAAGCAATTTAAATTTAGTATGTCCATGGGTTTTCGAATTGACTATGTCAACAACATTCAGCCCAAACTCCATTGTATAATTACTGCAAAGTTAGCAAAGCTTGTGTGAGGGGTGGGGTTGAAAATCACACAATTTGGGACGAAGCCATCATGTTTATGTAGATTTAAGTGTGAACATCTGCTGGATGTAACATAATCAATGGTCATTAAATGTAGTAAAATACTGGTTTAATGCAAATGATCCGCTTGCAACATTTATTAGCAATATATGTAATACAATTCAATTGTTACTGGTGAACATGTCCAATACCAGCAAAGCTTATATCTTTGTGTTATTCTATGTTGCTAATAGATCGTCCTTATTAAATGAACAATGATGAGCACTAACATGTCTTTTTATGGGTATGACAACAGTTTAATGTTCATAAAGTGAAAAAATCCACACTACAACTTGTAAGGTTAAATCAATTTTTAGATATAAAAGAAAGATCATGATAAAAAGTAAAATCCAGAAAAGGGGTTCCACTTGTTAAATATTTGGGCACATGTTGTTGCAAAATTGTTGATCAATACATGAAAATACATAAAACGTGACTGGCATCAAACATACATGTTTAAAACACACGTCATAACATGAATAATGTGGTTATAAAACCTGTTTTAAATCACCTAAGGCCCTTTTAGAAATAACTTAATACAAAATTACAAAAATCAATAACCAACTTCGGCAAGTCAACATCTATACTGGTCTTTAACTCAATTGTTTGGGATATTTAATCCGTATTTTCAAAGCGAAATTGCTGTGACTGGAAAGAGTTACAACATCAAATTGCTCAAATCAGTTGTATTGCTAATTTGCTCATATATTTCTTTATTAATGCCCACAATTAAAACTGCCATACGGTACTAAGTGTTGACTTCTTTTTGTTAAATAAACTACGAAATTAAGGCAATGTCTGACCCCTAAAACATTGATTTAACCCTCAATTCTGCAGCAGACGACAATGAAAACATACCATGTTAAGCAAGTTCTCCTTTTGTCAAATTGTTTTCAAAAGTCATCAGAAAGGTGTTTTTTATGAGCGAAAGGGTTTAACAATAAAACTACTACCGTGATGAGCATGGAGCACGGCCATTTTATATTCAATGAATTTATACGAATCAGGCATCAACCATTTCAATTATCAAATAATAATCCATCAAAATAACGATGCAACACACATTAATATAAAATCAATTAATCAATTATCTAAGCATGGTTTTTGAGAAAATGTTGTTTAAATATAATAAGTTATAAAGATAATCACCATTAATCCGTAAGAATAGGACCCAATACTCACGTTGTTATATATGCTATAACGGCTATTGAAACTACACAGCCTCTTTCTGATTTTGAATAACGCAGTTTACAATATATCGTTGATGGATTGAATTATGAATTTGACATTTATGTCCTTCTCACACAGCCAGATGTGTCCTTCTCACACAGCCAGATTTGTCATTCACATTCTCCTTTCTTCGAAAATGCTCAAAAAGAGAATTTTCTCCTTTTGTCACACTGTTTTCAAATCTATTTAAAGATTGAATTCTCATTTATTAAGATATTTTGTTGAATATGTGCTTTATATAGAAAAAGGGTAAATCTATAACAAAATATAAATTGTTAGAATCGAGTAGACACATCTGGAATGGTCGGTAATTTTTAATAATCGTAGTGTTGAAAAATATAGCACCATTAGACACCATTACACAGACGACAAACCAAGTGTATAACTTGGAACGTAACTTTGGTGAAATTTTATTATTTCTTCATTTCATTGCATAAAAACATACTTTAATAGCAAATACAATATTAACATAACTAAGAAACAGGCGCGTAGCTGCCTATACGCGAGTACGCGCCTAAATCCACATGATTTAAGGCGAATACAATATTAACTGAATCATTGTATATATTACATTGTAACACAGAAGAAGCCGCATATTTTCTAACTAAAGGCGTACTTTAATAATAACACTATTGCTTTTGACAAGTAATATCTACTGTTGGTTGCTGGACGTACTTCTTTGCTATGGAAAAAGGTATATAGTTGTTTAAGTTGGTTTGGGTTAGTCAATGTACGAAACCAACTTACAAAAACTCTGTTACTATTGACAAAGTGATAGCTACTGTTGGTTGTGGTCCGTACGTTTGTGCTTTTTAAATGTGAATCATACCTTTATACACGGCATCTTGCACACATAACTGATTAATGAGAACATGCTATATCACTTAACATGTCATAGAGTTGCCTCTGTCTAAGTTTAACATTGGTAGAAACTGGTCGGATGAGATCTCTATACCAACGATACGATCGTTTTCAATATTGTTTAATCGTTGAACGTTTTTCTGTAAACTATGTTTGACCATGATCGCTGTACCCGCCTTTCCGCATCTATAAGTAGTAAAAGCCTCGATTGACCTATCAATGGTAACAATAGACGCGTAGTTGGGATGGATAGTGTCCATAAATGTTGCGGAGCGTGGTAGAAGCTTATGCTCACTTAAGAGTGCAATGTCAATGTGCTTACTATCTAACATTTGAGGAGGTTCTAACCAAACTGCACTAATTAAGTGGCAGGCTGATACTCATTCTTCATTCATCATACCCCCATCAGCCTATAGTCTTTATAACATATTTGAACCTTTTTTTGTTCGATTTTTCTGACGAAGTGTACGCATTGGCGTACGTGCGTGTGCCTGGATACGCGCCTGAATTATTGTTGATAATGATAATTGATGACTATATAGGAATTTACTCATGAAGATTAACGAATACATACGAAGCTGCTCATTAATGCCTAATGACTACATATAAGTTATTCATGATGATTGCTGACTATATATAACGTTGCTCATGATGATGTATGACTATTTATGGCGTTGCTCATAATGACTGTTGACTATATATGATGTTGCTCATGATGCTTCCGGACTATATGTTGCTATTGATGGTTATTGTATACATATGTCGTTTTCATGATGATTGCTAACTGACCTTGCCGGGGATCAATCACAATAAAAACGATGACACCATGTTTGTTAGGATTCGGTTCTCCCTCGAATCATGTCAGGGCTGTACGTTGGTTATGTATAAGAGACTTTATTTACTTCACACATCAGTTACCCATAGAATAAGGGTGTGTCATACACAAAATCAACCAATTGCTCCCAATGTCACATTAAGGTCTCAAATACTATTACATCATATGTTACTTCTAAGTATGTGTATTTCGGTGTTCCTCATCCATTGACTGATTTTTATACCCACGCTTTTTCAAAAGCGATGGAAATATTGCAATTGCCTCCGTGGGTCCGTCCGCATAGGAGAGTACTTGTGATGTGCGTGTTTCTCCTAAAGACCAAACTCCACCCTTATAAAGACACTTATATAAATAGTGTTTTTGTTTCTTTTATAATGAATGGTAAGCAAGTCCCTTTGGACATTACGACGTGCAACGAATGGTCAGCTGAAAATATTCTTCGTATACTGACGGATGAACGGTACCAAAACTATTAGCCTTTTCCTTAACGGGGGACATGCACGAATTTGATAAAATGACTCAGAGTCCAGTACCTGGTTTCCGTACGCCTTCTGACAGACAGACAGGGAAAATCTTACTTCATGCACATCCTCACGTTGTAGACTGCAACCAACTCAGTATCGGTCCAGCCGTTAAGGAGATTCGAGAAGTTGCGCTTACAAGCATATGGATAGACAAACATGGTGGTATCGTGTTATGTTTGTTTACCCAAACGATCATGAACTGTCAACGGGATATAACATGAACAAGAGGCCCATGAGGGCCCATGCTCTACTGGCATGGTTCTTGAAGGCGTTATTGTGACAATCAAAAATAAAGACTGTATCGTGTTAACAAGCTATATGATCTATAGCATTTTTGACAATTTTAAGGGCCGTAATCCAGTCTTACATGGGCGGATCTGGCTGGTTTTCGAAAGGAACCAAGCTCTCATGGATAGCTAATTACTGTATAAGTTTGATTGATATACAATAAAAAATGAAGACTGTATTTTGTTAACAAGCTCTATTATAGCAATTTCAAGGGCCATAATCCAGTCATGCATGGGCGGGTCTGGCTGGTTTAAGAAAGGAAGCGAGCTCTTATGGATATCTAACTACTAGTATAAGTTTGATTGAGATAAAATCACAAATAAAGACTATCATGTTAGCGAGAGATTGTTAACAGACGCACGGACGAATCGCCACGACATAAGCCTGTCTGGCCTTTGGCCAGTAGAGCTAAAAATGGTTCGATCTTGCGTCATTCATAAATGGACTGTTTAACAGTCTGTGTAAGACAGCAGCCTGGTGCTTGGAAAGTTCTGGTGTATAAAAAACCAGGAAGCGCACGAGTAGATGAATTGTTCGCCATGGTATGACTGAACAAGAGGCCCAAGAGGGCCAGTATCGCTCCACGGTCATAAGGCAAAAATAAAATCTCCAAACAGCCCTGCCCCCTGGTGGCTATTTTTTTTACCAACCACCATGGCTTAAAGGAATCTTGTAGAGTGTCACCCAAGGAATGTTTCTGCAAAATTATTTGAAAATCGGCCTGACACTTTCGGAGGAGAGGATATTTTAAGTTTTCACTATAGCCATATAAGGCAAAATAGCCCCACCCCCTGGCAGCCATATTTTTCAACCAATCAACATGGCTTGAAGGAATCTGATAGAGGGTAAGCCTAGGAACATTTCTACAAAATTATTTGAATATCAGCCAAACACTTTCGGAGGAGGAGATTTTTTAAGTTTTCACTATGGTCATATAAGGCAAAATAGCCCCGCCCTCTGGCGGCCATGTTTTTCGACCAATCAACATGGCTTAGAGGAATCTGATAGAGAGTCACCCAATGAACATTTCTACAAAATTATTTGAAAATCGGCTAAACACTTTCGGAGAAGATGATTTTTTAAGTTTGCACTATAGCTATATAAGGTAAAATAGCCCCGCCCCCTGACGGCCATGTTTTTCAACCAATCAACATTTCTTGAAGGAATCTAATAAAGGGTCACCCAAGGAACATTTCTACAAAATTATTTGAAAATCGGCCGGACACTTTTGGAGGAGAAGATTTTTTAAGTTTTCTCTTTAGCCATATAGGCAAAATAGCCCCGCCCTGTGACGGCCATGTTTTTTTTTACCAATCAACATGGCTTGAAGGAATCTGATAGAGGGTCACCAATGAAACATTTCTACAAAATTATTTGAAAATCTGCTGAACACTTTTGGAGAAGAAGATTTTTTAAGTTTTCACTATTGCAATATAGGGCAAAATAGCCCCGCCCCCCCCCCCCCCCCCCCCCCCCTGGCGGCCATGTTTTTCAACCAATCAACATTTCTTAAAGGAATCTAATAAAGAGTCACCCAAGGAACATTTCTACGAAATTATTTGAAAATCGGCCTGACACTTTTGGAGAAGAAGATTTTTTAAGTTCTCACTATTTTTTTCTTTCGGTTGCCATGGAAACCAGAATTTCGAATGGATCAAAAAAAGTTGAAGGAATTTAGCAGAGGACATTGAGAGGATGCTTCCCATGAAGTTTCAACCAAATTGGGGAGAAGAAGTCGTTTAAAGGAAAAAGTTAACGCACGCACGCACGCACGCACAATTCGCCATGACATAAGCTCGACTGGCTTTCAGCCAGTGGAGCTAAAAATTGTTGAAACTGCATTAAACTTCAATTGATCTGGCTGGTGTCAGGATAGATCGATCAGTACTGGTATCGTAAAAGGAAGTGGGAGAGAGTGAAGTAAAAGATAGACGGACACAATCAATTTAATGTCAACGTTTTATTACCAATAATACAATAACATATTATACATAATTGAAAGTAAATACTGTCATCAAACGTCCCATGAGAAAACAAACATTGTGGACTTCATTTTATGCACCGCCCAGCCAGGATCAGCTAAACCATAACCCTGTAGATTTTGCACTGAAAATAAAATATTAGATATAGACAGACAAAATTAGTTGGAAAATGTCAAATAAAATCAGACGGTACACACACAGTTAATTTAATTAGAGCTAGAACATACTGTCTACATGGTTTTACAGTGTAAAGCCAGATCAGACTGTACACATACTTAATTTAAGTAGAGCCAGCAAATACTGTCAACATGGTTTTACAGTGTATAGTTAGATCAGACTGTACACATAAATAATTTTAAGAAGAGCCAGCAAATACTGTACACATAAATAATTTAAGTAGAGCCAGCAAATACTGTCAACCTGGTTTTACAGTGTAGAGTCAGATCAGACTGTACACATACAAAAATTAAGTAGAGCCAGCAAATACTGCCAATATGGTTTTACAGTGTAGAATTAGATCAGACTGTACACATAGTTAATTTAAGTAGAGCCACCAAATACTGCCAATATGGTTTAATAGTGTAGAGTTAGATCAGACTGTACACATAGATACTTTAAGTAGAGCCAGCAAAAATACTGTCAACTTGGTTTTACAGTGTAGAGTTAGATCAGACTGTACACATAGTTAATTTAAGTAGAGCCAGCAAATACTGTCAACATGGTTTTACAGTGTAGAGTTAGATCAGACTGTACACATAAATAATTTAAGTAGAGCAAGCAAAAATACTGTCAACTTGGTTTTACAGTGTAGAGTCAGATCAGACTGTACACATAAATAATTTAAGTATAGCCAGCAAATACTGTCAAGGTGGTTTTACAGTGCAGAGTTAGATCAGACTGAACACATGAATAAGTTAAGTAGAGCCAGCAAATACTGTCAACGTGGTTTAAGAGTGTAGAGTTAGATCAGACTGTACACATAAATAATTTAAGTAAAGCCAGCAAATAATGTCAACATGGTTTTACAGTGTAGAGTAAGATCAGACGTTATACACATACATAATTTAAGAAGAGCCAGCAAATACTGTCAACATGGTTTTACAGTGTAGAGTTAGATCAGACTGTACACATACATAATTTAAGAAGAGCCAGCAAATACTGTCAACTTGGTTTTACAGTGTAGAGTTAGATCAGACTGTACGCATACATACATTAAGTAGAGCCAGCAAATACTGTCAACATGGTTTTACAGTGTTGAGTTAGATCAGACTGTACACATAAATAATTTAAGAAGAGCCAGCAAAAACTGTCAACATGGTTTTACAGTGTAGAGTTAGCAGACTGTACACATAACTAATTTAAATAGAGCCAGCAAATACTGTCAACTTCGTTTTACAGTGTAGAGTTAGATTAGACTGTACACATAACTAATTTAAGTAGAGCCAGCAAAAACTGTCAACATGGTTTTACAGTGTAGAGTTAGATCAGACTGTACATATAGTTAATTTAAGTAGAGCCAGCAAATACTGTCAACTTGGTTTTACAGTGTAGAGTTAGATCAGACTGTACACATACATAATTTTAGTAGAGCCAGCAAATACTGTCAACATGGTTTTACAGTGTAGAGTTAGATCAGACTGTACACATACATAATTTAAGAAGAGCCAGCAAATACTGTCAACTTGGTTTTACAGTGTAGAGTTAGATCAGACTGTACATATAGTTAATTTAAGTAGAGCCAGCAAATACTGTCAACTTGGTTTTACAGTGTAGAGTTAGATCAGACTGTACACATACATAATTTAAGAAGAGCCAGCAAATACTGTCAACTTGGTTTTACAGTGTAGAGTTAGATCAGACTGTACATATAGTTAATTTAAGTAGAGCCAGCAAATACTGTCAACTTGGTTTTACAGTGTAGAGTTAGATCAGACTGTACACATACATAATTTAAGTAGAGCCAGCAAATACTGTCAACATGGTTTTACAGTGTAGAGTTAGATCAGACTGTACACATACATAAAAAATTTAAGAAGAGCCAGCAAATACTGTCAACTTGGTTTTACAGTGTAGAGTAAGATCAGACTGTACACATAAATAATTTAAGTATAGCCAGCAAATACTGTCAACATGGTTTTACAGTGTAGAGTTAGATCAGACTGTACACATAGTTAATTTAAGTAGAGCCAGCAAATACTGTCAACTTGGTTTTACAGTGTAGAGTTAGAAAAATGTTTTTTACTCAAGAACGCTTATGCCAGAACTTCATACTTGGTGTTCGAATCTATGAACTGAGTTGTACACTTTTTAAGGCAAATGAGAAATTGCTTGCTCTCGACACTCGACAGTTTCACCTTTTAAACACTATATCCAGAAGTCGTCTGCTATAGAGGTGCACAGATGTCGATGTTTAACTGGTCATAACATTTCCCTGAAAGGAATCCGCCGTGGTCGAGTGGTTAGCGTCGGGGATTTCGAAACCGGGTGTCCCGGGTTCGATCCCCAGTCGCGGCAATTCGGTCATGGTGGAGTGCTCTTGGGCAAGGCACATTTTCTAGCCTAGTACTGGTTTGTTCACCCAGGGATCATGAATAATTAAATTTAAATGCGCGCTAAATGACCTTAGCTGTCGATTCGCCGTAAAACAATATACATTCATTCATTTCCCTGAAACTGCATGTTTGTGTAATCCTCAATTGAGAGAATCCAGCTATTAAACCAATATATCACCATCGAACGCTTGCAATAATTAAAACCCTTTCGCACATGCACATGCAAACGCATCTACTGTTGGCGGTTTTAACAGCTCTTCATGTACAACATAAACACTTTTTAAATAATGAGCAATATATACCGTTACCAAAACGTTTTCAGTTTTTTTTTAAAAATGATACTTTCATTTTTAAGGAGTAACAGCAGTTTTACCTTGATGTTTTTAAAGGAATCCGTGCATAATTATTGGCGGGAGAGTCTAACGTGTCTTCTTGGGTGGTTTTGGGGTAATTTCTCCTTTTCCACAACTATTATTAAAAGTCGTCTGTTACAAAAGTCGTCAATTTGTCGTCTGCATGATGAAAAGAGTAAACTCGTCTGCGAAGTCCATTCCAGTATCGATCATTATCTAACTGTCGCCTAACCCTCTTGTTATTATGTAAATAGTTCATTAACCCTACCATTAACAACACATGAGCCGAATGACGGGAAAACTGCGTAAAGTATCGTCCCGGATCAGCCTAAACACGCGCAGAACAGACACTGTTCGCCTATTGTGGATTTTCTGCTTCATGAATCATTACTCCTCTATTGCCCAGAGATTAATCAAGCGAATCCGAATGATCATGTAGTATTAAAGCGGACCGCTTTGGATTTCATGTAATATGTAGTTGGAGCCATTTTAAACCACGTCACATTCCGCGGATTTCTCCCTCGTATAGAAATTGGAAGCAAAATAAACGTTTATTTAACACAAATAATTACATTAACTTAAATCAAAGCGCTGATGGTATAGGGGCATATGTAAGTTGAAAATATATGGCATAGTTAATATGAACAAACATTGTTGAAACAATAAATCATCGACCTTTAAAGAAACCAAACCAAATATTTTTGAAAACACTAAAGATCCACAATGTATATTGGAATCATGCTCATAAATGAAAGACAATCGAAAGCATGCTAGAGTTATGTTTCTTGTGCACTGCACTGTAGCTTATTAGTTTCCTATACACGAAGTATTATATTGATTCATTGAACATCTATTGAGACAATGACCGAAGAAATATATGAACAAAATGAGTTTATACCTAAAATAACAGATCAGGTTTGCGTTCGAAATATTGCATCGGTCTCCTCATCCCAATGTATAAGTGTGACGACTTTGAAATGGATCTGCCAAACAAAAACAAAGTTTTGACCCATTAATGCAAATCGTTACGGACAAACGGACGGATGGATGAACAGACAGTCAGTCGCTCAGGACAAAATACAAAGTTTGGGAAAACACTCATTAACGAACAAGAGCATTTCACGGAACGCATGTGTTGCACGCAAAAGTCATATCATAAGTCAGGAAAAAATATCAACACTTCAAACACAGCATGCTTACGTTTTGGTAATGGTGCACTGCACAGATGTTGGTTATAAGTTACCTACAAACCAAGTTTTAAATGGATACAATGGAAATTAATTGAGAAAATGGCTGAACTAAATAAGGGAACATGAAGATTACTAAAATAAGCAGACCAGAGTTATGTACCTAGTATTTTGCCGTTCTCCTGATTTCACTTCGAAATGAATCTGCCAAACAGAAACAACGTTTTGACCAATAAATGCAAACCATGACGGACGGACGAATGCACATTCAGGCAGGCAGCCGGCCGGACGCCGGATAATGCCTCCAAGCGTTACAGACAGAGATTGATTGATTGATTTGGGTTTAACATCGTTTTCAACAATGGTTTAGTCATATCACAGCGGCCAGTTCACCTATTCATTCATATGTTTCCTGCTTTTCTCACACCAGTACTTCACACAACATACTTTCCAAGCAACTGGCTGCTTTACCACATGGACTGTTAATTCATTGGCGAATGACGATTGTCACAGTGACTTTTGTCAAACGTCGGAAAGAATGTTGGCCGAGCTGGGGTTCGAACTCACAATCCCCTGGATGCCACGTCGCTACCGACTGAGCTACCAGGGCTCGGCACAGACAGAGACAACACATAAAGTATTGATTACAGAAGACTGATTCTAATTCCCGAGCTCTTCACTGTTTGATGTGAAGTTTTTTCCTTTCTTCACTGAACAGTCTACCAATATCACACTGAATCAGACCAACTTTCATATGCCTTCAATCTTATATTTTTGCGCAACGTTTTAAGAGTTAACGCAATAAAAACTATCAGGATGCTAGTACGTAAAACTTATGAATATATGCTTTAACTCAATAGTATTACCATAACGGGATGTGTAAGGGTATATATTGTGATTGCAAATGGAATGTACAGTAATTTGCAGACTGTCACAGTCCATTATGTAACACTATAATGGTTGACCTTAGATGAATTATTTATCTTGCATGTAGTAAAACTATCGATAACGCAGATAGAGACAGAGAGAGAGAGAGAGAGAGAGAGAGAGAGAGAGAGACAGAGACAGAGACAGAGACAGAGACAGAGAGAGACAGAGAGAGAGAGAGAGAGAGAGAGAGAGAGAGACAGAGAGAGACAGAGAGAGACAGAGAGAGAGAGAGACAGACAGACAGAGAGACAGAGACAGAGATAGAGACAGAGACAGAGAGAGAGACAGAGAGGGAGACAGAGACAGAGACATACATATAGAGAGAGAGATAGGGGGCGGGGGAGAGTGAGAGAAAGACAGAGATAGAGAGAGACAGAAGAGAGAAAAGAGCGAGAGACAGAGAGTGAGAGAGAGAGAGAGAGAGAGAGAGACAGACAGACAGAGACAGAGATACAGAGAGAGAGAGAGAGAGACAGAGACAGAGACAGAGAGAGAGACAGAGACAGAGACAGACAGAGAGAGAGAGGGGGCGGGAGAGAGTGAGAGAAAGACAGAGATAGAGAGAGACAGAAGAGAGAAAAGAGCGAGAGAGAGAGAGAGAAAGAGAGAGAGAGACAGACAGAGAGAGACAGAGAAAGACAGAGAGGGGGCGGGAGAGAGTGAGAGAAAGACAGAGATAGAGAGAGAGAGAGAAGAGAGAAAAGAGAGAGAGAGCGAGAGAAAAGAGACAGAGACAGAGACAGAGAGACAGAGAGAGAGAGAGAGAGAGAGAGAGAGAGAGAGAGAGACAGACAGACAGAGATAGAGAGACAGAGAGAGAGAGAGAGACAGAGACAGAGAGAGACAGAGACAGAGACAGAGAGAGAGAGAGAGATAGAGAGAGAGAGAGAGAGAGAGAGAGAGAGAGAGAGAGAGAGAGAGAGAGAGAGAGATAGAGAGAGAGAGAGAGACTACTTTGAAACCCAGACCCCTGTATGAAGGCTTTTCCAAGTTGTGTCAAACAAGCGAAGACAGTAACCATGCATGGTCTATACTATATAGAGGCTATCATACAATACACACTATTCACAATCCCGTGTTTCTGGCCGGAATCGATTCAAATTCCGCATGTAGGTATTGTGGGGAGATCTTTCTCAAATTCCGTCGCGTTTTCCGACTTATCGATTAAATACATCGAATAGAAACTCGAAATCCCGCCTTTTTTTTTTTATCTGAGTAGTTCGATATTTCCTAAGTAGATGTAGAACACCCCTAGAACACGGAATTCAAGTTTTCCTGTCTCCGGCGATAAGTGTGGGAAAGGGAGCGATCTAAACATGTTTCATTATACAAAGGCCTGTAGGGTTCCTATCGAGACCAGCACTAACGGCCAATCACAGTCGCTTCCAAATGGGTCAGATTGAAGAGTCTGATGCCACATGATATATTGTTCAAAATGCCACAAGATATATTCACCAAGTAACACAAGATGTACTGAGCAAATGCCACAATTAATATATATTGACCAAATGCCACCAGATTTACTGACCAAATGGCACTAGAGATATTGACCTAATGCCACCAGGTATACTGAACAAATGCCGCCAGATATAGTGGTGTAGTCGTTTTGTTTGTATTGTTGGGTATTTTACGCCGTTTTCAACATCATATATGTCCAATCACCCGCTCTGTTCATATACGCATGCGTCCTCGTGATTCAACCAGGTACTCAGTGGTAGTGAACACACTGTGACAAAGGGAGAAATTACCCACCCTGCTTTCAGAGGTCGTTTTGCTTGTTAGGGTTTTAGGCCGTTTTCAACATCATTCCAGTTTTACAACCCCGCCAGTTCACACACTCACCTATGCAATATAACAGAACACATTGTGGCAAATTGAGCAATTGCCCGCCATGCGTTCTGTGCGAATCAAGCCAACTATGCGATAGGTAAGAGGGACCATTGGTATTCACAGGTAGTACACACCCGATTAGGAACACAATGTCATGGACTTAACCTGTCGATTCTCCTATTTGCGCATGCGGCGAAATTGAAACCTCATCCCATTACCTACTTGAATGTCCACACTACAATGATATAAGACATGGCATGCTAAAAGAATTTCCTCAAAACATAAGGCTTGATATTTTGTTATATGGAAAACCAAACTCATCAATCGAAGAAAATAATGTTATTTTTGATTCAGTCCATAAATTTATAATCGGAAGCAAAAGGTTTAGCTCACGATAACTATCACCTTTTCATAATTCATTTTATGTTATATTTTATACAGAATAACTAAACTGCCATTCGCGGACCACCCTCCACTATATATTTCTGCTCTCTTTATAACAATCTCGTTCTCCCCTTTCTCCCTCTTTCCCCCTTTCTCCCTCTTTCCCTCTTTCTTGCTCTCTATATCTACTCTCTATTATGTATCTTTTTCTTGTATTATCATGTTTTCGAAGGTATTATTGAGTATATTGTATGGAGTTTTAGGCCGTTTTCAACAGCATACATGTCTAATCAACCGCACTGTTCACATACCCATGCGTCCTGGGCGAATCAAGCCTACTATGCGATAGGACTTTAAAAAAGTGTGGTAAGAGGAGCCATTGCTCCTCATGTTTTCAAAGGAGTTTTAGGCCGTTTTTTTAACAGCAGTCATGTCCAATCACTCACCCGCACAGTTCAAAAACTCATGGGACCTCTGTGAATCAACCAATCTACGCGATAGGACTGAAAACAGTGTGTTGTAAGGAGCCATGGCTCATCATCATGTTTGTGTTGTGAGTGCACTGTACGGGGTTTTATGCCGTTTTCAGCAGCATATACATGTATGTCCAATCACCCGCACTTTTCACGCGTCCTGGGCGAATCAAGCCAACTATGCAATAGGACGAAAAACAGCGCGGTTATAGGAGCCATTGCTCATCATGTTTACAAAGGTCAATGTGATTGCATTGTTGGGGTTTATAGGCCATTTCCAACAGTAGTCATGTTCAATCATCCAGCCTCACAGTTCACAAACTCATGAGACCTGTCTGAAGCAACCCAGCTATGCGTTAGGAGAGTGTAGATTTAAAGAGGAGCCATTGCTTATCATGATTACAAAGTTCGTTTTGTTTGTATTGTTGGGTGTTTTATGCCGTTTTCAACATCATATATGTCCAATCACCCGGTCTGTCCACATACGCATGCGTCCTAGTGCTTCAACCCAGCTACTCAGTGGTACTGAACATACTGTGACAAATAACAATTGCAAGCCTTGCTTACAGAGGTCGTTTTAATTGTTTTGTTAGGGGATTTGGGCCGTTTCCAACACCATTTCAGGCTTAACACTCCGTCACTTCACACACTCTTGATCCAAGGGTAGATCTACCAAACTATGCAATAGAACTGAACACAGTGTGGCAAAAGGAAAAATTGTCCGCCATGCTTTAAAATGTCGTTTTGTTTGCATTGTAGGGGTTCCGATCTTTGAAGCAAGTTGTTTCATGACTGAATAAGTGTGTAAAATGGAATAAATAATATGCATGTGGGAAAAGTTTTAGGGTCGGGTTAAATGAAATTTTAAATGTGTATGCTGCACGTCAATTCTTGTCAAGATTAATCATCGCTTAAGCAACTAGTTAACATTCCATTCCTTAGGTCAATCTATCGGGCGGATGTGAGCCTTTTTCTACTTTTACCATAATTAAAAAAGAAAATAGTTGAAAACATCGTGGTAAAAGGAAAAACTGCAATCCCTTAGTTTCTCCATTTGTCATACGGTTTTGAAACGTCCTTACTCTAAACCTAACTCTCTTCTGCTGTAGATGCGATAAAAGGTGTCAGAGTGAGTGTTATGTTTTAGACCGTTTTCAACACCGTTCCAGTCTAACCCCGTCAGTTCACACACTCGTGATCCCTGAGTGAACCTATCGAGCTATGCAGTAGAACTGAACACATTGTGGCAAAATAAAAAGAAGAAATTGCTCACCATGCATTAAAATGTCGTTTTGTTCGCATTGTAGGGGTTTTGATCTTGGAAGCGAGTTGTTGCATGACTAAACAAGTGTGGAAAGTGGCATACAATATCTGCAGGTGGGAAAGGGTTAGATTGTGTTCACTGGTTTTTGCACCTCTGCAGGCCAAACACATTTCGCTGGTACAATGAACGCTTTTTCAATAACCACTTTTCCACATGCATGAACTCCCGTTAAAAGAACTATTGAAAACATTGTGGTAAAAACAGCCATTGCTCCACAGGTACTTGACACAATTTTAAGTCATATGGTGTATATATACTATAATAAAGAATTGTGTCAAGTACCTGTGCATTGCTCATCATGTTTTCAAATGTCTCTTTGTTTGCGTTGTCGGGGTTTTAGGTTGTTTTCAACAGCATGCATATATCGCAGTTCACATACTCATGTTCTCTGGGTGATTATGTCCAGCTAGGCGATAGGACTGAAAACGGTGTGGTTTGAGGATCACTTGCTCACCAGGTTTTCATATGTCGTTTAGATTGCGTTGTTGTGGTGTTTTAGGCCGTCTTCCACATATTTATGTCCGATCACCACCCTCACAGTTCACAAACTCATGCATCCTGGGCGAATCAAGCCAACTATGCGATAGGACTGAAAACAGTGTTGTAAGAGGAGCCATTGCAAATCGTGCTTTCAAAGGTCATTTTGATTGCGTTGTTGTGGTGTTTTAGGCCGTCTTCAATAGATTTAAGTCCGATCACCACCCTCACAGTTCACAATCTCATGCATCCTAGGCGAATCAAGCCAACTATGTGATAGGACTGAAAACAGTGTGATAAGAGGAGCCATTGCTCATCATGTTTTCAAATGTCGTTTTGATTGCGTTGTTTTTTTTTTTTGTTTTTTTTTTTAACAACATTCATATCCAATCAACCACCCGCACAGTTCACAAACTCATGGGACCTTGGTGAATCAGCCCATCTACGCGATAAGACTGAAAACAGTGTGTTAAAAGGAGCCATCGCTCATCGCAATGTTTTCGAATGTCGTTTTGAGTGCGATGTAAGGATTTTTATGCTGTTTTCAACAGCATATATGTCCAATCACCCGTACTGTTCACATACTTATGCGTCCTGGGCGAATTAAGCCAACTATGCAATAGGACTGAAAACAGTCTGGTAAGAAGAGCCCATCGTACTCTTTCAAATGTCGTTTTGGTTACTTTGTTGGGTGGGGGTTTCAGGCCGTTTTCTACAACATTTATGTCAAATCACCCATCCTTACCGTTCATAAACTCATGGGACCTAGGTGAATCAACCCATCTACGCTTTAGGACTTAACGTAGACACGTATGTAGATTGGCAGACAATCTGTTATTCTTATTCTATAACGTATTAATATACATGCTATTATCATATTTCAATCAATATTTATAAATTAAATTACATATCCCCGTCCCCCAAACACACACACACACAAACACACGGACACACCCTCACACGAGAATAATTTAGTAGGCAATACAGAGAGAACAAGAAAGAGATAGCTATATAAAGAAAGAGAGATAAACAGAGTGTGTGTGTGTGAGAGAGAGAGAGAAGAAGAAGAAGAAGAAGAGGAAGAAGAAGAAGAAGAAGAAGAAGAAGAAGAAGAAGAAGAAGAAGAAGAAGAAGACGAAGAAGAAGAAGAAGAAGAAGAAGAAGAAGAAGAAGAAGAAGAAGAAGAAGAAGAAGAAGAAGAAGAAGAAGAAGAAGACGAAGTAGAAGGAGAGAGAGAGAGAGAGAGAGAGAGAGAGAGAGAGAGAGAGAGAGAGAGAAAGAGAGAGAGAGAGAGAGAGAGAGAGAGAGAGAGAGAGAGAATGAAGAGAGAGAGAGAGAGAGAGAGAGAGAGAGAGAGAGAGAGAGAGACGAGAGAGAGAGAGAGAGAGAGAGAAAGAGAGCGTGATGTAGAGATTATTACAGCGACAGAAACATATTGTCAGCACCCCTTTTACATTCAATATTGAGTGCAAACAGTGGCACATAGCGGTGGCAAACGATGACATCAGGCACAACAATGCCTGACTCGGATCTTCCGAGTGAGTACACTGAGGAATTCGGTGAAGTGGGACGATCTGTACCACTGTCTCCCATCCTATTGACCACAGAATTTGTGGCAGTGGTAGGCGAAGGCTGATTAACAAAGAATTCATTTAGAGACAAGCTTGTCAGATTCCATTACAATTTGGTAGACATGTTCCTTGGGTGACCCCCGACAAAGATTGTTCAAGTCAGGCGGCATCAGAAAAGGGGCAAAATGACAAAACGCCGTTTTCAACATTATTTCAGTTATATCACGGCAACAGTTCACTTATACATGATCCCTGGGTAAACAAACCAGTACTAGGCTAGAAAATGTGCCATGCCCAAAGTCACTCCACCATGACCATAGTGCCGCGCCTGGGGATCAAACCTGGAACACCCGGTTTCAAATCCACGACGTTAACCACTCGACCACTGCGGATTCCTTTCAAGTATTGAAACAAGATATACTAAATGTAAAACGTAACTAAAGATGTTAAGTATATAACAGTTTTTATTTTATATTTACCTTGACACCTGTAGCCCCAAAACGCAATACCATTAATGATATTAAATAAATACTTACTACAAACAAAAGATAGTTTAATACATTATAAGTCAACTGTAACTAAGGATAATGCATATATTATATTTTTCCTATCTTTAGTTACAGTGGCATTGACCCCCAAAACACAATCGGATTAATATATTCATAATATGTTGAAGAACATTATGTTTTTATTGTTTGGAAAAAAATTGAAATGAATGTAACAAAAAATGAAGAAACTATGTCCAATTCCCAAAATCAACCAAATTTTATGTTTTTTACCCCAAAAACAGGCCCACTCAGCATCATTATCATACAATGTGAAGAAGGTTATAAGATGAACGAGTTTTCCAAGTTTAAAAAAGTAATAGGTTTGATAGTTTCCATGTAAGTGACCGAAACGCAATTTAACTTAACTATGTACATTTCTTAAAATGGTCCAAAATACATCAAAATTCGTGTTTTTTACCCCAAAGAAACAGGCCTGCTCAGCATCTCTATTATTCAATAGGTTTGATAGTTTCCATGTAAAAGACCTAAACACAATACTTAAACAACACCACTAATTCTCAAAATCAACCAATATACATCAAAATTGAAGTTTTTTACCGGCTATTGGTACTTTGCGAAACGGAACGGAACGAAACGAAACAGAACGGAACGAAACGAAACGGAACGGAACGAGGGGCACCATATAGGGGATATTAAGAAATCAAATTTATGTTTTTAGTCATGTTCCGTTCCGTTACGTAAAGTACCATTACCCACACAGTTATTGGTATTTTGCGAAACGGAACGAAACAAAAATTAAAAGAGGTCAGATATATCGGTGCAAAGGAACAAAACCCTATCTTTTTCTTTGTAGTTAAAAGCATAACACTGAATGATTATAAATGCATACATCTGTTAACGAGCACACTAGTATTTGAACCAGAGCAACCTTATATGATGTACCGGATATATATAGAAAGTCTTGTAAACATAAGCTGTCGAATGAGGTATAATATCCAATGAAACTCACACGCAGAACGTTAAGAAATGAAATAGATCTTGTCTTGTTTCGTTCCGTTACGCAAAGTACCAATACCCACACAGGTATTGGTACTTTGCGAAACGGAACGAAACTAGAAAAAAAAAAATTATTTACATGAAATGTATTTCAGGAATTCATATCTAATAATCGTTTATGCTTGCATGTACAATAATGGTTGCAAGGATTTGCAAGTCAACAACGCCATAACTAGAAATTACTGGTATTATGCAACACTATACTTAAGGTAAAGTTCCTTGTTTAACGTGGGTAGTCGACGAAAGTTCCCACTTGGAATGGATGGAACAACTTATTTCCAGCCGAGCCCACGGCAGGCGTCATATTTACCTCCCCAGCATCCAGTGTAGGCCGATACTGCTGGAAACAAGACCCATTTAAGTAAATCACTCGGCACTGAACACTAGACGAGAATCGAACCCGGATCGCTGGTGTTGTAGTCCAACCTGCTAACCACTGCGCCACTGACCCCCTATGTATGTACAATGTACATACTCTCATAGATACATGTACCTTCATAAATAACTTCGACATGCAATACTGCCGGGCATATCGAATAATCATTTATGGTTTTATGTATTTAATTATAATTGCCGAGCCTGGATCTGCAAAATATGATTATTCTTCAAACTACTTTTTTACGCTGTAGTTGTCATCATCTTGAATCACATAATACCTATATAACCAAATTAGCTTTTCCTATCTCGTTTCGTTCCGTTTCGCAAAGTACCAATACCCACATTGGTACTTTGCGAAACGGAACGAAACGAGACAATATGTATTTATAATTTTTTTTTTTTCAGGAATATCGGATAATCGTTTATGTTTGTGTAACTGTCGAGCTTGGATCTGCAACTCATCTTTTTTTTATGTATGAAGGAGAATTTGTATGTTCGTGAAAGGAATACTTATAGTTCCTTGCATGGATCTGCTTGTAATGAAATATGATTTACCTATTTACCTATTTTTAGATCACCTAGAGCCAAAATCGGTCCGTCGTTTAATTTTAGCTTTAAACATCATCTCCTCCTAAACCACAGGACTAATTTCATCCAAACTTCACAGGAATGTTTTTTGGCCCTCTTTCAAAAGATTTAATTTTCATTGAGAACTTTGGTTGCTGCGATCAGAAAGGGGGCAAAATGTCCAAACTTTAAAAAATTTCTCCTCTGAATCTGCATGTCAAATTCCAATATAGTTTGGTAGAAATGTTCCTTGGGTGACCCTCTACAAAGATTGTTCAAGGCATACTGTTTGGTTGAAAAACATGGCAGTCAGGAGGCATCAGAAAAGGGGCAAAATGACAAAATTTGGAAATTCCATTTTTTTTTTAAATTCCTTGTCTGATATTAAGAAAATTAAATAGGAATCTTACCTCAGTGATCCTCTTCTTAATTTGTTCAAGCCGTATTGATTGGTTACAAAATCAAGCAACCTCGCGTCATCACAAAAGGGGTAAATTGAACTTTGAGCTACAAATGACAACTCCTACCATTCCACACAACCAATTTCAACGTTACTTCACAGGAATGTTCCTTTGATGGTCCTCTTTCAAAAAATTTCAAAGACTTACATTCTGTGTAGAACTTTGGTTGCTGCCGCATCAGAAATTGAGAAAAATGCCCCAACTTTAAAAACCTCTATCTCAATTTGTCAGATTCCAAGATAATTTGGCAGAAATGTTCTTTGAGTGGCTAGCCCTTTGAGTGACTCTACAAAAACTGTTCAAGCCATATTGATTTCGTTGACAAACAGGGCAGAGCGGCAAAGCGGCAAAGCGGCATCAGGAAAGGTGCAAAATGATGAAACTTTATAATTCCATTCTTATTAAAGTACTTGTTAGATTTCAAGATACAAATGGCTTTTACTGATGGACTATTTCTTTAACTGAGTGTCCACTCCATGCTGTTTCATTTGAACTCCTTATCAAATGTTCACAGATAATTAATTTTGCAGTTAAATATTTGCTGCTAAATTACTATCATTCAGGTGATCGATTTAGGGCCATCTTGGCCCTCTTGTTATTTGAATTCTTACTGTCAGCATCTTTAATTACATTATACATTTATAACCAAATTAGGGCTCTTTTCCTATCTCGTTTGATCAGAATCGGTCTAGCCGTAAAAGAGGAGTTGCGCTTACAATATATATGGACAGACAGACGGACGGACGGACAGGGCAAATCTTCCTTCATGCACATCCTCATGTTGTGTACTGCAACTGTGTAAAGTTTGATCAAAATCAGTCTAGCCATTCAGGATGAGGGAAAACCTTCCTTCATATACATCCTCAGGTTGTGTCCTGCAACTGTGTAAAGTTTGATCAGAATCGGTCTAGCCGTAAAGGAGGAGTTGCGCTTACAAGACATATGAACAGACAGACGGACGGTCGGACAGGGAAAATCTTCCTTCATGTACATCCTCAGGTTGTGTCCTGCGACTGTGTAAAGTTTGATCAGAATCGGTCTAGCCGTAAATGAGGAGTTGCGCTTACAAGACATATGGACAGACAGTGAAAATCATCCTTCATGCACACCCTCAGGTTGTGTACTGCAACTGTGTAAAGTTTCATCTGAATCGGTCCAGCCATTTAGATGTGGAAGTGCTTACAAGAATATGGACAGACGGACGGACGGAGAGGGAAAATCTTCATGCACATCCTCAGGTTGTGTACTGCAACTGTGTAAAGTTTCATCAGAATCGGTCCAGCCGTTTAGGAGGAGTAGTGCTTATAATAAATGTGGACAGACCGACAGACAGACAGACAGACAGACGGACAGACAGGTATACAAATGGCCATAACTTGAATAAAATGCATGATAGAGTTAACCTTAACCAAGGTGTGATGCGGACGCCGACGCCAGGGTGAGTAGTATAGCTCTCATATACTTCGAATAGTCGAGCTCAAAAGGCACAAATTCCAATATATCAATCAATACACCGAAATAAGTGTAACAAAAAACACTTTGGTTTCATTGGTTTCATCATTTTATTTACATTATAATATAAACACAAATGAATCATTGTTATTACATAATTCAAAGACCTCCTTCTGCTGTATTTTAAACTGGATTCTCTGTTGTCTATAAGCTCTAGTCAATTTAAACTTTTCTTAAAGTTTTATATTTGAATAGGCACTTGAAAATAAAGGGTCTGTCTAAATATACAGGAACTTAAGTCATTTAAGTTTTCATTAAAGTAAAGACCTCCTACTGCTGTATTTTAAACTGGATTCTCTGTTGTCTATAAGCTCTAGTCAATTTAAAACTTTTCTTAAAGTTTTATTTTTGAATAGGCACTTGAAAATAAAGGGTCTATCTAAATATACAGGAACTTAAGTAATTTAAGTTTTCATTAAAGTAAAGAGGCCACAACCCATAATACAACATATTTACAATACATTTTATCAGGGATCAGATAATATCTAATCTACGTCCCTGATTATATAGAGTGACATAAAGGTTGTAATGATTTGAATTTGTTTAATAACCATCATAATATATATACACGACCATATATATTATTTACTTTATTTTTGCAGGATTTATTTGCAGCAGACAATTTTGTTTGAAAACATCGTGGAAAGAAGAAAACTGTTTGCAATACATGTTAACTTTAACAGTACACAGATCAATATTTGCATGGGTTGAGGTATTTGCAGACAACTAACAACCCTGAAAGGGAGGGTATAGTAACCCGAAAGAGGCAATATTTCCTCTACATAGATTACAACCCTGAAGGAGGATTTACCCAAAAACAGGCAATGTTCCCTCTCAACAGATTGTCTTCGATTCAATTTAACAGTGCTACTACCAATTTAGAAGACGACTGATCAACATATCAAGTTCATTTATGACAAAGAGAATAATTTACAATTTACAAAAAACTATAATATTAAGCAATGAAATGTTCATGTAATCTAGATATGAGAAATTTCAAGAATATCACAAACTTAACGCTTAACTTAATTCTTGCAGCATATATTCCTCCGTAGTTCAAATGCTCTTTGCCAGGTATTTCAAAATTGTGTAAACAGTTTCTCTGGAATTACAACTTAGAATAGAATGAAAAAGGTTAAGATTTTTGTTTCTGAGCCATGATTTGTCAAAGTACTCAAACCATAATAATTCATAGCTATTACATTCGAAGAAAAAATAATATTCGTGTTTGACGGCATAAAGATTATGCTGTATACATTGTTGACAATACCTATGTGTATACATTGTTGACAATACCTATGTGTATACATTGTTGACAATACCTATGTGTTCTGTCTACCAATAAATGCCTGCCCTTTTCTAAGTGTTTTCTAATAAATAAGATAGATCTGTATTGAGATAAAACTCAGGCGTTATTAACAACTTGAACTACTTGTAATGGATTGCTTTAGGCGACTCATCAATATAAGCATGCCGTCTTTTGCGTTTAACAATCCTTAATCCTCTGCTAAAAAAATGCTTTAAAAAAGAATTCACATTACCAACGTCATGTAACACCCACACGTATCCGAACCCATGGGTAAAAAGTATATCCATTATAGAAGTAGCCTAGGTGCGTTTACCCGATTCACCTACTTGCAGCAACATAGAGTAACATTGTTTAGGGTATTTAGTGTTATTTATACCAATGATGTTTAGCCAAAAACTTAATACAATTAGACATGTTTTGTGTACTTTGTGGTAATTTTCCACATTCTCCCAAAACCCAAAGCCAGAAAATGGCATGTGTTGTACAACAGGTAACATATTTTTTTACGAAGATGTATTTGAATTTTTTCAATTTTCTCAAAATACTGATAGCTCCAAATATGCGAGCCGTAGCACAATATGGGCGAAACAGAAGTATCAAATATGTTAAACATGTCTTTTACTTCAATGAATCCAAAAAAGTTACCTCCAATACCTAATTTGGAGAGCAAACAAACTAATCTAACACAAACAACTAAATTACAAAACTGTTACAAAAATTGTTTACTGCGGAGAAAAGGTTTTTCGTATCGAAATGAACAGAAATGTTCACATTTGTTTGTTCTGCAGAAAGGCTGTATAGGATTATTGTTTAAAGTGTGTGAGAATTACCTAAATACATTTAGATAGTGGACTTTGTTATTATAAACAGACTTACATTCAAACAATAATATTAAAGTATATGTATTTTCTTTTTTTAACTATGTATTGCATAAGTCATTAAAGGAACAGAACAATCAGATCGTCAGTGTATTTACCCTGTGTTGGAGGGGGGGAAGTTAATTGCAAATGTCTGGATTAAAACTGAAACGGATAAAGCTAGCGATATTGAAAGATGAGAATGCTTTTAAAACTTTTTCCTTGGAGAGAAGGAAATCAGCAATTCACTTTTCTGCTGATTTCGTCAGTGCATTTGCCAAAATAGCCATATTATTAATTTTATTCTTGAACGCTATATATACATGTTTATTAATTTATACTGGAGCTTTAAGTTGACAGAAAGAACATGAAAAAAGTTTCGTATTTATTAAATTTGAATAGATGACTGAAGACAAAGGTAGAGATATTCGCCATATTTGGACTGATATATCAGAGGCAGACAGCAAAACGCTACATACACTCTATACACATTTTCGCACATATGTTAAACTAACATTAAATCCTATATTTGCAAGGTACAAATTTAACAATGAAATACAAAAGGAAGTAAGCATTGACTCATTTGTGACCAAATTTTGGAACGCAGATGACTGAATACATCAAGGCAAAGAAATAGCTCATCTTAATGAATGAAACTAAAACTGTATGTAATAATCTTAGTTTCATTCATTAAGATGTTTTTATCTGTATGTAATACTCTTAGTTTCATTCATTTAAAGGTGGGGAACAGTTTATTAAAATTTGTTTTTATTTCTGTCGTTACAGGTTGTTTCCATATTTCAGTGGTAAGAATCATATTGAAAAGATCATGTACTTTGAGAATCTTCGACGTTCACAGTTATTGACCCTGTTAGATAAATTCCGTGAGGACATCACTCCAATAAAATTAGAGAGAAACTCATTTACAGTCGTACATTTACTTGTACATTTACACATTTTATCACTTTGCAACGGTCTTTCTGTTCATTTTCAGCACAGTGTAAGCACAGATTAGACTGCTCATTGTGGATTTAGTGTTCACAGGAATTAAAGAATGTAAATAGCCTTAGATAGGCGTGGAGCAGACTTCAAAGAAATTAATCTGTTGAATGACACAAGACAACGATGGAAGAAAGAACATGAACATTATGTTAGAGCGCTATCTGGTCACCGCACAGATGGATCTAGAGGCAAGCATTATCAAATCATTTACAGCAGGCTCCTGTGATGGAAAGGGGGTGCAATGAGTACGTACAAGCTTGTACTAACACATGCGTTCGAGTCCGTTACGAAAATCAGCGTACAAGGTATGTTAACGTCGACTGTATTCACAAAGGGTCGATGTAAGAAGAAAGTGACAGCGATTTCTTCTACAGTGAGGGTGTCCACATGTCCCACAAGAAATTATATCTTATTTATTGTTATAATTCAACTGTTTTATGTTTTAAATATACTATTAAAGCATTTGTTATCTTAACAACAATATATAAATGACTCAACTGCATGCCCCATAAAGCCAAATAAAAAAGATGTTATGTTTCCAGTAACATGGTCACAAAAATCAGGATCGGATATTGGTCTGAGGATAACTGGAGGAGCAATTGTGCATTAATACCTGTGATAATTGTTGACATATTGTGCGATGAGTGTTGTCAAAATCTGTGATGAATGTTGACATAAATAGGGATGAATGTTGACATTATGCATTTTTGACAGAAATGGAAAATACCTACTAACAATGTACAGTGTCATTCTAACTTTGACGACAATATCATTTCTCTCTTTCTCCAGACTCGCCGCTCGGAAACCTATTTTAACCGCCAACCTTGGGTTTCACCCCAACACGGTGGCGAGTAACACGGGTATGGATAAGATGACGGCGTCCAAGGTGTGTGACATGATGTTGCTGCAGAGAAAGCAACGTAACATATGTCGCCGAGACAAAGGCGTCGCTGACACGCTCCTGGAGGTTTTATACTAAAAAGTATAAAAGAAAATACAATAAACCGACTAACAAACCGTTGCCTACACAAAAATGTTGATGACTGCAAAGAGAACTTTTGTATCCATTACGAGCAGTGATGCAGAACATGACGTGAAAGATTTCGTGGGCGTAAAATCATCATACGGCCACATTTGATGGACAAAGAACATTATATCCTACCTTTCGCCGAATAAGGTGCGAGACGTAAATGAAGGGTGGGCCATGATTGGGGTAAGATTTTGATAAGGCATGTGTTCGCATATTCGATGTAAAGATATTCGAATACTCGACTCATTCCTACATTCAAGACAACAATGGAAGACAGAACAAAAAACAACAATGGAAGAAAGAACAAAACACGTGTTAGAAGACTGTCTGGTCACCGCACAGATGGATCTAAAGGTAGGGATATCTAACACGTTATCAAATCATTTACAGCAGGCCCCGAGGTGGAAAAGGGGTGCAATGAATACGTACAAGCTTGCACTAAAAGTCGGCTTCATTTACAAAGGGTCGACAGATAAAGAAAGTGACAGCGACTTCTTCGGCAGTGAGGGTGTTCACATATCCCACGAGGAATATACTGTCATCGCCAAAAACTAGCATGAGGATCTTTCTCCAATAAAACACATGGTGCCCGAAGATGTACACTTCCGTTAGTGGCAGCTGCTTATTCTGCCGATTTAATTTCACTCCCAGTTAGTTCACTTTTATTATCTATCATAAACATCTTTTCATTTTTAGAATAATAAATATTGTATTAATGAATCTATATACATATAACGGTATGGCTCTAAAGTAGTCCACATAATGGCATAATTTTCAACAAAGAAAGTTAACTCGATCTTAACTATCGGCTAATACTCAGTAGATCACATTCTATTACTAAATTTGATTTATAGTTAAAAAATGACGCTTTCCAAAATAATGTTTATCATTTATCTCATGAATTTTCGGTGCCCGCAACAAAGAACTACACAGAGGAAGTACCCCACTACGATTAAACCACCAGGCCATATCCTTGTAAAACCAGACTGATATGAACTATGAGTCTATTGATGGTCAAGTCTATCAAATTCTACAAAATACGGGTTTGAATATAACAAAAAACAAGAGGCCCATGAGGGCCTATGCTCTACTGGCATTGATCTGGCTTGTTTCAAAAGGAACCAATGTCATCAATTTTCAATTACCATCTAAGTTTGGTGAAGATCAGATAGTAAATGGAAGCTCTATTGTGTTCACAAGCTGTATTATAGCAATTTTGACAATTTCAAGGGCCATAATCCAGCCATGCATGGGTAGATCTGGGCGTTTTTTAGAAATGAACCAAACTCTCATGGATAACTAACTACTGTATAAGTTTGATTGAGATACAATAAAAAATAAGGACTGTATCAAAGAAATAATCATGTTAACAAGCCCTATTATAGCAATTTTGACAATTTCAAGGGCCATAATTCAGTCATGCATGGGGCGGATCTGGCTTGTTTTCGAAAGTAATCAAGCTCTCATGGATATCTAACTACTGTATCAGTTTGATTGAGATACAATAAAAAAAAGAGACTGTATCGTGTTAACAAGCTCTATTATAGCAATTTTGACCATTTCAAAGGCCATAGTCCAGTCATGCATTGGCGGATCTGGCTGGTTTTCAAAAGGAACCGAGCTCTCATGGATATCTAACTACTGTATAAGTTTGGTTGAGATACAATCAAAAATAAAGACTGTATCGTGTTAACAAAATATTTATTAGCAATTTTGACCATTTCAAGGGCCATAATCCAGTCATGTATGGGCGGATCTGGCTGGTTTTCGAAAGGAACCGAGCTCTCATGGATATCTAACTACTGTTTTGACTAGTACAATTGATTTCGTGTAGGTTTTGTCTCATTACAAGATCGATTTACCAATACGAATCTTGATTACCATTTATTAATTTTTACCTAAATATCAATTGGACATCCATTTGCCATCTGCTCTTTCGACGTTTGAAATATCCCTTTTGTAAACGATAACAATTTAAAATGAAGGGTTAAATATGTAGTCGTCAGCAATGCATTACCTATTTAGTAAAAGCAATAAACAGGTTGAGAAAATAAAGAAGATTTTTGTAAAAAAAAAGTATACTTTTAACTGACTGTTTGTAATCTTGTTCTTAAAGTGACAATGGTTGGACTGATTAATAAACGAAAATATCATAAACACAACTTAAATTATGAAATTAAGTTAGTTTCCTCCAAAATATAAGGTTCAATTGCATTTGCGATTTGAATTGTGCTGTTTGCTTTAGCATCAGTGTCAACAAAATCGTTATCTTCTCAAAATATAATGTTGTGAAAAGCAACGAAGATTGGCTTTTTTATTGTAAATCTTATATTTTCGAGCAAGTAAAGCAGTCTTAAACGGGAAAACTAAAAAGTACAA
Source organism: Serripes groenlandicus (assembly GCA_031761405.1). Classification (NCBI taxonomy): domain Eukaryota; kingdom Metazoa; phylum Mollusca; class Bivalvia; order Cardiida; family Cardiidae; genus Serripes; species Serripes groenlandicus. Next base: position 600,950 of record JASEVX010000075.1, read on the forward strand.
ATAAAACAATAAACCGACTAACATACCTTTGTTTACACAAACTGTTGTTGACCATGATTTGGGTAAGATTTTAATTAAGTCATGTATTGGAATATTCGATGAAAAGATATTCGATTATTTGACTTATTTCGACATGCATTGTGGAAAAAGTGCAAATATACTTTTATATTCGTTAATCTTGTCTTATATTGTTAATTTAATTAGTTAATTTGGACTTGTGATCGACTACAACTGTAGACATATTGAAATTGTTTTTTATAATTTAGACATATGACTTTATCTCAATTGATCTGAAAGATTTGGGCAAAAGTTTACGTCTGTTGCGTAAACATAACCTTGTGTCATTCAATACTAGTGATGTCTGTACAATTTTGTGGATTATTGGAAGGCAAAAGCAAAGTGCGCGGGAATCTCTTCGGCTCCCCTAATCATGAGGAAATAAGAAAAACAAATTGGAGATATTTTTGAGACATAATTATGTCCCATATTATTTGGGCTCTGAATGACTAGTTTGGGTCTGTACAAGTGTTAGGCATAATAATTCAAAAATGTAATTAAAAATATAGTATTTATTATTATTATGGAGGTCAATACACAGAAACCTAAAATAGGCGTATTTAATAAGAGGACCATGCTGGCTCTAGGTCGTTTGTTCCCTCGCACATTTCCTAAAACAGTGTGCAAAACAGCAATGACTGTGTGAATCTTTTGACCCCGAGGCCGATATTGAGCCCAGAGGCATAACCTGAACAATATTGATAGAGGTCCACTCGGTGATGCTCAATACACAATATCAAAGCTCTAGGCCTTTTAGTTTGGGTCAAGAAGATTTTTAAAGTTTTGACTATATGAGTCCTATATGAGTCTATGGAAATCTTTTGACCCACGGGATGGGGCCGATATTGACTTTAGGGGCATGATGTACTCACATTCTCATGATCGAGAAAGGACGAAATGTGGGTATTGAAAGAGAAAATAGATATTGCTTATAGTGCAACCAAACTGTTAAATGTAAGTTTCATTTCATTTTAGCATGTCCGTTATATAGCGATTTACGTATATTCCAAATATGTTCTTTACTGATCCTATTTTAAAAAGATCAAAACAGCCTGGAGCAATGATCCAGTCCTAGCATGGCCAACTGCAGCAAAGGTTCAACAGAGAAGAGGAAAGTCGAGTTCCCCGCTCCCTGACAATACCTATGGTGTAACAGACATCTACACCAGGCAGAATGAAGAATTATCTCATCCAGGTAATCCGTACAACAGTTTGAGGCAGGCACAAAGTGACAGACTTCCAAGAAAGAAATTAAAGAAGAGAAAAAAGCGCCTATCTTGTGACACAATGAGATCAAAATCTAATGAGATTTTTGGAGATCTTTTTGCAGTGATGGACTTACATTACGATTACAACAATATTTCCGCAAAATGAGCCTATAATATTCAATAACAAAAATGACCATGGCGTTACATTTGTTTTAAACAGTCTTTTTCAACAGCATTTTATGCAAATATGCATATTATATTCAATAAGGAATAAATTTTAGCACATTTAGCACTTACAATTGTTTTCAACAATAATGATTACCTTTTCAACACCATTTCAGCCAAACAAGCCTTAAAGGACCAAAATCAAAAGGTTTCCAACTTTTGACCAATGATAAGTCAGCGAAACTAGAAGTGACAAAACTCCATTTTCAATATGTGGTAGTCATTAACATTATCTTTAAGTTCGTAATTGATTTTTGAATTCCTCCTATCAAAAGATAAAGATTCTATCGAGAATGCAAGTTTTAGAGTTTTGACTAAGAATTAACAAAATCTACCAAAAACAGGGGTGACTTTCGAGCTGCCGAAAAAGGTTGATGATCATACAACGGAAACAGCAGCCACAAATCTTGTAGCCGAAACAGACGATAAATGGTTTACCATCACCATAGTTTGAGTCGAAATTCTGCTTAAAAATGCTTAAACATAACCTCGTGTCAATGTACTTGATCTATAGAAGTGATGCGTGAACACTTATTTTCTGGATTAAGAAAAATGGAAGATAAAAGCAAAGTGGGCAGGAATCTATTCGGCTCACTTAATCACGAGGAAATTCGTAAAGATTTGGAGATATGTTTGCGGCATATGACACTATACTATTTGAGCTCTGAATGACGAGGTTGTGTGTATACAAGTGAAAGCATAATCATTTAATAATATAATTAAAAAAATATAGTATTTATTATTATTATTATTATTATTATTGTTATTGTTAATTTTTCCTTTGATAATGGGATTAAGTATCATATTTTTGTGTACTATTTGAATGTTTGTGTTGTATTGATGTGCCATTATTGTTGTCATTTTAGAATACTCCACCAGGGTCGGTGGTTTCCACGCCACCATCACATCACGTAACACGGGTCAAAGCTACTGCTACTGTCACGGTCGAAGTTCACACACCTTTATCAGGTATAAGGTTTAACCTTTGTTTGTGACTCTGGAATAAAACATAACACATGTCGACTTAAATCAAAGCGCCAATGGCGCTGAAGTGGCGATCGTATGGAAAAACCTGCAAAGTATCAAGCAGTATATGGGTTTAGGCATGGGTAAATTTGAGAATTTATCAACCCTGCATCTTTTGACAGTAGAATAATGTTAGTTTGCCAGAATGTTGTCTTGGAAATGTTTAAGTTGCGTTCTGAAATTGGTCATGATGTGTTAAAAATTAGGCCATTCCAAATTTATGAAGTATCTATACCATAGGAAGAAGATTATTATAAAATAATAATTACCTTCCAACCAGGTCGCTAGGCCATATTAAGATACCATATTTTGAATACTTTAGAAAGGACTAAATTATCAAGAAAGGTGACAAAACAGTATCCATTAGTTTTGAGTTAATGTTAATGAGGTCCGACCGAGGAATCCGTTGTGGTCGAGTGGTTAGCGTCGGGGATTTCGAAACCGGGTTTCCCGGGTTCGATCCTTACTTAATAAAGCGTTTATAATATCAGCATTGAATGCTTATTGATTTTAGAACGTGCAGAAGTGTATACATAACGTGTGTACACGCTGACATCGTGTGGCCTTAAACCTTTGTAAACGAGTCTTAAAATAAAGCGTTTATAATATTGAGTGTAAGAATATTTGATAACCAGTATCGCGAGCTACAGAGAGAGAGCTATTTATAGAATCCTTTGGAATAGATTGACTGATAAGAATCATTTTCCCGCCAAAAGTTATTTGCAAGGCAGATAGTATGCGCAATGATATTTATTATCTGCCAATTCACGACGAAGATACTATTTACATATTTAAACTCTATGTAGATAATGTCTCGATAAATCTAAAATATTAGTAACAATCCGGTACCAAAGTGGCACTGACATAATTATTAATAATCGCGTCTCCGAAAGAAGAAGTAGTAGTAGAAACACCTGGTGGGAGGGGTCGTAAGTCATAAAAGGGGCATAATTTAGTTATAATAGAGTTATGGCCCTTAGTAAGAATATAGCTCTTGTAATGATTACTATGTGTGTAAAATGTCATGAGGCTAGGTTAGATACTTTTGAATATATGGCCAAGGTTAAATTTGTGTTTTTTTTATTTTTCAAAAAATTGGTCAACATTCAAAGGTCAAGGTCACAGGTCAAAAGGTTTGGTACCAATGGAAATGCCTTGACACAAGGAATACACATGTGAAGTATGAAAGAAGCCTAGTGTCAATACTTGGCCAATGTAAGGGTTTTCGCTTTAAACTTTAAAAAAAAAAATACGTCAAAGTTCAAAAGTCAAGGTCACAGGTCAAAATTTTGACAGCATTAGAAAGGCCTTTCCAATATGAATACACAGGTGAAGTATTAAAGCCCTAGTGCCAATGGTTAATAAATGACAGGGGGATATGTTTTTGGTTAAAATAGGTCAAAGTATTAAAGTCAATGTCTTCGGTCAAAAGGTTTGGTACCAATGGAAAGGCCTTGCCACAAGGAATACCCATGTGAAGCATGACATTACTAGTATTAATACTCTTGAATATATGACATATGTGAAGGTTTTGATTAAAATTTGGGAAATGGGTCAAAGTTCAAAGTCAAGGTCACATGTGAGAACGTTTTGAACCAATGGAAAGGCCTTGTCACAAAAATTAAACAAATGAAGTATGAAATTCCTAGTGTCAATGGTTATCAAATAACAGGGAAATATTTCGAAAAAAAAGTTAAAGTTCAAAGGTCAATGTCACAGGTCAATTTTTTTCTACCAATGGAAAGGCCTTGACACAAGGAATACACATGTGAATTATGAAATCCCTAGTCTCAATACTTTTGAATATATGGCCAAGGTTAAGAATTTTGGTTAAACATTCGAACAATAAGTCAAAGTTCAAAGGTCAAGGTCACAGGTCACAAAGTTTGGTATACATGGAAAGGCCTATGAAAGCCATAGTGTCAATGGTTATGAAATGACAGGGAGAATATTTTTTCTGAAAAAAGGGAATTACCTCAGTCAAATTAACAGATAGATTTATGTTCCTTGGTCAGAATGTAGCTCTTGTAATGATGGATATGTGTATGAAGTTTGATGATGCTATGTGAAGAAGTTTTTAAGTTATGACCAAGGTTAAGGTTTTGAAATGAAAGCGTGACGGACGGATAGACTGACTCACTGACATGGTGATTACTATAGGGCAACAGCAGTAAGTGTGGAGCCCTGATGAGTTGGAAGGTTCAATAAGTATGTGTGCACATGCAGAAGATGACAATTAATGACAATTTTATTTATTGACAATGACGGCCACATGCCTAAATGATTTTACAATTGGATAAAATTAGTTGAAGAATGAATGCATGGTTCACTTTAATTATCTATCATGAACATCTTACCATTTTAAGAATAATATATCTTTTATAAATAAATTAATATACATAAATAACAGTATGGCTCTTCACCAGTCCACATAATGGCATGTAGGCTAGCTCAACAAAGAAAGTTGTCTCAATTTTAACTAGGCTAGCTCAACAAAGAAAGTTGTCTCAATTTTAACTATCAGCCAATACTTATTAGATAAAACATAATAATTTCATTAGTCACGTTCTATTACTAAGTTTGATTTATAGTTCAAAAATGGCGCTGTTAATAAGGAAACTTTTTATCTTTTCTCTCATGATTTTCCAGTGCCCACAACAGAGAATCACATATATTGATGGGCTAGTCTATCAAACTCTACAAGATACGGGTTTGAATATAAAAACAAAAGAGAGAGAGAAGGCAAAATAACCCGTATGTATTTATTTAGGCTACTGATTTGACTAGGACATATAATTTCGAGTAGGTTATGTCTCATAACAAGGTCGATTTTCCAAGACGAATCTTTGATTACCATTTATTTACCAAAATAACAATTAGAGCTCTATTTGCCATTTGCTCTTTTGACGTTTAAAATTGTCCCTTTTGTAAACGATAACAATTAAAAATGACACAAATACGATTATATCACTAATTACATTGTTCTTCTCAGGGAAATTAGACAAGTTGAAAAGGAAATTACAAAGCCTGCAATCAAGAGTACGTCTTCAGCAAAGAAAACATTGCATAATCCAGTATTTGTTGAGCAGCTGACACAGCGTTTAGACAAAATGGAGTCCCGTTTCAATGAATTTGAAAAAATTATTGAAACAAAGTTCGACTCAGCAACAACAAAAACATCAACAACATCAACACCAGCAGCAACAACAAAATTATCACCAGCATCAGCAACAGTCAAAAGATCAACCACCTCTGTAGAGGGCAATACTGGGGATGGTTATGATGAAACAGAGAACTACACAAATGAAGTACACCACTACGTTAAAACCACCAGGGTTTAATACCAGACATCAGTCACATCTATTGATGGGCAAGTTTAACACATTCTACAAGACATGGGTTTGAATTTTAAAAAAAAGAGAGAAAAGGGAAAACAACCTGTATGTATAATGGTATTTCTTTATGATACTGATTCGACTAAGTACACTTGATTTCGTGTAGATCATGTCTCATTACAAGATCGATTTTGCAATATCTTTGATTACCTTTTATTATTTTTATATCAAAAAACAATTACAGCTCCATTTGCCATCTGCTCTTTCGACGTTTAAAATGTCCCTTTCGTAAACGATAACATGTATTTTTAGTACATAACTGATTGTTTAATCCTCCTACCAAAAAAAGCGCCAAAGATAAAGAATCCAATGACAATGCAAGTTCCAGATATGATATACCAGTCGGTTGAGATAGTCCAGTAGTATAGGATAGATCAGTGGGGTATGATAGACCAGTGGGTTGAGATAGTCCAGTGGTTTAGGATAGATCAGTTGGGAAGGATGGACCTGTGGGTATGATAGACCAGTGGGTTAGGATAGACCAGTGAGTTGTGATAGACCAGTGGGTTGGGAAAGACCAGTGGGTTGAGCTAGACCAGTGGGTTAGGATAGACCAGTGGGTTGGGATAGACCAGTGGGCAGAGGTAGAGCGTCGGCCTCTCGTATTAAAGGTCCCTGGTTCGAGTCCCGTGATGAGCGGGTCCTGACTTTGGGATTCCACACAAACGGCGCGAGTACTGGTGAATTCTCCAGGAAGCAGACATCGAGCGTGATTAATCTAAGCCCAAGGCTTGTTTCGCAATCGATGTAAAATAAATAAGTTTAAACTAAGGGCAAATGTTCACCCCGTGATCTCCCATAAACAGACTTACACAAACTGTTTGCCTACACAAACTGTTGTTGACCATGATTTGTTTAAGATTTTAATTAGCCATGTATTTGAATATTCGATGAAAAGATATTCGAGTACTCGACTAATTACTACATGCATTGCCGAAAAAGTGCAAAATACTTTTATCTTCGTTAAACTTGTCTTATTTTGTTCATTTCCTTTGTTAATTTTGACTTGTGATCATGTTCGAAAGTTACGTCCGTTGCGTAAACATAACCTCGTCTCAATGTATTTGATTTGTATAAGTGATGCCTGTACAATTATCTGGATTAAGAAAAATGGAAGATAAAAGCAAAGTGTGCAGGAATCTCTTTGGTTCACCAAATCACGAGGAGTTACGTAAAGATGTGGAGATATGTTTGAGGCATATGACCTATAATATATAAAAAATATAGTATTTATTATTATTATTATTATTATTATTATATCTGTAAGAAGGCTTCAAGAAGACAACAGGAGAGGAGATTAATTTGAATACAATCACGATGAAGAAAAATATCAATCAAAGGTTTGATTCAAGACTACCAAAGAGTTTTCAGAAGACAACACGGCTCGCCGAATGCGGGCTAATACAGATATGTAGAGTTTTAACCTGCTTGTCTATATACGCCAATGGCGACACGGGGATTAGTTTGAGAAAACAGCCCTCAAGACTTTTGTCCTGGTGAGTTGAAAATAACAGGATGTACTTACAAATGTCTTGCACCAAACCTTCGATATAACACATAAACAAATATCTACTTTAAATGATACATTATGCACTGCTGAAATACAGTTTTTAGTATTGATATTTATCAAATCACTCAGCTCCAATTATAAATCAGCAGTATATTGTCTGTTTCTATAGAATCACAGATACACACAAACTTTTACTGTTTCATTTCCTATATAATATTTCTATAAAACCCAAAGAAACAAGCAAACTCCTCTAAATGTATCATTTAAGCAACAAAATCATTAATATTATGTAAGTTGACTGGATGTGAGCAGAGCTGATTATCATGGGAGAGCAAACAAACTAATCTAACACAAACAACTAAATTACAAAACTGTTACAATAATTGTTTACTGCGGAGAAAAGGTTTTTCGTGTCGAAATGAACAGAAATGTTCATATTTGTTTGTTCTGCAGAAAGGCTGTATAGGATTATTGTTTAAAGTGAGTGAGAATTACCTAAATACATTTAGATAGTGGACTTTGTTATTATAAACAGACTTACATTCTTAAAGTATATGTATTTTCTTTTTTTAACTCTTTATTGCATAAGTCATTAAAGGAACAGAACAATCCGATCGTCAGTGTATTTACTATTTACCCTGTGTTGAAGGGGGGGAAAGTTAATTGCAAATTTCTGGATTAAAACTGAAACGGATAAAGCTAGTGATATTGAAATATGAGAATGCTTTTAAAACTTTTTCCTTGGAGAGAAGGAAATCAGCAATTCACTTTTCTGCTGATTTCGTCAGTGCATTTGCCAAAATAGGCCATATTATTAATTTTATTCTTGAACGCTATATATACATGTTTATTAATTTATACTGGAGCTTTAAGTTGACAGAAAGAACATGAAAAAAGTTTCGTATTTATTAAATTTGAATAGATGACTGCAGACAAAGGAAGAGATATTCGCCATATTTGGACTGATATATCAGAGGCAGACAGCAAAACGCTACATACACTCTATACACATTTTCGCACATATGTTAAACTAACATTAAATCCTATATTTGCAAGGTACAAATTTAACAATGAAATACAAAAGGAAGTAAGCATTGACTCATTTGTGACCAAATTTTGGAACGCAGATGACTGAATACATCAAGGCAAAGAAATAGCTTATCTTAATGAATGAAACTAAAACTGTATGTAATAATCTTAGTTTCATTCATTAAGATGTTTTTATCTGTATGTAATAATCTTAGTTTCATTCATTAAGATGTTTTTATCTGTATGTAATAATCTTAGTTTCATTCATTTAAAGGTGGGGAACAATTTATTAAAATTTGTTTTTATTTCTGTCGTTACAGGTTGTTTCCATATTTCAGTGGTAAGAATCATATTGAAGAGATCATGTACTTTGAGAATCTTCGACGTTCACAGTTACTGACCCTGTTAGATAAATTCCGTGAGGTCCTCACTCCAATAAAATTAGAGAGAAACTCATTTACAGTCGTACATTTACTTGTACATTTACACATTTTATCACTTTGCAACGGTCTTTCTGTTCATTTTCAGCACAGTGTAAGCACAGATTAGACTGCTCATTGTGGATTTAGTGTTCACAGGAATTAAAGAATGTAAATAGCCTTAGATAGGCGTGGAGCAGACTTCACAGAAATTAATCTGTTGAATGACACAAGACAACGATGGAAGAAAGAACATGAACATTATGTTAGAGCGCTATCTGGTCACCGCACAGATGGATCTAGAGGCAAGCATTATCAAATCATTTACAGCAGGCTCCTGTGATGGAAAGGGGGTGCAATGAGAACGTACAAGCTTGTACTAACAAATGCGTTCGAGTCCGTTACGAAAATCAGCGTACAAGGTATGTTAACGTCAACTGTATTCACAAAGGGTCGATGTAAGAAGAAAGTGACCCACAAGGAATATGAGGTCACGCCAAAAGAGAGCATGAGGATCGTTCTCCAATAAAGTACATGGGGCCCGAAGAGGTGCTCTTCCGTAAGTGGTAGCTGCTCATTTTGCCGGTTTAAGTCCATGCATAGTTCACTTTTACTATCTATCATTAAAATCTTTTCATATTTAGAATAATAAATATTTTATAAATGAATGTATATACATATATAACGGTACTGCCCTTAACCAGTCCACATATTGGCATGTAGGCTAGTTTTCAACAAAGAGTTTCAACTCGGTTTTAAGTATCAGTACTAAATTTGATTTATAGTTCGAAACTGTTCGAATAATTTATGTCATGTTTTTACAGTGCCCGAAACAGAGAACTACACAAATGAAGTACACCATTACGTTCAAACCACCAGGGTTTAATACCAGACATCAGTCACATCTATTGATGGGCAAGTTTAACACATTCTACAAGACATGGGTTTGAATTTTAAACAAGATGTGTTTGTGAAACACTGATGCCCCCAATGGCAACATCTAGGTCAAAGGTCAAGGTCGCCAGGTCAAAAATGTTGGTACTGACAGAAAGGTCATGTCACAAGGAATTCACATGTGAAATATGGTAGCCGTACCTGTTATGGTTCAAAAGAAGTGGTCAAGGTTAAAGTTTTATTCGAGAATGGCAACATCTAGGTCAAAGGTCAAGGTCGCAAGGTGAAAAATGTTGGTACCGACAGAAAGGTCATGTCACAAGGTATACACATGTGAAATATGGTAGCCTTACCTGTTATGGTTCAAAAGTAGTGGGGAAGGTTAAAAAAAAATTGAGAATGGCAACATGTAGGTCAAAGGTCAAGGTCGCAGGTCAAAAATGTTGGTACTGACAGAAAGGTCATGTCACAAGGAATATACATGTGAAATATGGTAGCCGTATCTGTTATGGTTCAAAAGTAATGGCCAAGGTTAAAGTTTTTTTCGAGAATGGCAACATCTAGGTCAAAGGTCAAGGTCGCAAGGTCAAAAATGTTGGTACTGACAGAAAGGTCATGTCACAAGGAATACACATGTGAAATATGGTAGCCGTACCTGTTATGGTTCAAAAGTAATGGCCAAGGTTAAAGTTTTTTTCGAGAATGGCAACATCTAGGTCAAAGGTGGTCAAGGTCGCAAGGTGAAAAATGTTGGTACTGACAGAAAGGTCATGTCACAAGGAATACACATGTGAAATATGGTAGCCGTACCTGTTATGGTTCAAAAGTAATGGCCAAGGTTAAAGTTTTTTTCGAGAATGGCAACATCTAGGTCAAAGGTCAAGGTCGCAAGGTCAAACATTTTGGTAATGACAGAAAGGTAATGTCACAAGGAATACACATGTGAAATATGGTAGCCGTACCTGTTATGGTTCAAAAGTAGTGGTCAAGGTTAAAGTTTTTTTCTTGCAGACAGGCCAAAAACTACATCTAGGTCAAAGGTCAAGGTTGCAAGGTCAAAAATGTTGGTACTGACAGAAGGGTCATGTCACAAGGAATACACATGTGAAATATGGTAGCCGTAATTGTTATGGTTCAAAAGAAGTGGTCAAGGTTAAAGTTTTTTTCGAGAATGGCAACATCTAGGTCAAAGGTCAAGGTCGCAAGGTAAAAAATGTTGGTACTGACAGAAAGGTCATGTCACAAGGTATACACATGTGAAATATGGTAGCCTTACCTGTTATGGTTCAAAAGTAGTGGGGGAATGTTAAAAAAAAAATGAGAATGGCAACATGTAGGTCAAAGGTCAAAGTCGCAGGTCAAAAATGTTGGTACTGACAGAAAGGTCATGTCACAAGGAATACACATGTGAAATATGGTAGCCGTATCTGTTATGGTTCAAAAGTAATGGCCAAGGTTAAAGTTTTTTTCGAGAATGGCAACATCTAGGTCAAAGGTCAAGGTCGCAAGGTCAAAAATGTTGGTACTGACAGAAAGGTCATGTCACAAGGAATACACATGTGAAATATGGTAGCCGTACCTGTTATGGTTCAAAAGAAATGGCCAAGGTTAAAGTTTTTTTCGAGAATGGCAACATCTAGGTCAAAGGTGGTCAAGGTCGCAAGGTGAAAAATGTTGGTACTGACAGAAGGTCATGTCACAAGGAATACACATGTGAAATATGGTAGCCGTACCTGTTATGGTTCAAAAGTAATGGCCAAGGTTAAAGTTTTTTTCGAGAATGGCAACATCTAGGTCAAAGGTCAAGGTCGCAAGGTCAAACATTTTGGTAATGACAGAAAGGTAATGTCACAAGGAATACACATGTGAAATATGGTAGCCGTACCTGTTATGGTTCAAAAGAAGTGGTCAAGGTTAAAGTTTTTTTCTTGCAGACAGGCCAAAAACTACATGTAGGTCAAAGGTCAAGGTCGCAAGGTCAAAAAATTTGGTACTGACAGAAAGGTCATGTCACAAGGAATACACATGTGAAATATGGTACCCGTACCTGTTATGGTTCAAAAGCAGTGGTCAAGGTTAAAGTTTTTTTTGTGCAGACAGACAGACAGACGTGCAGACCAACGTGCAGACAGACAGGCCAAAAACTATATGCCCCCCGAATCAGAGATTCCGGGGGGGGGGGGGGGGGGGGGGGGCGGGGGCATAAAAAAAGAAAGAAAAAGGAAAACTACGGAGCCCCTAAAGTGACATTCAATATATTGTTTTAGTATGCAAATAAAACAGCTAATTTGCATATTAAAAAAAAGTATCGGATTTTTATTTCGTTTTTACGAAATAATAATTCGATAGGTTTTTTTTAAATGCAAATAAGCCAATTTATCGCGTATTAACGAAATAATCATTTCGTTTAAACGAAATACTTATTTCGTAAAAACGAAATAAAAATTAGATACTTTTTTTTAATATGCAAATTAGCTGTTTTATTTCGTATTTACGAAATAAATATTTCGTTAAAACGAAATAATAATTCGATACTTTTTTTTAATATGCAAATAAGCTATTTTATTTCGTATTTACGAAATAAATATTTCGTTTAAACGAAATAATAGTTCGATACTTTTTTTTAATATGCAAATTAGCTGTTTTATTTCGTTAAAACGAAATAATAATTCGATACTTTTTATTAATATGCAAATTAGCTGTTTTATTTCGTTAAAACGAAATAATAATTCGGTACTTTTTTTTAATATGCAAATTAGCAGTTTTATTTCGTATTTACCATAACACATGACATTTCATAAACTTTATAAGTGCACGTGTTACCGAGTTTCCACATGGTTGTCTGATGGTTTTGATTGATTGTGGTTTAACGCCGTTTTCAACAATCAACTTTTCAGTCATATCACGGCAGCCAGTTCACTTAATCATATGTTTCCTGTTTTTTTCACACCAGTACTCCAAACAACATACTTTGCCGAGCTACGGTAGCTCAGTCGGTAGCGATGCGGGCTGTCAATCCAGTGGTTTGTTAGTTCGAATCCCGGCTCGGCCAACTTTCTTACCGACGATTGACAAAAGTCAATGCGACATGCGTCATTCGTCTTCCACCAATGGGCTAAGTCTATGTGGAAAAGCAGCCAGTTGCTTGGAAGATTGTTGTGTGGAGTACTGGTGTGAGAAAACCAGGAAATGCATGATTAAGTGAACTGGCTGCCGTGATATAACTGAAAAAATGTTAAAAACGGCGTTAAACCCCAATCAATCAACAACATACTTTCCACGCAACTGGCTGCTTTTCCACATCGACTGTTAGCCCATTGGTGAAAGACGAATGACGCTTGTCGCAGTGGTTTTTGTCCAACATCGTAAAGAATGTTTGCCGAGCTGGGGTTCGAACTCACAACCCCTAGATTGACAGCCCGCGTCCTTACCGACTGAGCTACCGGTGCTCGGCTGATGGTAGACTCGAGATATTTATTTTAATTTATTAATTTACTTAATAAAACAGCGCAAATTTGTATATTAAAAAGTGTTGAATACTAACTATTATTTCGTAAATAAGAAATAAAACGGCTTCTTTGCATATTAAAAAAAGGTATCGAATTTTTATTTCGTTTTTACGAAATAAGTATTTCGTTTAAACGAAATGATTATTTCGTTAATACGAGATAACTTGGCTTATTTGCATATTAAAAAAAAGTATCGAATTATTATTTCGTAAAAACGAAATAAAAATCCGATACTTTTTTTTAATATGCAAATTAGCTGTTTTATTTGCATACTAAAACAATATATTGAATGTCACTTTAGGGGCTCCGTAGAAAACAACCTGTATGTATAATGGTATTTTTATATGTTTTTCGACCAATCAACATGGCTTGAAGGAATCTGATAGAGGGTCACCCAAGGAACATTTCTACAAAATTATTTGAAAATCGGCCTGACACTTTCAGAGGAGAAGATTTTTTTAAGTTTTCACTATAGCCATATAAGGCAAAATAGCCCCGCCCCCCCTGGCGGCCATGTTTTTCGACCAATCAACATGGCTTGAAGGAATCTGATAGAGGGTCATCCAAGGAACATTTCTACAAAATTATTTGAAAATCTGCCAACCAGTTTGGGAGAAGAAGAATTTTGAAGTTTTTTCGGTTTAGTTGCCATGGAAACCAGAATTTTGCATGGATCCCAAAAATTTGAAGGAATTCTGGTGAGGTCATTGAGAGGATGCTTTCTGTGAAGTTTCATCCAAATTGACCCACTGGTTACTGAGGAGAAGAAGTTGACGCACGACGGACGCCGGACAAAAGGCGATCACAATAACTCACCTTGAGCAAAGCTCAGGTGAGCTAAAAACAAGTGGTATTGTTAGACACAACAAAAATAACAGTGGCCTTAAATTGGACCACAAAAATATTGAAACCAGCGATCTCAGAGGATGATCCCATCAGGGTATACACATCTTGCTATGTTAGCAGTCGCGAAGTTAATAACTGGCTCCGAACGCCGTTTATCGATGTCCGAGACGCCAATAGTTTACATGTGGAAATGACATTTACTATGAGAAAGTGCGTACAGCATTCAGACCCTACGACGATTCAGCAATGTCGTGAAACTTTTGAATTACGAGATCTTTCTCCGAATCATTTTCACGTTGATGAAACAATAAATCAGCAATCAGCAAAAACCTCTCATTAGATGGATATGTGATGTGGTCAGGCATCAAACATAGAGGGAGGATAGGATGTTAAAGCAGCACAAAGACGTTACAAAGACTTGGGATTCATTTTTGAATCGATAAATGGATCAGTTATCCTCACTGAAAAGGATTTGTTTCTTTCAAGCCCATGTGCTAAAGCATATTGGCTGGATAAGGAGAGCTTTTTGCTGATTGATGAGTTATTGTTTCATGAACGTGAAAATGATTCGGAGAAAGATCTCGTAATTCCGCATGACTTCAAAACAGAAGCTATCCTGTTGAATCATGATTTGCATGGACAAAAGCACGAATGAAAGAAAGATTTTTTGGAGAGGAATGGGGGTTGATATTAAAAACAATATCGCCACCTGTGCAACTTGCAATAAAAACAAGACAAGAGGGCCATGATGGCCCTGGAATCGCTCACCTGATTTTTTTTTTCACTTTACCTATATAAGCCCCGCCCCATGGCAGCCATAGTTTCCGACCAATCAACTTGGTTTGAAGGAATCTGATAGAGGGTCACCCTAGGAATATTTCTACTTAATTAATTTGAAAATCGGCCAGACACTTTTGGAGAAGAATATTTTTTAAGTTTTCACTATAGCCATATAAGGCAAAATAGCCCCGCCCCCCCCCCCCCTGGCGGCCATGTTTTTCGACCAATCAACATGGCTTGAAGGAATATGATAGAGGGTCACCCTAGGAATATTTCTACAAAATTATTTGAAAATCGGCCAGACACTTTTGGAGGAGAAGATTTTTTAAGTTTTCACTATAGCCATATAGTGCAAAATAGCCCTGCCCACTGGTGGCCATGTTTTTTGACCAATCAACATGGCTTGAAGGAATCTGAAAGTAGGTCATTCAAGGAACATTTCTACTAAATTATTTGAAAATCGGCCTGACACTTTCGGAGAAGAAGATTTTTTAAGTTTTCACTATAGCCATATAAGGCAAAATAGCCCCGCCCCCCTGGCGGCCATGTTTTTCGACTAATCAACTTGGCTTGAAGGAATCTGATAGAGGGTCATCCAAGAAACATTTCTACAAAATTATTTGAAAATCGGCCCGACACTTATGGAGGAGAAGATTTTTTAAGTTTTCAATATAGCCATATAAGTTTTCACTTTGGCCATATAAGGCAAAATAGCCCCGCCCCCTGGCATGTTTTTCGACCAATCAACATGGCTTGAAGGAATCTGATAGAGGGTCACCCAAGGAACATTTCTACACAATTATTTGGAAATCGGCCCGACACTTATGGAGGAGAAGATTTTTTAAGTTTTCAATATAGCCATAAAAGGCAAAATAGCCCCGCCCCCTGGCGGCCATGTTTTTTGACCAATCAACATGGCTTGAAGGAATCTGATAGAGGATCACCCAAGGAACATTTCTTCAAAATTATTTGAAAATCGGCCTGACACTTTTGGAGAAGAAGATTTTTTAAGTTTGCACTATAGCCATATAAGGCAAAATAGCCCCACCACCCCTGGCGGCCATGTTTTTCGACCAATCAACATGGCTTGAAGGAATCTGATAGGGGATCACCCAAGGAACATTTCTACAAAATTATTTGAAAATCGGCCCGACACTTTCGGAGGAGAAGATTTTTTAAGTTTTCACTATAGCCATATAAGGCAACATAGCCCCGCCCCCCCCCCCCCCCCCTGGCGGCCATGTTTTTCGACCAATCAACATGGCTTGAAGGAATATGATAGAGGGTCATCTAAGGAACATTTCTACAAAATTATTTGAAAATCTGCCAACCAGTTTGGGAGAAGAAGAATTTTGAAGTTTTTTCTGTTTCGTTGCCATGGAAACCAGAATTTTGCATGGATCCCAAAAAATTGAAGGAATTCTGGTGAGGTCATTGAGAGGATGCTTTCTGTGAAGTTTCATCCAAATTAACCCACTGGTTACTGAGGAGAAGAAGTTGACGCACGACGGACGACGGACGACGCACGACGGACGCCGGACAAAAGGCGATCACAATAACTCACCTTGAGCAAAGCTCAGGTGAGCTAAAAACAGCATCAATTTTGCTGGAATTCATGGAGTTCAGTTTCGGTGTTTTGGGAATCAGCCATGATCCGGTCAATAAACTTAGAGAATTACTGCAAAAATGTGATGAAATTTGTGACTTTGAGCGGTTTGAACATTTGCAGTGCCACATTATGAATGATGTGTTTTCGGGATTGTGCTATCTTCACAAAAGAAATATTGTTCATAGAGACTTAAAACCAGAAAATATTCTAGGTTCGAACAATCAGTGTTGATGTCATAAAGGAAGTTACGGTGATAATCTGTATGCAAAGGTTTATAGAAATAATGTCTTCAACAAACCAAATGTAACTTAACAATCTTGCTAAATATATCCAAAAAGCTATGTCGGTTAGAAAAAATACCCTTGATGATATTGCTGTTTTATAACGTTTATTAACATTAAATTGTTTGCATGTGTATGTTATTTTGTGTATTAATATATTATGTCTGTCTTTGCCATATAATTGTTGCGTAAATGGCCAAAGGCAAAACTAATGCTGATTGGCATTACATATGAATAAATAAATGCATGTTATTGGCCTTAAATTCTTGGTAGAGCGCTCGAATTAAACGGCGTCTAACTGTTAACAATATCGATCTGTATACAGTTATTACGAGAGAGACAAACAGTTACCTTGATTCCTGAGAATATCGAGTCCCTTTCAGTCCACTTCCTAAAAAAACCAGTGATGATGTTATAGGAGAAGTAACGGTGGTGATCGTTATTGGGTTGGTACCCTCTTGGTAGAACGACGGCAGCAATAACGTTTTCTTATTGTATTCAATGATTATCATAAATTATCCATTTAATTTGATAAACAGAATAACATTGAAAAGAAATAATAAGTAATTAGTGAAGACTATCGAGTCACTTGTAGTCATTTGCACACATTATATAAATGAAACGAAGTTTATGCAAACGCCCTTATAAGAAAATGCTATTAAAATTGAATGAATTTGTCGCCCATCTGATGTCAAACAATGCATTGTAATGGATAATTGACATGTCATTTAACATACTTGAAGACAAGCATAGAGTGTTTCCAAATCTGCCGTTAATTATGACATAAATTTTAAGACAAATAGACTGCCTTTGATTGATGGCTTGTTTTTCTCCAATAAAAGGTAATAGCAAACAAAACAAGAGGGCCATGATGGCCCTTGAATCGCTCACCTGATTTTTTATTTTTTTTCACTTTAGCTATATAAGCCTCGCCCCCTGGCAGCCATAGTTTCCGACCAATCAACTTGGCTTGAAGGAATCTGATAGAGGGTCACCCTAGGAACATTTCTACAAAATTATTTGAAAATCGGCCAGATACTTTTGGAGGAGAAGATTTTTTAAGTTTTCACTATAGCCATATAATGCAAAATAGCCTCAGCCCCCTGGCGGCCATGTTTTTCGACCAATCAACATTGCTTGAAGGAATCTGATAGAGGGTCACCCAAGGAACATTTCTACAAAATTATTTGAAAATCGGCCTGACACTTATGGAGGAGAAGATTTTTTAAGTTTTCATTATAGCCATAAAAGGCAAAATAGCCCCGCCCCCTGGCGGCCATGTTTTTTGACCAATCAACATGGCTTGAAGGAATCTGATAGAGGATCACCCAAGGAACATTTCTACAAAATTATTTGAAAATCGGCCTGACACTTTTGGAGGAGAAGATTTTTTAAGTTTGCACTATAGCCATATAAGGCAAAATAGACCCGCCCCCCCCCTGGCGGCCATGTTTTTCGACCAATCAACATGGCTTGAAGGAATCTGATAGAGGGTCACCCAAGGAACATTTCTACAAAATTATTTGAAAATCGGCCTTACACTTTCGGAGGAGAAGATTTTTTAAGTTTTCACTATAGCCATATAAGGCAAAATAGCCCCGCCCCCCCCCCCTGGCGGCCATGTTTTTCGACCAATCAACACGGCTTGAAGGAATCTGATAGAGGGTCATCCAAGGAACATTTCTACAAAAGTATTTGAAAATCTGCCAACCAATTCAGGAGGAGAAGAATTTTGAAGTTTTTTCAGTTTCGTTGCCATGGAAACCAGAATTTTGCATGGATCCCAAAAATTTGAAGGAATTCTGGTGAGGTCATTGAGAGGATGCTTTCTGTGAAGTTTCATCCAAATTGACCCACTGGTTACTGACGAGAAGAAGTTGACGGACGACGCACGACGCACGACGGACGACGGACGCCGGACAAAAGGCGATCACAATAACTCACCTTGAGCAAAGCTCACGTGAGCTAAAAACGTTATGACTATCGTATTTATTAAGTTTTCTGAACTAGTCTTTCTTGTAGATAAACCTTTTATTTCGATTTGTAAGTGTACACGCCCTGTATCAGATATTACTTTATTAATATTATCCTTGTAATTAATGAAAATAATAAGATTGAATAGAAACAAATCTTGTTCCGTTCCGTTCCGCAAAATATAATTATCCTAGGGGATAACTATATTTTGCGGAACGGAACGGAACAACTTTATGTAAATGTATATTAAACATAATCTGAAATTTGAAAATGTGTATAATCTAGTAATAATGTGTCATTTAACATTCTAGAAATAGACTGCCTTTGATTGATGGTTGGCTTTCATCAATTCAAGGTAATAGTAAACTATATATTGTGACTGTCGTATGCATTAAGTTTTTCTAAACTTCACACTTACTTGTGGGTATTCTGCAAGTTTGAAGAATTGAAATTATATTAATTATAATTGAAAATTATCGAGTCACTAATATTCCGCGTCTTAGAGAAATCAGTGTCATGAAACATGTTACGGTGATGATCGTTGTTTGGCTGGAACCCGCAACCTTCTGGTAGACGACGGCGGCAAAGAGTATTCGTATTGTATTCAATGATTATCATGAATTATCCATATAATTTGATGAACAAAACGACATTAAAAAGACAAAACTGTAAGTTATTTGTGAAGATTATCGAGTCACTGGCAGTCACGTACAGTCCGCTTCCTAAAACCGCCGGTACTGATGTCATAAGAGAAGTAACGGTGGTGATCGTTGTCGGGCCGGAACCAGCAACATTTGGTAAAACGGCAGACTCTTAAATCTAAGCGTATAGATTTGTATACACTAAGTATATAAATATAGGATCCATCATGAGTTTTCTTAAATGAGTCTAGAAAAAGACGGTTATTAACCGAGCCTCTTGGTAAACGAAACAAGACAAAATTTATTTCATTTCTTTACGTTCTGTGTGTGAGTTTCATCATTCGACAGCTTATGTTTACAAGACTTTATATATATCCGGTACATCATATAAGGTTGCTCTGGAAAGTGTCTAAAAGGTCGTGGAAAGGCGTGTCCTGTTTGTATCGAAAAAAGTCCAATTATCCTGAAACAAAAGATTCATTAACGTGACATTGAAATTTCAACCACTTCTCAATTAAAACAGTTAATAAGAATTATGATCATCCTGTATTGCTAACATGAAATCTATAATTGTATTTGTGTAAGTAGGAAGGAACATTTGTGTAAAATTTGTTTTTGCCACTAGGACAGTGGTTTAAAATAATTCATTTATTTTTTCTTCTATTATTAGCTCTGGCAGCCATCTTGTGCAGTCGAGCAGACGGGTTTTTACAATTTTAGGTCAGGGCAACCAAAGGAACAGCCCTGTAAAATTATTTTGAAACTGGTTCAAGCAAAAGTGTGCCAAAATATATTTAAATCCGTTGACTCCTATGTGTTGGGACAAGTAGATTTTCAAAGTTTTCACTACATAAAAATATATTGAAAATAAACCCCGATTCCTGGATGCCATGTTTTTCAATGAAATGATTTTTTTTTCAAATCAGGCCACAGCTTTCAGGGCCACCTGGAAATTATTGAGAGGATGCTTCCTACAAAGTTTCAACCAAATTGACCAAGTGGTTAGGGAGAAGAAGTCGTTTAAAGAAAAAGTTAACGCACGCACGCACAGACGCACGACGGACAATTCGCCATGATATAAGCTCGACTGGCTGAAACAGTGGAGATAAAAATCGTTAATCCGGAAGATTCGCAATCCGGATTTTTTTTCTCTGGTAACCAAAGTGTCCTGTCCGGATTAACGAGGTTCGACTGTAAATGAAAGTAAGTGAAAAAAAATAAAAATAGATATATATATACTTGAGACAATATTTAAGGGAACCCCCAAAATCAAGTAGAAAAAAGCAAAACTTCAATGGCATAAGGAATGTTTATACGCAAAGGGGATCAGTATCTGGTCCATGCCCCGCGAGCATTGATGCATGCACGACACCTTCTGGGCATGCTAGCAATTGTGCGACAGATTATCTCCCTTGGTATCTGTCGCCATTCCTCTTGTAATGTCCGGCCAAGCTCTTGCTAATTGTTGCAACGCTGGGGACCTAAAACATCCCAAATGTGCTCAATCGGCAACATATCGGGGGATTTGGCTGGCCAAGGCAGTGCTATCACACCTTGCTTTCTCAGAAAGTCGACGTCAACACGGGCTCGGTGTGGGCGTGCGTTGTCGTCCTGGAACTCGTAGTTCACACCAATACGCTGGGCAAATGGAACAACAACTGGACGTAAAATTTCATCAGTGTAACTTTGGCCGGTCAAGTTACCTTGTAGGATCATTAATTCCGTCCTTTGGTCGTACGTGATGCCCGCCCAGACCATGATACTGCCACCCCATACCTATCTTACTGCAGGACTGTTGCAGGATGGTACATCTCCTCAACCGTCCTCCAAACACGTTTTCGACCATCGGTGAAGTTGAAACAGAATCGTGATTCGTCGGAAAACATCGTGTATCACCAATGACGCTGTTGCAGCCCTATATGACGTTGTGCCCACTGATTCCTAAGGCGTTTGTGTGCCCTTGTCAGACACATACCTTTGAATGGACGTGTTGTTTTAAGCCCCACCTCACGAAGTCTGTTATGAACTGTTGACTTAGAAAGTCAAATTCTAGTGGCACCCCTGAATGCATCCTTCAATTCTGGCGCCGAAAAGAATCGGTTTATTAATGCAATGGTGCGCAGATACCGATCCTGCCGAGGAGTTGTCTTTTTAGGCCCCCCCCCCCCCTCCCATCCCTAATCTTGACCCGCCCGTCTGTCGATATCGTGAGACCAGTCGCGAAATTACACTTTTGGATCTACCAAAGTGTCTAGCAATTGAGTTCTCGGATTGCCCAGCTTCCAACATGCCAACTACGCGCAATTTCTCATTATCCGTCATGTACACTTCAGACATTTTTCTTCTTTGCACTTGCCAAATAAACCTTTCAGTTGCGTTGTCAATCGGCAAGTGTGAGAAGCTACAGTTTGTAACCTTGAATGACACGATATGTACGAGAAATGTGTGAATTTTGACCATCCTTATTACAAGCTTTCAATACCTACGCCCGCTTTTAAAACAGGTTTGAATGTTCACGTACTCTGAGAAGTCAAGGGGTTCCCTTAAATATTGTCCCTAGTATATTATTTATGTCACTTTGATAAAATGTGAAAAGTTAACAAAATGTTACCATTGTATTTCATTCTTCTATTGGTAACAGTGACAACATTTCAGAGGAAATCAAGTCCTGCCCTCTGACAGCTATGTATTTCAATTGATTGTTAAAGGGTCATCTAAGGAACACTTGCGAAAAATAATTATTCAAACAATTCAGTAATTTTTGACAAGATGATTAAAGTTTCAGCACTTTTTTAGATGCCACAAAGATGATTCAAAGTTCTACTAGGAATTAAATGCTGTGAAGACCACCTAAGACACGTTCCTATGAGATATTCAGATATTGGTTGATTGAGAATGTATATTGTTTTATGGCGCATCGACAGCTAAGGTCATTTAGCGCGCAATTAAATTTATTTATTCATGATCCCTGGGTAAACAAACCAGTACTAGGCTAGAAAATGTGCCTTGCCCAAGGGCACTCCACCATGACCGAATTGCCGCGACTGGGGATCGAACCAGGGACACCCTGTTTCGAAATCCCCGACGTAACCACTCGACCACAGCGGATTCCTGGGTGGTTGATTGAGAAGTTGCTTGTATGTAAATATGAACAGACAGACAGACGCCGCCAGGTGGTGAGTGATCACAATAAGTCATCCGCTCTTTGTGCTCAGGTGAGCTAAAAACAATTACACTTTCAAAAAAATCTGCAATTAATATGAATCAGTTAAAGCGTTAAAGCTACTGAAATCCAGATGGCCCCTAAAAAAATAAAAAAAATAAAAACCTCGAATTCGCCTTAAAATGTTATTTTTTATGTAATCCGTGTCAAAAATGTATTTTTTTATCAATAAAGAGAACTTCAGTCGTTTTTAATTTTCCCGATGAGGGGGTTTCCTATTTAAAAATCTTTATCGCGTTAGTAGAATTTGCGATAGAAAAGGTAACGAAAACAACAAAATCTCAACGATAATAGGGGTATTTAATACGTCAGCTATTATATTTTAATACCACAAACACAAAAATAACAATGATTTGTTTTAAATTGGATTTTTTTTTTCGACATATCGGCATCTGGAGTTCAGTAGCTTTAAGTTTTGATCTCTGCTATCGTGCTCAACTGAGAACCATGGCTCAGTTTGAGGAATGAGTAAGGAAAACTTAATACCAATCACTAATGGTAATGTTTTGACTATTTGCAGCCAAAGTCATTCTATAACAAGGAATCGGTGGAACCGAATGATGCTCCCCAGAAGGGCTTGACAGAAGGGCTTTGTCAAGTGATAAAATGCATTGTCTGATAGAACTACCTTTAACTTGAGATCATACCTATTTACATAATACAGACTTACTTCATTAAGAGAAAATAATAGAAACAAGGGAGTTAATTTGTATTATTTATTATAGAGTTATGGTTCCTGTGTAATGCACTTCCTCTCTTTAATATATATCTACATTTCAAGTTTCATCAGAATATCTTTCGTACTTTTGGAGTTATGGTCCTGACAGTGAAACATAAAGTCTAAAAAGGGAGATAACTTTAAAGTTATTCACTATAAGTTATGGTTCTTGTGTAATGCACTTCCTCTCTTTAATATCTGTTTACATTCAAGTATCATCGAAATATCTTTAGTACTTTTCGAGTTATGGTCCAGACATGTAAATATAGTCTAACAAGGGAGATAATTAGAAAATTATTCACTATAAATTATGCACTCTCTCTTATTGATATGTATGTATACTTTAAGTTTCATTAAAATATATTCAGTACTTTGGTCCTGAAATTGAAATATAAAGTTTAACTAGAAATATCACTGAAGATGATGAATACCCCCAGCTGGTGCCTGACAATATACATATGTATGATAAATCCAAGGGGCCATAACTCATTAAAAAATTATTCCAGTGCAACACACTCACAATATGCACAACTAGGCTTGGTATCAATCATTCTTGTGAAGTTATATTAAATTCTGATGAAGGGTTGCTGAGAAAGTGTTCACAAGAAATGTCCAGACCAACGGACCAACAGACTGACCGACAAACCAACCGACAAGGGTGACTCCTATATAGCCCCCATATACTACGTATCTGGGGGTATAACAAGGGAGATAACTTGAACATTATTCACTATTAGTTATGGTTCTTGTTTAATGCACTTCCTTTCTTTAATATCTGTATACATTTCAAGATTAATCAAAATATCTTAAGTATTTTTCGAGTTATGGTCCTGACATGGAAATATAAAGTCTAACAAGGGAGATAAATTATTCACCATAAAGTTATGGTTCTTGTATTATACACTCTCTGTTATTGATATGTATGTATATTTCAAGTTTCATTGAAATATAGTCAGTACTTTTAGATTTATACTCAATGCAAATAAAGTGTGACGGACAGGTCGTGACGGATGGACAAAGCAACAACTATATTATCAGCTCTCCCAAAAGAGTTTGGGGAGCATAAAAATAATACGGTTTCAATTTCTGTGATTAACTTAGGACTTCCCCATACCAGCCAGATTTCAAAACTAACATAGCAAACATTAGTATTAAACCCTTTCCAACAAATACCAAATCTGCATCAGACGACTTTGAAAACATAGCGACAAAACCCTGAACAATTTCCATAAAAGATGGCCTAATTGTTAAATTAAGTTGAAAACATTGTGGCCAAATTATGAGCAATTTTACCTTTGGCCACATCGTTTTCAAACATCGTCTTTTACTATTGCGTCAAAAATGAAAATGCGTCTGCAGGAAGGGAAGGGTTAACAACTTTGTCGAACCTTTTTCTACATACAGATGCATCTGCAGCAGCAATTATTTAAAACTATCAAGGAACAAACAAGAGGCCCAAGAGGGCCAATATCGCTCCACAGCCAAAACTCCGAACAGCCCTGCCCCCTGGCAGCCATGTTTTTCAACCAATCAACATGGCTTAAAGAAATTTGATAGAGGGTCACACAAAGAGCATTTCTACAAAATTATTTGAAAATCGGCCTGACACTTTCGGAGAAGAAGATTTTTTAAGTTTTATCTACAGCCATATAAGGCAAAATAGCTCCACCCTCTGGCGTCCATGTTTTTCAACCAATCAACATGGCTTGAAGGAATCTGGTAGAAGGTCACCCAATGAACATTTCTACAAAATTATTTCAAAATCGGCTGAACATTTTTGGAGGAGAAGATTTTTTAAGATTTCACTATAGCCATATAAGGCAAAATAGCCCCGCCCCCCCTGGCGGCCATGTTTTTCGACCAATCAACATTTCTTGAAGGAATCTAATAAAGGGTCACCCAAGGAACATTTGTACAAAATGATTTGAAAATCGGCCCGATACTTTCGGAGAAGAAGATTTATTAAGTTTTCACTATTTTTTTCTTTCGGTTGCCATGGATGGATAAAAAAAAATTGAAGGAATTTAGTAGAAGATATTGAGAGGATGCTTCCTACAAAGTTTCAACCAAATTGGCCAAGTGGTTAGGGAGAAGAAGTTGTTTAAAGAAAAAGTTAACGCACGCACAGACGCACGACGGACAATTCGCCATGACATAAGCTCGACTGGCTTTCAGCCAGTGGAGCTAAAAATTAAACAATTAATTGCAATTAATTATTTCTTTTCAGCTGTATTCAATAATTATGCTTCCATTTATAAAGACTTTCCAATGATTTGCCTTGATGTATTCAAAGATTCAGATTTGTTGCATGTAGGAAAGGGCTAAAATATGAAAAATTAAACAGAAGATTACTACCTTCACTTTTCCTTTGACTTGTGCCATCAGTTGTCAGGTTGCTAGGCGAGGATTGTTTTCCGGTGATCGTCTGTGACTCACCACCAAGTTTATTCGAAATATGGTGTGGACTATTAGTGGAGATAGGAAAGGGCTTTTTAACAAAGTGTGTTTTAGTCTTTAGGCAAATGTCTGGCACATGGGTGATGTTCTTCTCAATGAGTTTCCTGGAAAAATGGAGGCCCAATTTATTTTGATGCCAACAACTTATGATGTCCAAAAAGCTTATCTTTGAGTTCATTGTGAGAAAAGGAGACATTTCTCAACAAGCATTGTCTACTTTTCAAACAAAGTTTTCTGCTCTAAATCTAAATTACATGTCTATTTTTAAGATGTCAATAATTTCACTGAAATGTTTTCAAAGCAGGCAACTCAAAATATATATTTTATAAACAAAACATATCTCTGTATAGAATGTGCTTTGACATGTCCTAAGCATAAGTTTTTTAACCCTTTCCCTCATATAGACGCTTTCTGACGTCTCTGCAGCAGACAGCACAAAAGAAGAAATTACTCAAAACAAGCAATTTCTCCTTTTGCCACAATGTTTTACATTTCTAGTCATAGGTAATCCATTCAATTACACAGATTTTATAGTTTTTGACAAAATATGTTCACCATGACAGAAATATTCCTGTTCACATAAATATGATGTTCTTTTCTGTCAAAATAAGTATACCCTGCTGAGATTTATGTTTTTCTTTTAAGAGCCAATAGGTAGCAAATCAACACTAGGACTACTGTGTTCAATTCTCCTTTCTAGTGAACTTGATGCATATTACATGACATACATGGCAAAGGACCTGTAACATAGAGCTAAAAGGCATCAGCATGACTGTGCTGGAAAAAGTGAAGGCAGCTGAACAGGACTTATACCGATGACAAAGTGTGGTGAAAGTCCAGTGCCCAATCAAGGAGGGGGTTCGTGCTAATTCTTACACTGTTTTGAATATTCTAATTTGGTGTTGTATTTCTCAGGGGGCTTCGATAACCAGATGACACAATGAAATAATGCTTAACAGACTGTTAAGAGATGCAGGCAGATTTTGAAATAAGGTCACAAAGCCAAGAAGGCAGGAGCTGAACGACATGGCCAAAATTTATAAACAATGACATTGTATTGTTTTGATCAGTCCATTTATGTTTTCATCTTTTTGTGTAGAGCCCTTGCAGCTAATTCCTAACTTATACAAGATGGCTTTTCGCTGTATCACTGCCATGACCTGAAATTGGCCAAATTGCTTCACCGTTTCCAACATATAGATGCTTTAAGACGCTTCTACAGCAGACGACTATTTATATTAAAAACATTGTGAGAAAAGGAACAAGAGGCCCATGAGGGCCTATGCTCTACTGGCATGGATCTTGAAGGCATTATTGTGACACTCCAAATTAAGACTGTATTGTGTTAACAAGCTCTATTATAGCAATTTTGACAATTTCAAGGGCCGTAATCCAGTCATGCATGGGCGGATCTGGCTGGTTTAAGAAAGGAACCGAGCTCTCATGGATATCTAACTACTGTATAAGTTTGATTGAGATACAATAAAAAATAAAGACTGTATTGTGTTAACAAGCTCTATTATAGCAATTTTGACAATTTCAAGGGCCATAATCCAGTCATGCATGGGCGGATCTGGCTGGTTTAAGAAAGGAACCGTGCTCTCATGGACATCTAACTACTGTATAAGTATGATTGAGATACAATAAAAAATAAAGACTGTATTGTGTTAACAAGTTCTATTATAGCAATTTTGACAATTGCAAGGGCCATAATCCAGTCATGCATGGGCGGATCTGGCTGGTTTAAAAAAGGAACCAAGCTCTCATAGATATCTAACTACTGTTTAAGTTTGATTGAGATACAATAAAAAATAAAGACTGTATTGTGTTAACAAGCTCTATTATAGCAATTTTGACAATTTCAAGGGCCATAATCCAGTCATGCATGGGCGGATCTGGCTGGTTTAAGTTAAGGAACCGAGCTCTCATAGACATCTAACTACTGTATAAGTTTAAATTGAGATACAATAAAAAATAAAGACTGTATTGTGTTAACAAGCTCTATTATAGCAATTTGACAATTTCAAGGGCCATAATCCAGTCAAGCATGGGCGGATCTGGCTGGTTTAAGAAAGGAACCGAGCTGTCATGGATATATAATTACTGTATAAGTTTGATTGAGATACAATGAAAAATAAAGACTGTATCGTGTTAACGAGTAATTGTTTACAAACGCACGCACTCACGGACGGACGCACGCACGGACAACGGACGAATCGCCACGACATAAGCCCTTCTGGCCTCTGGCCAGTAGAGCTAAAAATCATTTTAAATCAAGCAATTTATCCTTTTGCCACAATATTATCAATATGTTTTAGTAATGATACCTTCATTTATAGAGATTTTCTATGTTTTTGACTACATCTTTTCAAAGTCATCTGCTGCAGATTTGCTGTATATGGTTAAAGCGTTTAAAAGAGAAAAAGGTGTTTTAAGATAGTGTCGACAAAGCCGACGTAACAAAACAGACACAGAGCTATAACATTAGGTGAACAAATAAAATGACTTCCAATACATACAAGACATCGCCAATGGTGAAGGATTCCACATCAAACACAGCACCAAGTAAATCACCCGAACAGTGAACAACTCTCGGGTCTTCTGCGTCGTACAGACGTCGAGATCTAATGTAGATCTTAAGAAAATTACAAATCTGAAGGGAAAGTAAAAAAATTGTCAAGGTCATTCACAACTGTATATTCAGGGTTTGGAGATACCGTTACTGATGTAGCTTACTTAATAAGCCGTCTTGTAATATTTTACACGATTTTAACCTTTTACATAATACAGACGCAACTTGAATCCTCTGCAGCAGACAACTTTTAAAAACTAAGTGACAAAAGGAGAAATGGCTCATGATGAGTAATTTCTTCTTTTGTCACAATGGTTTCAGCTCTACTCAATTATCAAATTTTCATTTACAGAAATTATCCACACTTGTGCCAAGTCATTTTCGAGGTCTCCAGTTGCAGTTGTGTTGTATGCGGGAAATAGTTAAAAGAAGTCTGCTTTGCAGATAGTTTTTAAATCAATTTTTTGTATAAGGAACTTTTGATAGAGAGTTGATAGAGAGTTGACAACATTGTGGCAATAGGAAAAATTGCTCATCATAAGAAAGTTTTTCCTTATGTCACAATATTTTCAGGTCATCTGCAGGAGCTGGATAATGCATCAAAATGAGTATGCATGTAAATTCCTTTACATTATAACCTTCATCATGGGTAACTTTAGTTTTTCATACATAACCTTTTCTCTGTCTTCATACGTAAATGATCTTATCTCATTTTTTTCAATTCTTATTTTCCATTAATTACAAATTCTAAGGAATAATCTCTACAAGATATATCTGCAATACAAATACCGTTGGTTTCTGTATAACAACGAACCATTAGCTGTAAATGGTGATATAGCTGTCTTCCACAATGGGCTAACAATATATTTGGAAAAGCAGCCAGCTGCTTAGAAAGACTGTTGTCAAAGAGGGCCAGTATCGCTCAAAGGCCAAAAGGAAAAAATTAAAACTCCAAACAGCTTTGCTTCCTGAAGGCCATGTTTTTTTACCAACCACCAAGGCTTAAAGGAATCTTGTATAGTGTTACCCATGGAATATTTCTGCAGCATAATTTGAAAATTGGCTCGACACTTTAGGAGGAGAAGATTTTATAAGTTTTCACTATAACCATATAAGGCAAAAAAGTCCCACCCTCTGGCGCATATATTTCAACCAATCAACACGACAACATGGAACATTTCTACAAAATTATTTGAATATCTGTCTGACACTTTCGTAGAAGAAGATTTTTTAAGTTTTCTCTATAGCCATAAAAGGCAACATAGCCTTGCCTTCTGGCAGCAATGTTTTTTGACCAATCAACATGGCTTGAAGGAATCTGATAGAGGGTCACCCAAGGAACATTTCTACAAAATGATTTGAAAATCGGCTTAACACTTTCGGATAAGAAGATTTTTTAAGTTTTCACTATGGCCATATAAGGCGAAATAGCCCCGCCCCGTGTAGCCCTGTTTTTCGACCAAACAACATGGCTTGAAGGAATTTGATAGAGGCCTAGTAATATTTCTACAAAATTATTTGAAATTCGGCTGAAGTCTATGGAGGAGAAGATTTTTCAAGTTTTCACTATAGCCATATAAGGCAAAAAAGCCCTGCCCCCTGGCGGCAATGTTTTTCAACCAATCAACATTTCTTGAAGGAATCTAATATATAAAGGGTCACCCAAGGAAAAATTCTACAAAATTATTTGAAAATCCGCCCAACACTTTCGGAGAAAAAGATTTTTTAAGTTTTCACTATTTCTTTTTTATTTTAGTTGCCAAGGGAACCAAAGGTTTGGATGGATCACAAAAAATTGAAAGAATTTCGGAGAGGACATTGAGAGAATGCTTCCTATGAAGTTTCAACAGAGTTGGCCAAGTGGTTAGGGAGGAGAAGTTGTTTGAAGGAAAAAGTTAACGCACACACGCACAACAGACAATTCTCACTCGACCTTCGTTTCGTAAGATATCGATTTTTTTCAACGCTACTTGTAGTGCAATACAAACCCTTTTATCGCGATCCAACAACATAATATTCTGTTTATATTTACCTCTTTCCTTGTAAAAATTTCTCCCGTAGCCCCTGACTTTCTGATTATTTCTAAAAATAAAGGTTTTGGTCGAACCTGAAATAAAAACAAAGTGAAAGTCTGGGTTAATAACTTTGATCTAAATGTAGTTTAATGATATTTACGCTTTCCCGCATACAATAAATCAGTTGAAAAACATTGTGGCAAAAACATCTGCTGCAGATAATATGTCAAAATGGACTTTTGCCACTATGATTTCAAAAGTCATGTATCTATATGTGGGTGAAGGAGTTTAAACAACCAATCATGAATTAAACACCTTAAGTCTATGTGGAAAAGCAGCAAGTTGCTTTGGAAGATTGTTGTGTGGAGTACTGGTGTGAGAAACAAGGAAACAAATGAGAAGGTGAACTGGCCACCGTAATATGACTGAGAAATTGTTTAAACAAGAGGCCCAAGAGGGCCAGTATCGCTCCACAGCCAAATCTCCAAACAGCCCTGCCCCCTAGTGGCCATGTTTTTCAACCAATCAACATTGCTTGAAGGAATCTGATAAAGGGTCACCCAAAGAACATTCCTAGAAAACTAAGAAATCGGCCTGACACTTTCGGAGGAGAAGATTTTTTAAGTGTTATCTATAGCTATATAAGGCAAAATAGCCCCGCCCTCTGGTGGCCATGTTTTTTTACCAATTAACAATGCTTGAAGGAATCTGATACAGGGTCACCCAAGGAACATTTTCACAAACTTATTTGAAAATTGGCTGAACACTTTTGGAGGAGAAGATTTTTTTGATTTTTTCACTATAGTCATATGAGGCAAAATAGCCCCACCCTTTGGCGGCCATGCTTTTCTACCAATCAACATGGCTTGAAGGAATCTGATAGAGGGTCACCAAAGGAACATTTATACAGATTATTTCAAAATCGGCCTGACACTTTTGGAGAAGAAGAATGTTTAAGTTTTCACTATAGCCATTTAAGGCAAAATAGCCCCACCCCCTGGCGGTTATGTTTTTCGACCAATCAACATTTCTTGAAAGAATCTAATAAAGGGTCACCCAAGGAACATTTGTACAAAATTAATTGAAAATCGACCCGTCACTTTCGGAGAAGAAGATTTTTAAGTTCTCTCTTTAGCCGTATAAGGCAAAATAGCCCCGCCCTCTGGCGGCCATGCTTTTTAACCAATCAACATGGCTTGAAGGAATCTGATAGAAGGTCACCCAAGGAACATTTCTACAAAATTATTTGAAAATCTGCTCAACACTTTCAGAGAAGAAGATTTTTTAAGTTTTCACTATTTTTTTTCTTTTGGTTGCCAGAATTTTGAATGGGAAAAAAAACAAGAGGCCCAAGAGGGCCAGTATCGCTCCACGTCCATAAGGCAAAAATCAAATCTCCAAACAGCCCTGCCCCTTAGTGGCCATATTTTTTACCAACCACCATGGCTTAAAGGAATCTTGTAGAGTGTCACCCAAGGAATGTTTCTGCAAAATTATTTGAAAATCGGCCTGACACTTTCGGAGGAGAGGATATTTTAAGTTTTCACCACAGCCATATAAGGCAAAATAGCCCCACCCCATGGCGGCCATATTTTTCAACCAATCAACATGGCTTGAAGGAATCTGATAGAGGGTCACCCAAAGAACATTTCTACAAAATTATTTGAAAATCAGCTCAACACTTTCGGAGAAGAAGATTTTTAAATTTTCACTATGGTCATATATAGCAAAATAGCCCCGCCCTCTGGCGGCCATATTTTTCGACCAATGAACATGGCTTGAAGGAATCTGATAGAGGGTCACCCAATGAACATTTTTGCAAAATTATTTGAAAATCGGCTGAACACTTTCGGAGTAGAAGATTTTTTAAGTTTACACTATAGCTATATAAGGCAAAATAGTCCCGACCCTGGCGGCCATGTTTTTCCACCAATCAACATTTCTTGATGGAATCTAATAAAAGGTCACCCAAGGAACATTTCTACAAAATTATTTGAAAATCAGCCTGACACTTTCGGAGGAGAATTTTTTTTAAGTTCTCTCTTTAGCCGTATAAGGCAAAATAGCCCCGCCCTCTGGCGGCCATGTTTTTTAACCAATCAACATGGCTTAAAGGAATCTGATAGAGGGTCACCCAAGAAACATTTCTACAAAATTATTTGAAAATCTGCTCTACACTTTCAGAGAAGAAGATTTTTTAAGTTTTCACTATGGTCATATAAGGCAAAATAGTCCCGCCCTCTGGCGACCATGTTTTTCGACCAATGAACATTTCTTGAAGGAATCTAATAAAGGGTCACCCAAGGAACATTTCTACAAAATTATTTAAAAATCAGCCTGACACTTTCGGAGGTGAAGATTTTTTTAATTCTCTCTTTAGCCGTATAAGGCAAAATAGCCCCGCCCTCCGGCGGCCATGTTTTTTTACCAATCAACCTGGCTTGAAGGAATCTGATAGAGAGTCACCCAAGGAACATTTCTACAAAATTATTTGAAAATCTGCTCAACACTTTCAGAGAAGAAGATTTGTTAAGTTTTCACTATGGTCATATAAGGCAAAATAGCCCCGCCCTCTGGCGACCATGTTTTTCGACCAATCAACATTTCTTGAAGGAATCTAATAAAGGGTCACCCAAGGAACATTTCTACAAAATTATTTGAAAATCGGCCAGAAACTTTCAGAGAAGAAGATTTTTTAAGTTTTCACTATTTTTTTCTTTTGCTTGCCATGGAAACCAGAATTATGGATGGATAAAACAAAATTGAAGGACTTTAAGAGAGGATGCTTCCTATGAAGTTTCAACCAAATTGGCCAAGTGGTTAGTGAGAAGAAGTCGTTTAAAGGAAAAAGTTAACGCACGCACGCATGCACGCACGCGCGCACGCACGCACGCACGCACGACGGACAATTCGCCATGACATAAGCTCGACTGGCTTTCAGCCAGTGGAGCTAAAGATTGAAGGAATTTAGAAGAGGACATTGAGAGGATGCTTCCTACAAAGTTTCAACCAAATTGGCCAAGTGGTTAGGGAGAAGAAGTCGTTTAAAGGAAAAAGTTAACGCACGCACGCACAGACGCACAGAGGACAATTCGACATGACATAAGCTTGACCCAGTGGAGCTAAAAACAGCGTTAAACCCAAATTAATCAATTAAACATCAGATCCAATTTTTTAAAGATTGCTTGGTAACCTTTAATTACCCCAGTATTTCAGGGTCCAACGACATGCTTTGAATTGTAGAAATCACTAAATTTAATGCAACAGCCTAAAATCTGTGGCACAAATTACTTGACAAGCAGACTTATAATGAAACTGAAAGTACTGAAAGTACTGCCGGAAGGTGATTTTAGAGGGATGTCAGACAGGTGCAGCTGGGATAATGAATTGTATGCAAGGTATGAACAGATCATGGCTAGGAACTATGGATAATAAGAATCGAGAGCAAATATATGCGGGAAAATAATAGAATGAAAAAAAAGAATCTTAATTTTGATGCAGTTTTGGAATCTATAAAAAGAATAACATGTTAATTAAACAAATATATTAGGAACATATAATAGGAAAACACAAACACTCATTGTTAAGTTCATACTTTTAGTACTTTTATACTGTATAATTTCGGAAGAACAATGAATGTATATTGTTTTATGGCGCATCGACAGCTAAGGTCATTTAGCGCGCAATTAAATGTTATTATTCATGAATCCTGGGTAAACAAACCAGTACTAGGCTAGAAAATGTGCCTTGCCCAAGGGCACTCCACCATGATCGAATTGCCGCGACTGGGGATCGAACCAGGGACACCCTGTTTCGAAATCCCCGACGCTAACCACTCGACCACATTCGGAAGAACACCTACATCAGTAGAGTAAAATAATAATAAACAAGAGCTGTCGGAGGACAGCGCGCTCGATTATTCCATCGCTTTTTAAGTTACTGGGATATGGAGTCCTAAAAGGGCCATAACTTGCATAAAAAGCTGGATCAAGTTATCGTACTTGATTGCTTATATAAGTGTGATAGTTAAACAGAGCTGTTTAAAGTTTAAATGCAAAGCATTAAGTAGTTACTAAGATATGGTCTCTTAATGTTGATGCATGCAAAACTTTAACTAGAATTTATAGTTGTCAAAAAAGGGCCATTATTTGCATAAAATGCAGGTTAGAGTTATTTAACTTGAAATCAACATAGGTGTGATGGTTGGGTGGGTTGTATAAAGTTTCAAATCAATGCATCAAGTAAATACTAGGATATAGACACATCATAAAGACAGATATATGTATTAGAGATATGTTAAATAATTGAACAATAGGCGAAGAAGTCATTTTCTTTAACTCGTACACAGACGATTTTCTATACGTCTGTAAAAGGACAAATCTAGATAGATAGATATTCTTTATTTCGTCCAAAGAGCATATTACACGATTTTCAAAGCATATCGACACATCAGATATAAACAGATCTATAACTGAAAGTAAATTTAAAATAGTGTAACAATAGGAGAATATGCTCGTTCATGAAACAAATCTATGTTAGCCACTGTCTATCAAAATAGCTTTCACAAGTGAACACATGCTATGAATTAACGTATACAAATGTTATGAATGAAAGTATGAAAAAATGAGTTCATTTAACATTTGCAACAATGCTCATTAAACTGGGTTTGTATGGGAATAACACGTAGAACCTGAACGTAATGTTTTCTTTTTACATGAAATCATAATAAAGTATAGGTATGTCCTCAATTTAAATCAATTCTCACATTACAAGTGTTATAAACTTTGAATAATATCATGACATCCAACGATGATCAGATCTGTTTAGAACTAGTTTTATGTGTATTACGCGTCAAGTGTGGATTCAAACACTTCCAAATATAAGACAATTAAAAACAATTAGATGTTCCGATAAAATATGATTGATTGAAATGTTTTGTTTAAAAGGAGCCAATGCATATTAAAACCAAAGGCTTCTTTACCACAACATTTTGTTACAGGAGCTGCAATATCTAAAGAGGCAAAATGTGAGGGTGTTTATCCAGTATGCATGAGTTCGATTTTACCATACAAATTCAGGAATAATTTCAACACCTTTCTCCTATTCCCCGGTAGATCATTCGTTAGCAACACAGGCAGTTGTGAGTTTGTATCTAAACTCGGCCAACATTCTTTCCGTCGTTTGACAAAAGTCAGTATGACAGGAGTCATTCAACTTTCACCAATGGACTAACATTCTATGTGGAAAAGCAGCCAGTTGCTTTGAAAGAGTGTTGTGTGGATTACTTGTGTGAGAAAGTCAGGAAACACATGAATTTGTGAATCGGCCGCCGTGATATGACTGAACAATTGTTGAAAACGGCGTTAAATCCCAATCAATCAATCTTTTCTATATAATCATTCTGTAGTTTACAATTCCCCTTAATCCCCTAATCGTATTTAGTATAGTAGGTGTTCGGGGAACACACCATTTGTGCAGTACCAGATAATTGACACTTCCCCCTTGCAAACAACTACTGACAACATTGTGACGAAACATATAAAAAATTACCAAGGTTCTGCATTAAACTACTTTCAAAGATGAGCATAACAAATCATCAACTTAATATAAGAAACCTGCAGCAGATTGTTTTCCTTTTCCCACATCATTTCAATTAGTAAATATATATATATACAAGAGAAAGTTGATGCAAGGCATCAATGTCGCCGAAAAAGACTGCATTGATTTATTTTTTAACACACATGTATTCTTGACTTTCATTAGTCTAAACATACACATAATGTTTTCATTAAGGACTAATTCCAGGATTTTTGAACTTCCACATACAAATTTCAGGATTTCTTTTGGTCAGGATTTTGGATTTTGTGTTTTTGTCAATAAAACCACAACAAATACAGTTTGGAATTTAAATCTACATGCAATAAAAAGCTATTTAACCCTTTCAATGTCTGAAAGAAAAATGAAAACCTTTAAACGTTTAAAACATTGAGAAAAGACATGAACTTCCTCCGTTTTAATAATAATTATAATAAGTATTTCATAGATGTTAAAATTTATCCTCATATGTTTAACAAGTAGAACACACTTGAAACACCATATCAGCTAAATTGTTTATCTAAACCATTGATGCATACAAAATATGTATGGCGCAGTTGCAAGTCCCATTACGATTTAAAAGGTGGCAGTATGAAATTAATTGGGTGCGAAAGAGCAGATTTTCTTTATTTCTAAAATTGTTTATCAGAGTTTGTTCTTTTCCTAATTTGTTTCAAGCCAAATACTCATTTAATATCACATATATTCAATCATTTAAGTGTGTAGTATTAGCTATCTATCTGTAATATTAGGTATTTGAGCATTCTTTCGAAATGTTGATCTCGTGTCAAGATCGAGTCGAGATCGAAGACATTTTAAAAGTGAATAAAAAATCAGGCAAAGCTTTAATGCATGTTTTATTCCACTGCATTCGAGAGAAAAAAGGCATTTCTATATTATCGTTATTTCTCCTACATTCGGCCCATGCA
Organism: Serripes groenlandicus; assembly: GCA_031761405.1. Lineage (NCBI taxonomy): Eukaryota > Metazoa > Mollusca > Bivalvia > Cardiida > Cardiidae > Serripes > Serripes groenlandicus. The sequence continues at coordinate 637,862 of JASEVX010000075.1, forward strand.
CTCGTTTCGTGATGTATAAGAAATAAATTTAAAGAGCGACATTTTTTTTGGTCTGCATAACCCGTCAATGTCATGGAAGCCCCTTTACTAAGTTTACATTTTACTTCCGGTTACTTCCCTTTATATTTTGTCAACATGAAACTAGATCAGTAAATTCAGGAGAAAGCGTTTCGACGTTCACGACTGTATTCTTCATTCAACTGATTGTACATGATGAAAACACGTTAAGTATGAGTTTACATTGATTGTTTGCGAACTACATTGACTAGCTTATGTATGAAAAGATCATATAGTTTTTAGAGAGAATGTGAGTAAAGGGCATATTCCATTTGTGTCATGTTCAATGCCATAGGAAGACCGATTATTATTACATAATAATCACCTTCCAAAAATTACAATATTTTAGAGTGATCTTTGAAAATATCTCACCGGGAAAATTAAAAGTATAATTTTAACACAGAGTTGAAAACATTGAGGGAATAGAAGAAATTACTTTTTTCAAAAGTCAACTTATGCAAGAGGCATATTCAAGGTTGTGTCTATACATGTATTAGGGAAACGGTTATAAATACTGCAGTCTTTCAAACCAGCATTAATGCAGAGCATGAGGGTAAACAACATCAACTATCAACCGCAACCAGAAGGTTTTTAAGACAAACCATTGTAAGTTCAGGTTTTCTTTCTTGATCTGGAACTGTTCTGTTCACAACTGTGCATCCACATAAGCTTTTTAGAAAGTTCTATCAACTTTTGTAAATTCTGATATATGTCAGTAGCTATTTAAGTCACCTACATGTATAGACTACAGTAGATATTGACTTACGCCAGTGAGTGTAGTAAAATTGAGTTGAGTTGTAAAACTGCTTGAATTTGTACCAACCTTACTGGCTCGGGCACAGACAACTTTTGGGAGAAGTTCAGCCTGTGTATCTACACAAGCTTGTTAGAAAGTTTTGTGTAGATTATGATATATGTCAGTAACTATTTAATTAAGTCACCTACAGACTACAGTAGTCAATAACCCATGTCTAGTAAATTAAGGTATTAGGAGCCTAATGAAAACCTCCTTTTGAAACTCTTCAATTGTAATGCTTTAGCCTATGTTGTTAAGCACAGGACTACAAATCTTTTGAGGGTTTCAAAGGTAGTGGTTCGAATCCAACCAGAAGCACACATTTTTTTTTCTTTTTTTCTTCTTTGTGTTCATTAGCTAACAATTTTTGCAGAGGTTTATATTGTATTTTCATTAAAAAGCAATTAAATACATTTTTACACATAAATATTAGCTTCTTTGAAGATTTTATTACTTGCAGTCACGGCTGAAATAGGTGGTTGGGATTTTCAAACTCTATTTTTTTAAAAATGAGATGGTAAAACATTTTCATTTTTTGGCATAATGTTCCCAAAAGGTTAAAGATAATTATTAATAAAGAACAGGTCATGAGTATTTCTAGAACTTGTTCATTTTGCTTTTAAAGGTCGATGTTCCAATTTTACGCGGTCTGTTTAAAACAGTATGTTAAAATTGTAATACCATATGGCTATTTAAGTACAGTTTGATTATGTTTGTTGGTGATGTGATCAATAATGTATTATTTCTGAAAGCAAATCTATTTCTTGTTACTTTGATACCAAATTATTACCAAGATGTTGAAAAATAAATGAAATAAAGGATTTTCTTGTCTCTCGGGTGATGTCGTTTTTATCGAAAATTCTGAAATAGGGGTAGGGTAATTCAAATTAAAATAAAATTGTTATTTGACGGTAAATTTCTTTTAAATTTTGTTTTTGAATCCAGGAAATGATACACATTAAGAAATTATCAAGCTGATCATACTTTGAAATGATGCCCATAAGGCTCCTAATACCTTAACTAACCCTTTTACACATACAGATCTGTTTTTGGATGCCTCTGCAACAGACAACTTTTGACAACATTGTAGCAAAAGGAGAAATTGCTCATAATTTATACAGCATAGTTTTGCAAAGATGTTTTCAAAATAGTCTGCTGCAGATCTGTTGTATATGGGAAAGGGATAAAATTGTAAGTATATATCATATCGCTGAGTATGGTTGGTGGAATTCAAGGCTGCTGGGATCTGGATAAGAAGAGAATTTCACATTTCCAAAACCTTATACGACCTTCAAACCATCAGTGAGACAATTCTTATGACTACCCACAACATAGGATTTATATTAGTCTTATGAGAGATGATGTTGTGAAAAGACCAGTTTCCTCTGAGCCTGGATAAGTTACTTACAAGTGGTATTCCAACAGTATATTCCTCCTCTACAAGATAATACGTTGGTTGATGGGATGGCCTGACTGATTCCATGTTGATTATTGATATACCACTTATAGACTGCAACGAAACGATCATTAATATTAAATTATCAATCATATTATAAATTGTTTACCCTTTCCAAGTCATGCAGAAGTATTTTGACAAACGAAGAACGAGCAAATTTCTACTGTTTCCACCATGTTCAGAGATTTTTTTTCATTCTATAGATGGAACCGTTAAACGGACCCATTCACAATTACAAATGGTACTTCACAAATTTTTGACAGGGTCCAACAGATCTGTTCACAATTCTGGCCATATACCATAATTTTAACTTTTTACCTTAATTAACCCTTTCCCTCATACGACAATTCTGCAGCCGACGAATTTGAACAGTTTTTGTCAAAGCATGGAAAATCTATAGCTATATAAGGCAAAATAGCCCCCCCCCCCCCCCCACCCCTGGGCCCCTGTCAGCCATGTATTTCGACCAATCAACATGGCTTCAAGGAATCTGATAGAGGGTCACCTAAAGGAACAATTTCTACAAAATTATTTGAAAATCGGCCTGACACCTTTGGAGGAGAAGATTTTTTAATTTTTAACTATAGCCATATAAGGCGAATAGCCCGCACCCCCCCTGGCGGCCATGTTTTTCAACCAATCAACATGGCTTCAAGGAATCTGATAGACTGCCAACCAGTTTGGGAGAAGAAGAATTTTGAAGTTTTTTTCGTTTCATTGCTATGGAAACCAGAATTCTGCATGGATCCCAACATTTTGAAGGAATTCTGGTGAGGCCCTTGAAAGGATGCTTTCTGTGAAGTTTCATCTTAATTGACCCACTGGTTACTGAGGAGAAAAAGTTGACGGACGACGCACGACGGACAAAATGCGATAACAATAACTCACCTTGAGCAAAGCTCAGGTGAGCTAAAAATAGCGATGCTATTTTTCGAAATTTCCCTTGTACCGGTGTCGTATAGTATTATGACCCCCGCGGTAAAATGACCCGCGGGTCATTTCCCAACTATTGTAAAATGACCCCCCTATTTTTTTGTCTTATTCCTTTATTAATGTAGTATTTGCGATAATTTAGTGCAAAATAAACTGTATGAAAACATAATATAGTGCGACAAGCCAGTCAATTATGATGATCTTAAAATAATTACAGTGTGTGTGCGGGGGGGGGGGGGGGGGGGGTCACTTTACCATGGCCATAGTAAAATGACCTCCCTATTCATCTTTTACTATTTCATTGTACTATTAATAATTACAAAGTCAATAATTAACTGTGTTGAATTTAAATTAAGTCTTATCGGTTAATTATAATAAAAAGAAAAAGGAATTGGGAGAGGGGTCACTTTACCATGGCCATAGTAAAATGACCCCCCTGTTTTTATCATCTCATATGACTTAATTGTACATTCTATAATTACAAAGTCAATAATAAACTGTATTGAATTGGGAGGGGGGTCACTTTACCATGGCCATAGTAAAATGACCCCCCTATTTTTTTCATCTAATAGTATTTCATTGTACTATTTATAAATACTAAGTCAATAATACTATAATAAACTGTATTGATTTAAAATTAAATTAAAACATAAAAGAAAAGGAATTAGGAGAGGGGTCACTTTACCATGGCATGGTAAAGTGACCCCCCCCTCCTAATTCCTTTTCTTTTATGTTTTAATTTAATTTTAAATCAATACAGTTTACGGCCTTACACTTTCGGAGAAGAAGAATTCTCAAGTTTTCACTATAGCCATTTAAGGCTAAATAGCCCCGCCCCCTGGCGGCCATGTTTTTCGACCAATCAACATTTCTTGAAATAATCTAATAAAGGGTCACCCAAGGAACATTTGTACAAAATTATTTGAAAATCAGCCCGCCACTTTCGGAGAAGAAGATTTTTAAAGTTTTTATTATAGCCATTTAAGGCAAAATAGCCCCGCCCCCTGGCGGCCATGTTTTTTGACCAATCAACATTTCTTGAAGGAATCTAATAAAGGGTCACCCAAGGAACATTTGTACAACATTATTTGAAAATCGGCATAACACTTTCGGAGAAGAAGATTTTTTAAGTTTTCATTATTATATTTGTTGGTTGCCATGAAAACCAGAATTATGAATGGATCAAAAACATTTGAAGGAATTTAGTATAGGACATTGAGAGGATGCTTCCTACAAAGTTTCAACCAAATTGGCCAAGTGGTTAGGGAGAAGAAGTCGTTTAAAGAAAAAGTTAACGCACAGACGCACGACGGACAATTCGCCATGACATAAGCTCGACTGGCTTTCAGCCAGTGGAGCTAAAAATGTGGCTTCCGGAGTGCTAACAAGATTTTCCTTAAATTTGACCTAGTGACCTAGTTTTTGACCGGACATAACCCAGTTTCAAACTTGGCCTAGAGAGCACTAAGACAGACATTCTGACAAAGTTTTAACATTCTCAAGCCAAAACAAGATTTTCCTTAAATTTGACCTAGTGACCTAGTTTTTGACCGGACATAACATTCTGACAAAGTTTTAACATTCTCAAGCCAAAACAAGATTTTCCTTAAATTTGACCTAGTGACCTAGTTTTTGACCGGACATAACCCAGTTTCAAACTTGGCCTAGAGAGCACTAAGACAGACATTCTGACAAAGTTTTAACATTCTCAAGCCAAAAATGTGGCTTCCAGAGTGTTAACAAGATTTTCCTTAAATTTGACCTAGTGACCTAGTTTTTAACCAGGCATTACCCAGTTTCAAACTTGGCCTATATATCACTAAGACAAACATTCTGGCAACGTTTTAACATTCTCAAGCCAAAAATGTGGCTTCCGGAGTGTTAACAAGATTTTCCTTACATTTGACCTAGTGACCTAGTTTTTGACCAGACATGACCCAGTTTCAAACTTGGCCTAGATATAACTTAGACAAACATTCTGAAAAAGTTTCAACATGCTCAAGCCAAAAATGTAGCTTCCAGAGTGTTAACAAGAATTTCCTTAAATTTGACCTAGTGACCTAGTTTTTGACCGGACATGACCCAGGTTCGAACTTGGCCTAGATATAACTTAGACAAACATTCTGAAAAAGTTTCAACATTCTCAAGCCAAAAATGTGGCTTCCAGAGTGTTAACAAGATTTTCCTTAAATTTGACCTAGTGACCTAGTTTTTGACCAAACATAACCCAGTTACGAACTTGTCCAAGATTTTATCGAGATGAAGGTTCTGATAAACTTTCATGAAGATTGGATTCAAAATGTTGCCTCTATAGTGTTAACAAGCAAATGTTGACGACGGACGATGAATGACGGACGACGAACGACGGACAAAAGGCGATCACAAAAAACCACCTTGAGCACTTTGTGCTAAGGTGAGCTAAAAAAGGAATTGGGATGGGTGGGTGGGGGGGGGGGGGGTGTTAATTTACCATGGCCATAATAATATGACCCCCCCTCCCCCCTATTTTTTTCATCTTATATGAATTGATTGTACTATTTACAATTACAAAGTCAATAATAAACTTTATTATATAACCTATAAATAGACGCCTTTTCATTGACTAAAAAGTATTTTTTTAGAAAAAATATCGAGCGATATTCACCGTTTTTTTCTGATATTCACCAGTTTTATAAATAGTAACAGGGGAAGACCGGGGAATCCCATGAGCCGCCTATTAATATCCTTTATCCGTACGCTACGGAATTTTCCGAGGCGCGTTCCGAATGACCACGGAAACTTCCGAAGCTCGTTCGGATGATCATGACAATATTATATAAATATGGCATGGCTTCCGGTGTGACAGTACATATTGTCAACATGAGGAAAATACTGTTAGCCGAGGCGAAGCCGAGGTTAAACTGTATTTACCCGAATGTTGACAATATGTACTGTCACACTGGAAGCCATGCCATATTTATTTTATTATAGCGAACAAAATTACACGTTTATTCAATTTATTCTGTACCTTTGTAGGGGAGGTGAACATGGGTAGATCTACTACAATGTAACACACACATATGAATATACCGGTTAACAGTATACTGTTACATGGCACGCGCGTCTAAAAAGTGACGTTATTGTTTGAAATGACGTCATGCACGTGCATAACCCACATTTTAACGCACGTGCCATATAACAGTATACTGTTAACCGATCAAAAACGTACTGTTATCATGAGACAGTAAGAAATTGCCCATAATGAGTATATGAGAATTTAACATTACAAAGTCACGTGAGGTATAATAAGATAAATTGAGGGTTATATAATAAAACAGTTATGGGCTTTTCAGCTGTTATACATGATGTTGATATGCACCAAAACAATCATTATTGAATTTTTTGGTGCATATCACATCATGTATAACAGCTGAAAAGTCCATAATTGTATAGTATTGATTTAAAATTAGGTCTTATCTGTGAATTATAACATAATAAAGGGAATTGGGAGGGGGGGGGGGGGGGGGTGTGGGGTCACTTAACTTAAACTATGGTCATAGTAAAATGACCCCCCCCCCCCCCCCCCCCACACACACACACCTATGTTTTATATCATCTTATAATAATAAACTGTATTGATTTAAATTTAGGTCTTATCTGTGAATTATAATTTAAACAAGAGGGCCATGATGGCCCTAGATCGCTCACCTGAATTATGCAATGTGATTTCTAATGCCAATTATTCTGACAAAGAACTCTTTGTGACCCATGATATTTGAACATGGACTAGATAGCATAAAGACAAATATTCTGAAACTTGCTCAAAGTAAAAATATGCAGCCTCCAGATTGCCCTTCAATTTTGCCTAATGACCCAGTTTTTGACCCATATTCAAACTTGACCAACATTCTGATAAAGTGTTAACATGTTCAAGTTAAAAATGTAGCCTCCAGAGTGTTAACAAGATTTCCCTTTAATTTGACCTAGTGACCTAGTTTTTGACCTCATATGGCCAAGTTGATGGATATGAATGTTCTGATTAACTTTCATGAAGATCGGATGCAAAATGTAGCATGTAGTGTTAACAAGGCAGTTGTTGACGACGCAGGACAAACAGACATCAGATAAAATGTATTCAAAAGACCAATTAATAGTTGGGTTAATAATTCCCGGCTGTACATCTTCCATGGACTTGTACAATTTTCCATGGAAAATGCATGGAAGTCCATGGACATAGCATGGAATTCCATGGAAAAATGGTTTTATTCCATGGAATTTTGACTTCCATGGAATATGTCCATGGAAAAGCGAGTTGTTTTCCATGGACATTAAGAAAGTTGTCCATGGAAAGCAAGAAAGTATCCACGGATAGTTCAGACCAGCATGTAAAATTGTCCATGGACAGACAAAACCAACATGGAAATGTTTTTCCATGGACAGTTCTATGATAAGAAAAAAAAAAGAAAAAAAAAATAATATAGACATGTGTGTATTCAAATTAAATCCCATGACATCAGGAATCATAATCTGCACTTAATTTGAAAACATAAAAAAAAAAGATCTAATACTAATAATAATAAGATCTAATTTTGATCTTGACCTTGAATAAAGCTTATTGTGGAATGCACTCTAGAGGCGCTTCATCTCAATACGGTGAAAATTTGTGGCGAGTTATGTCAAAAGCCTTCAAAAAGTTCAAATTTTATTGAACAGAAACAAAATATTGTCGTATAACCTTTGACCTTAATTACGACCTTGACCTTGATGCAAAGCGGTTGCAATATGCGATCTGCACACCGTCTCAGTGTTGATAACATTTGTGGCGAGTTATTTTTAAATCCTTCAAGCGGTTCAAAAGTTATTGAGCAGACACAAATTATAGTCATATAACCTTTGATCTCTAATTGCGACCTTGACCTTAAACCAAAGTAGTTGTAACATGCGCTCTGCACATAGAATCAGTGTTGATAACATTTGTGGTGAATTATTTCAAAATCCTTCAAGCAGTTCAAAAGTTATTTAGCGGACACAAATTATAGTCATATGACCTTTGATCTCTAATTGCGATCTTGACCTTGGACCAAAATGGTTGTAACATGCACATAGAATCAGTAAGGTGAACATTTGTGGTGAATTATTTCAAAATCATTCAAGCAGTTCAAAAGTTATTGAGCCGACACGAAATATAGTCATATGACCTTTGACCTGTAAATGTGACCTTGACCTTGAACCAAAGTGGTTGTAACATGCGCTCTGCGCCTCGTCTCATAATGGTCAACATTTGTGGCGAATATATGATATATTTCATAATCCCTCAATCCTTAAACTTATTTTATCCCTGCAAAAAATGTTATAAAATCATAGTCCGTAAAATGACCTACACTGGGAAAAGTTAATTCAAATAAAAGGTCGACCACTTTGAAGTTCCCAAAATGACATGGCACCTGGTCTTATGTAATAATTTATTCTGTGACACCTGGGGTGAAATGAACTTCCTAATCTTTTATTGTTGGATTAATCCAACTTACATTTGCATTGTCTAAGAATATAAAAAGAAGGGATAGATATTTTCACAGAGTAGAAACAAAAATGTTTAAAAAAGATACATTACGATATTTTCAAAAGCTGACTGCTACAACTTGGTGTTGAGTCCATAAAATTCATGTGTAGTTTTCTCTCAATCCATAAAAAGAAATGACGTAAATCCTTTGTCTCTAAAATATGTAGATTGAGCCACGTCAAATAAAAACAACCCACCTTATAAAGCAATGATTGTTGTGATCAAATTTCATACTTCAAGTGTCAGTTTTTTGTTATGTCATTGTTCCTTTCCGGGGAAAGCAAAGCTCCTTGTGTGATTCAGGGTGAGTGTATTAAATTAATTGAACAACCCTGGTGTGACTAAATGGCAAAAACTGAAGAATCTGATCAGACTGAGCAGAGACTGGAAGGTCGTTTTTATATGTCGTGGCTATTTTATAGGGAGAAAAAAATGCTTTCTGCACAACTTTCCCGCGTAAATGATTTACGGAAAAAAGTTCACTTAAATTATTTGACCCTTAGTCATTTGCAGACAGATTTCGACACAAATGCAGCAACTTCTTTTGATAGCGTTGTGACAAAAGGAGAAACTGCGCAATTTCTCATTTTACTACGATGTTTTCAAATCAATTTATTCTATACACTTTTATTTGTGGAGGTTTGCAACAGTTTACCAAGATGTTGTCAACATCGACTGCTCCAGATTTGTATATAAAAAGGGTTGAGACACACGCATTCTGTTGTCAAAATCGTCTGCTCCAGTTTTGTTTATAAAAAGGGTTTAGACACGCATTCTGTTTGACAATACAATTTATCCTAAATATATATGTCATAATATTGAAATACAAATAATTTTCTCTTAGCAATTAGTCTTTGACGGAGTATTTTAACATCAAAATCTTCAGCAAATGTTCTGCCTCTGCCTAGTTCAGAATGATCAGTTCCACATTTCCTACAGAGTTAATCCCGTCCTCTTGATTTTGTGAACTGATTCACACAGAGTTTATGTACAGGATGTAAACAACAAGGTGCCATTACAGCTTATCAATTTAAAGAAAATAAATTAGATTAAATGAAACTGCAGTATGTTATTTTTTTTCTTTTCAAAGTTACTTTTAAAAAGAAGAAGCAGTTTTTAGTGAAAAGCTTTGATTTAGCAATAATATCTGGCAATTGTAATGATATCAAGATTTTTTTTATTGTGCTCCTTTACAGAGTCTCCTAGAAATAATTGAGAGTGATGGATTCCAGAACACAATATCCATGGACAAATCTGTGTTTTTTTCCATGGAAAATCGGTTCCAATACTCCATGGAAAAAAATTCCATGCAGGTTTTCCATGGAACTTGTCTATGGAATCTGGTTCCAATACTCCATGGAAAAAAATCCATGCAGGTTTTCCATGGAAACCATGGAAAGTGTCCATGGAAATAGTAGACAATATCCATGGACAAATCTGTGTTTTTTCCATGGAAAATCGGTTCCAATACTCCATGGAAAATTTTCCATGCAGCTTTTCCATGGAATCCATGGTAAATGTACAGCCGGAATTTGCAAGGTATTACGGTATACACATATCTTCCTCAAATATTTTCAATATTTTATATCAGGCATAAGAGGGGTTTTGCATGCTCTAAAATCCTTATTTGACCATCTCACCTACGTTGTGGGTACTCAAAAGAAGCATGTCAGTGAGACAATACTTTTGAGTACCCACAACATAGGGTTTGCTTTAATAATAAGATAGAAATTGTGGGATAGAAAGCTGAACTTCGATCAGAAAAACAGTTAAATAATGCATAACTCATGATAAATTATGAAACATTTGAATTGGAAAGCAAATATCTACACGGTAACACCGTTTATTAATAACTCAAACTACATGCAGACGCATTTGCATTCAACAGCTTTTTAAAATCACTGGGGCAAAAGGAGATATTGCTCGCGATCAATTTCTCTTTTTGCCACAGTGTGTTCCACCCTTACTCATCATGCGTTTAGAATGATGTATCATACTGTTGTCTGCAGCAGATTTGTCTTATGTGAGAAATTATAAACACTTTTCCACTAATATATAATTTGAAGCAGAGAGCTTTAAAGAAACATTCAGTCAAATTAAAAGAAAACTCTATAAATGATTGAAAAAAAATGAATATATATAAGTTGGAAACATTGTTGCAAGCAATTTCTTCTTTAGCTTTAACCCTTTCCCAACTGCAGATGCATTTCTGCGCATCTGCAGCAGACAACTTATGAAAGTATTTAGGCCAAAAAGTGAAATCCCCCCTTTGGCCACAATGTTTTCAACTTTATTTAACAACTAAACTATCTTATTATGGAGATTTTTCAGGTTTTTGTCACCATATTTTCAAATATTTTCTGTCATGCAAGGAAAATTCAACACATCTCAACAATTTTTTTAAAAATCAGAATTAAAGAAAATGTAGTTATACCTCTTTTTGTTACAACACTATCAAAAGAAATCTGCTGCAAGTGCGTCAAAATACATGTGAAAATGTGAAATCTATTAAGACTTTTATTTTCCGTAAAACAAAAATGAGCTACGTCATTATAAAAGAGTGTTCAGTTAAGTCACATGCTAATAGGATCGTAAACTTGACATCTATTTATATGGGTGTTTTTCATTTGTCGTGGCTCAATCTTTGCAGCTGGGGGATATGATGACGTCATTTTCTTTGAAGTTTACCGCAGTGAGCCCTGTTGAATTATGTCATCTTTTCACAAGTAAAATGGATTATTCCAAGCACCAATAATTAGGAAGAGTCCAAACCATAAATGGGTGACTCTTAACAAAAATTCTCCTCTTTAAATTACACAGTTTTAAAAGAAATCACCGCTTTTCATAGGTTTTTGACATATACGGTAGCTATAGTAACTGGGTGAGTTATTTATAAAAAGGTAGCAGGCTTAAATCCAAGATTTACGGAGACACTTTGGAACAGTTAGCTCAATTTGCCACCATTGTCTTGCAAGTGGGAAGGAGCCATTGACTAGGAACGAACAACCTTTTAAAGAAAAAATAACTGGATACTAAGGACACATCATAGTTTTTGCTTTTCTGTGTGGTTTTTTTTTCGACCAAAAAATAAAATTCCGGAAATGTAATACGACACTTTATATCCCTGGCTGTTCGTAAAACATATTATTAAAAAAAAAGGCCTTAGTAAGAAAATGTTCTATATATGAAGGTATAGTTATTGAATAGGGTTGAAAACATTGTGCCAAAGTGGAAAATTTCAGAGCATTGAATGTTTTTTAATGTCCTCTGCATGCCCCAAAGATGTCATAAAGTGTGTATGTGGAAAAGGGTAAGACCATCTCTCACAATTTTATTTCTAAATATTGAGCAACATAATGTTAACCATTTCCCTCAAAGATACCTGCAGCATGAAGCCTTTTGAAAACATAGTGACAAAAGAAAAAATTGGTCAAAACGAGCAAAACTCTAGAGCCTTTTGCCAAATGTTTTCCACTCTTACTTATAGGTTATCTATTCAATTTATAAAAGAGATTTTCTATTTTTAGACAAAATATCTTAACCCTTTCCCTCATATAGAAACGTGCAATTTCTCCTTTTGCCACAAAGTTTTCAACTTTTAGTCATAGGTTATCCATTTAATTGTAGAGATTTTCTATGTTATGACAAAGAATCTGCTGCAGAATTGTCTCATGAGGGAAAGGGTTAAAAGTTATCTGCTGCAGAATTGTCGTGTGAGAGGAAGGTTTAATAAACTGAGCATATTTCTTCTCGTAATTCATCTCATATTGGTTCACTATTTAAGAAGTTCTTCTTCTTTTTATTTTGAATGGGTAAACATATGATCAATATCCATGCTGTGATTATAAACATGGTAAGAAGGGTAAACAATAGTCTGGAGTTCCTTCACCCTTATTACTGTTACTATCATAGGAAGTCGGGAACCAGACTAGGTAAACAATTGAAAAAGTGCACCGAAGCACTTATTGGTATTCTTTCGTGTTGTGATATTCAAGATGGAAACACATCCTAAAGTAGGTACTATATTTAACAAATTGAAAATTGTGTCTGTCTGGAAAAAGTAGATTAGCATAAACATATTGGACGGTGAACAAAATTGTTGTTACTTTGGTATTTATTAATTATTAATTGCTATCCCTTATACAATAGTAGGAATCCGCTGTGGTCGAGTGGTTAGCGTCGGGGATTTCGAAACCGAGTGTCCCGGGTTCGATCCCCTGTCGCGGCACTACGGTCATGGTGGAGTGCCCTTGGGCAAGGCACATTTTCTAGCCTAGTACTGGTTTGTTTACCCATCATGAATAATTAAATTTAATTGCGCGCTAAATGACCTTAGCTGTCGATGCGCCATAAAACAATATACATTCATTCATTATACAATAGTAACGAAATCTGCAGCAGACGACTTTGCAAATATCTAGACAAGTTATGTCACTTTATGGGGCTTTAAAATTAAATTCATGCTTCAAGCTTTTACCTTGCTGATAGCTCAAAAACCTTTCACTAATTCAAATAAAATGTGTTACACTTGTTGCTTGGTGTCTATAAATCACATATCCCTTGCTGTAATAGTTATTTATCCTTTTTTTTACTAAGAAAAGAAAACAGACGAGTACACAGCGCTCATGTATTAGGGTATGACAGTTGAGGCTTTATAATTAGTTGAGCAACAAAGGACCATTATGGTCAATGTTTTCAAAGTCGTCTGCTACATTTTGTTGTATGTCAGAAAAGGTTAAAAGATTCCTTCTATAGATGCTCTCTTGTACCTATGCAGAATTCGGCCATTTGAAAACATAGTGACAAATCGAGGGCTTGGTGTGATACAGTTGTAACTAACATTAGTATTTTTAAACCAAATGTTATCACCTCGCCGCACCATTACGTCTTTATAAGCGTTACATAATTTGCCTTGGTAATCAATGGAAATTCAGGTGCCATTGCTCGTTCTGATCCCTCGAAATGTATAGAAATAGAAATTGCACAAAACGATAGAGACCTTCTGTTTTTCGACAAAATATGTTCAAAGTCGTCTGCTGCAGAGTTGTTGTATGAGGGAAAGGGTTAAATGAGATAACCTGTTAACACCTATGGCACTACATCATAATTGCTTTTGAAGTATCTATCCAAATATAGACACTTTTTGACACGTCTGCAGAAGAAGACTAATTTTTTGTTGCAATAGAAAGGATATCCATTCAATTATAGAGGTTTTCTAAAAGAATTTACAAAAAATGTTCAAAGTCGTCTGCTGCAGAATTGTTGTATAAGGGAAAGGGTTAATGACAACTCAGAGGCTCTAAAGCAAGACATATTTTGGCCGGATTGCTTTTAGCTTTAGTCTATAGATTGGTGATGTCCGTTCGTATGTCCGTCAACATTTGAGGTTTCGGGTTGAGGCAAAACATCAGCACTTAAAAGGGTTACAAACTTGAAACTTTGTCTGAAGGTAACCAGTAACAAGTGCTATTGATTTCTATGGTTACTTTGACCTTGACCTTTGTCGATTTTCAAAGTCAAATAGCCGACAATACGGCATCACCGTCTTCAGCGGTTTCTTGTGTTCTAAACGTCTGCAGAATTCTGTAAGAAAATATCCTTAAGACATTTGCATTATTAAACCTTATTTCTCAGAGAAGACAACTACAACATTGCATTTTATGTTAACGGCTAAATGACACCTAAAGCAAAACACTTTGTGGTCATAACTATGATAGCCAGTTGACCAACTTGCAGATGTTTTATTCATGTGCAAACACGCAACTGTTGATAACTTTTGAAACAATTTTGAGAATCTGCTCCTTTGTTAAATGTTTATTTCAGATTTGTCGATTTTGGGTAAGAAGAGAGCTCTTAAATGAGGTGCATTTTGCATGTTTTGAAATACGTTTGACTAAAAGAATTATCTCAATGATAGGATTCTTTTTTGAGTGCCCACAACATTGGTTGGATAAGAAATTGAATAGATTTGAAAACATTGTGGTAAACGGAGAAATCTCTCGTCACCTAATTGTGGAGATGGATCAACATGCATCTGTTGGGAAAGGATTGAATTAAAGTTGAAAGGATTAGTTGCCTTTGAAGCATTTGCAGGGTATTTTGTTAGTAGTTATGTGTTGTAATTGGTGTGAAAAGTTCTGACAAGGTAATGAAATTCTCTTTCCTGATATGATTGAGACATTGGTGAATAGTTGTTTTAACCCTTTCCCTCATATATAAACACTTGCTGACGCATCTGCAGCAGACAGCTTTTTGAAAACATTGTGACGAAAAACTGGAATCAAGCAATTTCTCCTATTTCCACATTGGTTATCTATTAAGTTATAGATATTTCCTATTTTTCTTTTTCACAATATGGTTTAAGTCTTCTGCGGCAGAATTGTTGTATGAGGGAAAGGGTTAAGAGTTCATAAGGCACCTCGCAGAGCCCCTGTCTATTCATGTTGCTTGTTCTTATTTAATCTTTGTTACAGCCTAATTATGATACTTAAATCAGTGTTTAGATGCAAAAAAATCTTCTGACAGAACAAATGTAACAGCCTGAAAATTGAGACTATTATTTTGATGCAATTAAAAACATAGTTGTGAAAGAGAAACTGTTAGATTTTTGAGAAAGTTCGCCTTCCCAAAATATTTTCAAAACTTGTCTGCACCAAAAGTCGTTCACATGTGGGAAATGTTTACCCCTTTCCCTTATTCCACAATTCTGCAACAGACAACATATTTTGTCAAAAAATAAAGAAAATCTCTTTAATTGAATGGACAATCTATGACTAAAAGTGGAAACTATAGGCAAAGGGAGAAATTGCCCGTTTTTAACGTTTCTTCTTTTGTGACTGTTTTCAAAAGCTGTCTGCTACAGACGCGCCAGAAAGCGTCTATATTAGGGTAAGGGCTTTATAAGTAACATTTCTGTAAATTGTTATGAAGAATTCGTGTTTTAGCCCTTTCCCTCACATAGATGCTTTCTGACGCCTCTGCAGCAGACGGCATTTGGAAAACAAAGTGACAAAATAATAAATTGCACAAAACGTGCAATTTCTCCTTCTGCCAAAATTTTTTCCCATTTTTGGCATAGGTTATCCATTCATTTTTTGAGATATTTTGTGTTTGACAAAATATCTTCGAAATCGTCTGCTGCAGAAATGTCGTATGAGGGAAAGGGTAAAAGGGTAAGACAGTTTCTCTGAGAAAGGAAAACAGGAAAGACGAATGTTTGACGCAAAGCGTCAAAGAGAAGCCGCAATATTTCGTTGTACATGTAGAAATAAGAAAACAGAACGTTTAAATGCACAAACATTATTACAATTTAAACTGTAGTCAGTTATGTTGATATCAATATTTCATTATTTAAAAATATAAATTGTATGTAGGATATTTAACCTGGCTGGTCTGTGTTTTAAGTGGAAAAAATAATTTAGAGTTAAACTGATCATGAAAAGTTACAAATTAAGACGAATACTTAAACATAATTGGACATGAGGTCATGATGAATTTAAATTTGTACCAAAGATCATCAACTATATGTATTGAACATAATTACTGATATGATATTGTTGTGTCAATTAATGCAGACACACAGGAAATCTGTTTTTGTTTTGTTTGGGCAAGTCATGAAAGTGGGTAAGGGTTAAACCACTTCCCACATAAACAAATCTGCAGCAGACAACTTTGAAATTATCAAGTACAAAATTAAAATATCTATCACATGATAGTATAATAATTTAAATGTATTCAAAATTATTGTGGTAAATGCATATCATGATTGTTCTTAATGAGCAAAATCTCCTTTTGCCACAATGATTTCAATGATGTTTAACCTGACATGCTTTGAAATAATCAAGCACAATTATAGATAATCTCTATAAAAGATAGTAAGATAATTGAAATTTGTTGTGGCAAATGGAGCAATTGCTCATTTTAAGAAATTTCACCCTTTACCACAAAGATTTCAAAAGTCACTTGCTTCAGAGGCTCAGAAATGGTATAAACCGTAAATGGAGAAAATTAAGCTCATTAAGACTAATTTCCCCTTTTGCCACAACACTATCAACAGTTGCTCATAGGGTTTATACTGTATGTGGTAAATGTTTAAAACCATAAATGGAGAAAATTAAGCTTATTATGACTAATTTCACCATTTGCCACAATTGTTTCAAAAGTTGTCTGCTGCAGAGGCTCATAAAGAGTATATACTGTATGTGGGAAAGGGTTAACACCGTAAATGGAGAAATCTAACCTAATTGTTTAGCTTTTTAACCTTTTGCCTCAATTATTTCTAAAGACCTCTGCTGCAGAAAGGGTTCAAACTCCTTTTTTAGGACAGGGTTATAACGGTAAATGGAGAAAAACAGCTTATTTTGAGCAATTATACCTTTTGCCACAATTATTTCAAAAGACGCTTGCTTCAGAGGCTCAGAAATAGTATATACATGTATGGTAGAAATGGTTAAAACCGTAAATGGAGAAAATTAAGCTCATTATGACTAATTTCCCCTTTTGCCACAACACTATCAAAAGTTGTCTGTTGCAGAGGCTCATATGGTTTATACTGTATATGGTAAAGGGTTAAAACCATAAATGGAGAAAATTAAGCTAACTATGATTAATTTCACCATTTGATGTGAGAAAGGGTTAACACCGTAAATGGAGAAAATTAACCTAATTTTTTATTTTTTTACCTTTTGTCTCAATGATTTCTAAAGTCGTCTGCTTCAGAAAGTGTTCAAAAACTCCTATATAGGACAGGGTTATAACCGTAAATGGAGAAAAAAACAGCTTATTTTGAGCAATTATACCTATTGCTACAATGATATAAAAGTCGCTTGCTTCAGAGGTTCAGAAATGGTATATACATGTATGGTGGAAATGGTTAAAACTATAAATGGAGAAAATTAAGCTCATTATGACTTATTTCCCCTTTTGCCACAACACTATCAAAAGTTGTCTGTTGCAAAGGCTCATAGGGTTTATACTGTATGTGGTAAAGGGTTATAAAAAACCATAAATGGAGAAAATTAAGCTAATTATGACTAATTTCACCATTTGCCACAATTATTTCAAAAGTTGTCTGATGCAGAGGCTCATTAAGAGTATATACTGTATGTGGGAAAGGGTTAACACCGTAAATAGAGAAAATTAACCTGATATTTGAGCGTTTTAACCTTTTGCCTCAATTATTTCTAAAGACGTCTGCTGCAGAAAGGGTTCAAACTCCTATATAGGACAGGAATATAACCGTAAATGGAGATAAACAGCTTATTTTGAGCAATTATACCTTTTGCTACAGTGATTTCAAAAGTCGCTTGCTTCGGAGGTTCAGAAATGGTATATACATGTATGGTGGAAATGGTTAAAACTGTAAATGGAGAAAATTAAGCTCATTATGACTAATTTCCCCTTTTGCCACAACACTATCAAAAAGTTGTCTGTTGCAAAGGCTCATAGGGTTTATACTGTATATATGTGGTAAAGGGTTATATAAAACCATAAATGGAGAAAATTAAACTAATTATGACTAATTTCACCATTTGCCAAAATTATTTCTCAAGTTGTCTTCTGCAGAGGCTCATACAGAATTATAGACTGTATGTTGGAAAGAGTAAAAACCGTAAATGGAGACAATTAACCTAATTTTTGAGCTTTTTAACCTTTTGCCTCAATGATTTCTAAAGACTCTGCTGCAGAAAGGGTTCCAACTCCTATATAGGACAGGGTTATAACCGTAAATGGAGACAAAACAGCCTATTTTGAGCAATTATACCTTTTACCACAATGATTTCAAAAGTCGCTTGCTTCAGAGGCTCAGGAATGATATAGACATGTATGGTGGAAATGGTTAAAACCGTAAATGAAGGAAATTAAGCTCATTATGACTAATTTCCTCTTTTGCCACAGCACTATTGAGAGTTGTCTGTTGTAGAAGCTCATAGGGTTTATACTGTATGTGGTAAATGGTTAAAACCATAAATGGAGAAAATTAAGCTAATTATGACTAATTTCACCATTTGCCACGATGATTTCATAAGTTGTCTGCTGCAGAGGCGAATACAGAGTAAAACCTTGAAAACAATCAGTTATTTTATCATAGACAATCGGGCTTTCGAGAAAATCACTCTTGTCAAACGGCTCTTATAAAGATTATAGACGACTGGATCACAGCTATAGACAAAAACGAAATTGTTGGCACTCTATTTCTTGACCTATCCAAGGCCTTTGATTTAGTTAACCATGATATATTACTGCAAAAACTTTCAATGTATGGGTTACATAATAATGCTATAGACTGGTTTAAGTCATATCTTAATACTAGAATTCAAAAGACATTTATCTCTGGAGAACAATCAACTCCCAGTAAAGTCGAAGCTGGCGTGCCTCAGGGTTCTGTCCTCGGGCCGATACTATTCTTGATCTACATTAATGATTTGCCCTTAGTTCTTTCCCATTCAGTTGCTGATATATTTGCAGACGACACAACACTGTCAACTCAAAGCAAGTCTCTCGACGTAGTTGTTTCCTCACTTACCAATGACTTATTACAAGTAGATCAATGGTGCCAACTTAATCACATGTCCGTTAACTCTGATAAATCAAAAGTAATGTTTATCAGTTCGAGACATAAAAATCGTGAGATTGCTAAAAATAATCCAGGAATTTCATATCATAACTCAGAAGTTAATTCTTGCTCAAGTGGTAAATTGCTAGGTATTACAGTTAATAACGTTCTTTCGTGGGGCGATCACATTGATACTGTAATAAAGAAATGTAATACATACCTCTATATGTTATCAAAAATCAAATTATTTCTCTCGAATGACAATCGTAAACGTTTTTATAATGCATACATACTTCCACACTTTGATTTGTGTTGTGTTATCTGGGGAAATTGCACAAATAATCTTGAAAACAAACTAGTGAAACTTCAGAAAAGGGCTGCCAGGATAATGCCTTGATTGTGATTTTACCACCCCTTCATCTTTAATGTTTGCTGAACTTAAATGGATGACATTTCCCGAACGAGTATATGTATAAAACATTACGTGGAAATGCCCCTGATTACCTAAAGAAATCATTTTCTTTTACATCTGATATTCATACAAGACTCTTACGTTCAGCAACTTCATTCCAGTTGTATACACCAAAACCTAACTTGGAAATATATCGAAATACATTTATATTTTCCGGTTCATCAGTCTGGAATTCCCTTCCTTCATATATTCAAAACTCAACGTCTATTCAGCATTTCAAATCCCAATATTTACGTTGGATAAACCAATCTTAATTCAATGATAATTGTAGTACAATTGTATTTCATAAAACTATGCACAATATTTAGATCTGTGGCTGTTCTACGATACAGCAGGGACACTATATTACATAATGTAATATAGTGTCCCTGGATACAGTAATAGACATATCAAGTTTAAGTCCATAATTATAATCGCATGTATATTGTAACATAGAGTAGTTCATATATAACACACGTTTGTTCATGTTTCGTTCCATTTTGTTTATGTGTGAGGCCCTCATGGAAGATTGACTTGCATACATGTACTATGTCAAATGAGTGTCCTCTATAAATAAAGCCTTTATTATTATTATTATTATTATTATTATTATACTGTAAGTTGGAAGGGTTCAAACCATAAATGGAGAAAATTAAGCTAATTATGACTAAGTTCACCATTTGCCACAAGTAATGCGGCTTCCAATGAATAAAAACTTAATTTTTAGTTTATGATACGCGGATATTTATTTCAAAATGAATACCCCCCGAGAAGGCCCTACTACTAAAACGGTCATTATGGTATCTTTAAGTTGCAAATGATCCTTGTAACCATGTCAAGGCGATTTGTCATTGGAAGGCGCCAAGGTCGGTTATATTTTTTTATGAGCGTATTTTAATTTCAACGAAATTCATTATGTGTATATTCTAACAGTACCGCTTATGGCCATATCACACTGGGCTGAATGCCATTCCGTACAGACGACTTTTGAAATCATTGTGACAAAAGGTGAAAATAGTCATAATGAGCTTCATTTTCTCCATTTACGGTTTTAACATAATTATATACGAAAATATAGCATTTCTGAGCATCTTTAGCATGCTACTTTGAATGGGAAATAGCTTATAATGAGCAATTGCCCCATTTGCCACAACGAGTTAAACTCTTTTCAATTTTCTTACCATCATTTATAGAGATTATCTATGTTTTGTACTTGATTATTTCAAAGTTAGTAAGGTTAATCATCATTGAAATCATTGAAATCTTTCAAATCATTGTGGCAAAAGGAAAAATTGCTATGATGAGCAATCATTTTATGCAATCATTTACCACAATCATTTTGAACACTTTTCAATTATAATTTATAGATATTTTATATTGTGTACTTGATAATTTCAAAATCGACTGCTGCTGATTTGTTTTATGTTGGAAATGATTTCTTAATAAGTTACAGTAAGGGTATAATATAGACGCTTTCTAAAACCTGCAGCAGACTGCTTTTTGAAAACATTGTGACAATAGAAGAAATTGCCCATTTCTCCTTTTGTCACAATGTTTTCAAATTTTAGTCTTAGGTTATCCATTCTGTTATACGCTATTGGTTGACAAAACATGTTGAAAGTCGTCTGCTGTAGAATTGTGATATGAGGGAGAGGGTTTACAGGCAGTATATGTTCAAAATAATTCAAAATATCTTTTCTGTTTTAAGGTTGTATATATATTCCGACATCAGTTTAAATTGTCCTCCCTTTTCCGTTTTCAGGTAGTATATGTTCCGACATTTTAAATTGTCCTCCCTTTTCTGTTTTCAGGTAGTATATGTTCCGACATCAGGAACTCCTTCAAACAGTCAAGACACACTTTTAGAGCATCAGATCTCACAAGTGCGTGAAAATCGAATACGTGAACGCTCCATACAAACGGACACGATGTTGGACTTGCCTCCACAAATCGCCATCTCAAAAGATGGCGAGGAGGGATATATCGAAAGTCAAAAACATTTAATGTTTAAACGTAGTCGATATCTCGATCATGTATTTAGGCCACCCCCAAATAGAACTGTGCACGATCGTGAAAGCCCACCGCCATATTATTCAAACTCTTCTAGTTTAGAAAATCTTGAGAACTCTACATCGTCAGCAAGGATTGATAGAGACCTAAGGACTACGCCGAAAAGACTTTCAGAGGACAAAACTCACCATAGGACATTGTCTAATAGAGGGGAGCGGACACGAACCGTTAGTGCCAGCTCTTTTTCTTCAAACACAAAACAAACTGTGGATGAATCCCCAGACTATGGCGAAACTAGTGATATAAACAGAGTTAGACCAGATGCGGACAATAATGTATGAGTGAAACAAATCAGACAGGAACGTGCAATTTCTCCTTTTGACACAATGTTTTCAACTTTTCATCATAGGTTATCCATTCAATTATGGAGATTTTCTATAATTTGAAAAAAAAGTTCAATGTCGTCTGCTGCAGAATTGTTCTATGAGGGAAAGGGTTAAACAAAACTTGTATGAAAAAAGGAAAATTAATTTTTAAAGTGGAGTTTCTCCCATTTCAAATATATTCAGCTAGATATCAAAATTATAATTCCAATTTTTCTTCTATGTATTGAACCAGATGGCTCTTAACAACAGTATATCTGGGATACTGTAAACCCTTTACCGCATACAACAAATATGTAGCAGACAACCTTGAAAACATTACCAGAAAAAAAGGAAACTCCCTTTAAATGTTTTCAAGAATTTATTTATTTTTCACAACACATACATCCGTGACAATCATTAGTCTAAATAATACATAGTGCTTTCATAAAGGACCCATTCAGGCGTTTAGTCAGAATTTTAGAATGTTTGTATTTGTCAATAACACTAAAACAAAAAGGCATTCGGGATTAACATGCACTAAAATACATTTAACCCTTTCTCTGTTTAAAGCAACATTTAGGACATGGAGAATATGTTTAAATTTATAACGACTTCATTACTCCGACATCTGTCCCATTTCCCGTATCGATGAGTCGAACAGAAATGCAATTATTTATCCCATGTAGACGCATTTTGGCGTTTCTGCAGCAGAAGACGTTTGAAAGCATTTATGGCAAAAGGGGATATAGGCCATAATGAGCAATTTATCTTTCTGCCACAATGTTTTCTCTTTTTCGCTAACAACATTTTTCAACATTTTCAATTTTGAAGCGTTTCTACTGTTGTGCCTACATATTTATAAATATTGGAACTGGTGAATGCAGACTTTCTGGCGACGTTGATGCCTCTTGCATCAACTTTCTCTTGTAACCACATACTATTACAATATACGCTTCCGTAATGTATATATGCTATGCAGTGAGAAAGCATTTTAATTAATTATAATTAGTAAGTATAGTAAAATATATAAAACTCACGAACATTTTACCAGAAGACTTTTGTTACTTCATACCATCCTGGTGGGGATGATTTCCTCAGCATTAGTTTAGCAGACCGCCAGTTTGTCGCAGAAATATTGTCTTTAATCTGCAACACGAGTCCACTGTTTATTCCCGATTGTTCAATAATTTCACCAACCGAAATAATACTTTGACACACAGACAAACCAAGATCCTTAGCCAAGTTTGGATAGATGTGAACATAAAACATAACTAATAGTTAAGAACAGTCGTTATGTAAATGGCGTAGGTGCACTTCAGAATAAACCCGCCCGAGTGTATAATCTCCCTGTGAGGACTCAAGTTACACACAACTATGACTCTGGTAAATTTCAATACCAGAAGAATTGTTAAGATACAAAATGTGTGTTTTTTACTCTATATTAAACAACTGACCAGCAGCATTCTTGTTCAAAGTATCATAAGGACGTTGGTTTGAAACCGCCTTGTGTGAAAGCACCAACCTACAATCCTTTCATAATTATTCAGTAGACCTATCTCAAGATAGGACACATTTGATCCATCCGAAGTTAGGCATCAGACTCCCCATTAGTCTGGTTTTTCCTGTAGCAATTCAGTCGTCGTTGCCATAATCGTGAGCAGCGACTAGCGAAGGGATCATATTATAAGTTTGTAAAGGATATGCTCGAGTAACTCACACAAGCTTTCACTGTACGTTTTCATTAAAAAGGAGTCATAAACGATCTTGACATGCAACTTTCGCGCTATGTATGCTTACTTATTTCGTTACATTCTTAACCCTTTCCCAAATACAGCAAATCTGAAGCAGACGACTTTGAAAACATATTTACAAACACATCTTGTTTGCAACAGGCAGGATATAAGCATTTACTCTAACTTAGCACTGACCTGCAATAATGGTACAATTATAGGCAAAGGAACTAGTACATTTTGTAATTAATATAACCGCTTAGAAATATGCAGATCATGTGCAGGTGTATGTAAATGGTATTCCTCGATGGGTATTCATAATCCGCTCAATCTAAGATCATATATTCTCTTGTAAAGCTAAATGTAAATTTAAATATACTACATCATTTCTATTTTATTTTTAACAACAATAAGACATTTGCAAACATTTCCTTTTACAGTCATCTTAGTGATCAGTCAATAATTACCGGTTAATTACATGTTTTAAAATTCCCTTAAAAAGAATGTTATTCATTGCATACTGCCTTAGATAATTACGTTAAATACTTAAGTTAACAATTATCCTTTAATACATGTGATTCCTCTCCGTCTTAAGATCTTTTATTATAAGTATGTTATGATTTGCTTTTAAGTACATTCATGTTACATTTTAATTACCATTTTATTAGGAAGCTCTTAATTAACCCTTTCCCTCTTACGATCATACTGCAGCAGACGACTTTGAACATATCTTGTCAAAAAATAGAAAATCTCTATAATTGAATGGATAGCCTATGACTTAAAGTGGAAAACATTGTGGCAAAAGGAGAAATTGCTCGTTTTTAGCAATTTCTTCTTTTGTCACTATGTTTTCAAAAAGCCTTCTGCTGCAGAGGCATCAGAAAGCGTCTATATGAGGAAAAGAGTTAAGTGATTCGGTCTTGGCACTTGATTTCATGTATTGGTGAATTTGTATACCCCCTTGGAAGAAGAGGGGGTATATAGGAGTCACTGTGTCGGGCTGTCTGTCTGTCGGCCGGAAGCCATATTTTGTCCGGCCTATTTCTTACAAACCACCGGGTGGAATTCAATAAAATTGTACATGAAGCTTCTATAGAAAGAGGAGATGTGCATATCCTAGAGGGGTTACAATTGCATGTTATTTTACAGAGTGATGGCCCCTTTACTTATTAAGTTATGGTGTAGGTGAAGGTGCTGTTTAGGGGGTATTTATCATTTTCAGTGATAGTTCTAGTTGTCATAGTTGTCTAAACCAATATGGTTGAAAATGCATAGTATTCAAAACCCATATGATTGAAAATGCAGGGTATCTAAACTCTTATGACTGAAAATGTAAAGTAGACAAAATCCTTCTTTGAAAAAGCGGAGTAGACAAACCCGCACTGATTGAGAATGCAGAGTAAACAAACCCCAATGATTGGTGATAATTCTGTCACATGTTATATATGAATGAAGGTGATAATTGTTTTAATCCTGTTTGTCACAACCATTGATTTTGTTAATCATTATTAATATGTATACCATATTGTTATTATTCATGTAGTATGTGTTTCTTCTTGTAATTATGGCATACATTATGATTACCCTGGTAATCCCATCGAGGGAATTTTGACTACCCTATCATTTTCAGTGAGGGTATTTTGAGTGTCCCTCGCATGTTATACATACATTGTATATATATTTCACCACATACAATAATTAAATTAAACAAATCAGTTAATTTAAAATCTTCCTGTATATGGTACAAGTTTGTACTACATGAACTATACAGTGCTAGTAAGCAACTCAAATTTAAAGAGAATCAATGTTAGTAATGAACAAGACAAAAAGTGTACCTAGTTATAAATGATCATATATAGCCTGTTAGTGGTTTTGGATAAGATTTTCTTTCATTTTTTAGCTCACCTATGCACGAAGTGCAATGTGAGCTATTGGGATCACATTTTGTCCGTCGTCCGTCCGGCGTGCGTAGTCAACATTTACCCTTGTTAACACTATACAGACTACATTTTGTATCCAATCACCATGAAAGTTTGTCAGAACATTCATCTCCATCAAGTCTTGAACAAGTTTGAAACTGGATCATGTGGTGTCAAAAACTAGGTCAATAGGTCAAATCTAAGGAAACTCTTGTTAACACTCTGGAAGCTATATTTTTGGCTTAAGCATGTTGAAACTTTGTCAGAATGTTTGTCTTAGTTATATCTAGGTCAAGTTCGAAACTGGGTCATGTTCGGTCAAAAAAAAGGTCACTTGGTCAAATTTAAGGAAAATCGTGTTAACACTCTGTAAGCCACATTGTTGGCTTGAGCAACATTTGTCAAAATGTTTGTCTTAGTGATTTCTAGGCCAAGTTAAAAACTGGGTCATGTCCCGTCAAAAACTAGGTCACTAGGTCAAATTTAAGGAAAATCTTGTTAACACTCTGGAAGCCACATTTTGGGCTTGAGCATGTTGAAACTGTTTTAGAATGTTTGTCATAGTGATATCTAGATCAAGTTCGAAACTGGGTCATGTTCGGTCAAAAACTAGGTCACTAGGTCAAATTTAAGGAATATTTTGTGAACATTCAGGTGAGCGATCCAGGGCCATCATGGCCCTCTTGTTTTTTATTTTTGTTTATCTAAAATACATAACTGTTTCCAATGCAATGGATCAAATAGGTATATAACTTGCTCCTCTGCCTCCAATTTCGTGAATTATGTAACACTTTAACCCCAACATTCTGCTATAACTACAGAGCAACTGTAACTCATGTAAATCATAATAAAAATGTTTGTTTTTTCTCAATAAATGTTATTTATTTCTAGTACATACCGTTGGGGTCCCCGGCCTAACATTCTCCAACACACCGCTTCCTAACTTTCTCCCCCACAACATCGTCTCTAAATGTTGATGTATTTGAAGATTGCACACAATACAGACAGATTAATGCATGCAAATTTTGTTTTGCAGATTACCGACTCTACTTCTCCACACCACTTATGCCGTAGCGTTTCGTCCGTCGTGCGTGTGTGTGTCCGTCTGTCCGTAAATATATTGCTTGTTAACACAATACAGTCTTCATTTTGATTGTATCTCAATCAAATTTATACAGTAGTTAGATATCCATGAGAGCTCGGTTCCTTTTTTAAACCAGCCAGATCCGCCCGTGCATGACTGGATTATGGCCCTTGAAATTGTCAAAATTGCTATAAAAGATCTTGTTAACACAATACAGGCTCAATTTACTATCTGATCTGCACCAAACTCATTAGTTAGATATCCATGATATCAACATCAGTTGTATCACGATGACAGTTCACTTATTCATGATCCCTGGGTAAACAAACCAGTACTAGGCTAGAAAATGTGCTTTGCTCAAGGGCACCCCACCATGACCGTAGAGCCGCGACCGGGGATCGAACCCGGGGCACCTGGTTTCAAAACCCCCGACGCTAACCACTCGACCACAGCGGATTCCATATAATATATTTTGGAACAGTAGAGATGTGACGAAACAAATGAGATAGTTATTTAACTTTATGAACTGAAGGATCTGTTCAACGCTACCAATTCCTTAAGCATAGACAACGTCCTTGCTAGAGGATATACCTATGCTAGTGATATCTACTTGGTGAATCTTGATCCAGGGAAATTGCTGCAAAGTCGAAGTTTAACCGAATTTTTTTTTTTTTTGCATTGGAACCATGGAGTGCGTGCAGTTAACAATTGCTGTCATAGCAACCAAAAGACAAACACTTCTAAATTCTCCTCCCAAACAGTTGATTTTCGAATTATTATGTAGAACTGTTTTTAGGTGACGATCTATCAAATTCTTTCAATTGTCCAAGCAACATGGCCACCAGGGGCGTTTTGTTGTTGTTTTCTTTGCTTTATAGCTATAGAGAAAACTTTAGAAACATTATTCTTCAAAATAATCAGGCAGATTTCCAAATCATGTTTGTAGAAATGATCCTTGGGTAACACTCTTTCAGATTATATAAAAAAAATATTCTGTTATGTTCAGCGCTGGCATTTGCCAACTTATCTATACTTTAAAATGGAAGGCAATGTTCAGATTAGACAGAAGCAAGTCAATGCTATTTTAAATAATATATAGCATGTTCATGTATGCAGGTATGATAACATGTCAGCACATTTTAACTTTGATTTATTACCATATTTCAAAAGTACATACCTCAACCAACAGTAGCTATTATTTGTCAATAGCAATAGTGTTATTATTAAAAGCTGTCTTTAGTTAGGATATGTACGTCTTCTGTGTTACCATGTACGTATATATATGATAATTCAGTTAAAAGTACATTCACCTTAAATGTGCAAACTACCATGTACAATGGTATGGTAACATTTCGTGACAGATTACTATGTCACATTGTCATATTTCTAATCACACACAGAAACCAAAAGTCGCGTAATACTTGTTAACAGCAAGAGTGTTGTTATTAAAGCTGCCTTTTGTTAGACTTTCATTCGTATGCATTTACCTCGCATTTACCTTAAACATATAAAAAGGTATCTCACCTCACTCCTTGGGAAAAGAGTTAACGTCTTTTTGATACCTAGGACATGGTTACTGGCCACTCCTTGACAATGTATTTCAAGACTTTCTGACACCATGGACAGAATTTCTTGCTTCTTTTGATGCTTAAAGGCAATAATACCGTTGTCTAAATACACTCGGCTCAATTAAAAACAGACATATTTGCTACCGTGTCATATATAAGGCATCATCGGTACCCCATCCTCGGTACCCAGGCTATTCATACAATATATGATACCCTGGGCAAATTGGCTAGCGAAACTTCGTAAAGCCACGATTTTCTCCGTAACTACGACGGGTGTTCGGAAAGTTTCGGGACAAGTGCCGTAACTTTTTTTTTAAATACTTGTACACAATTCTTTAAACATTCACAGTTCTATATACCTTCTATTCATTTTCAGAAGCAAAATGACAAAGTTAAAAAATAAGACGCTAGTTATTATCACCATAGCAACGTTATGTAAACGTGAGTGGGGCAACTAAATGTATAATAATTGTATAAAGGGGAGTTCGGAAAGTTTCGGGACAAGTGCCGTAACTTTTTTTTTATATATTTGTACACAATTCTTTAAACATAACCAAAATGACAAAGTTTAAAATAAGACGCTAGTTATTATCACCATAGCAACAGTATGTAAACGTTAGCGGGCCAACTAAATGTATAAAATATTGCAGAAGATCTTTGTCGTTATATTGGACACAATACACATGTACTTTCCGAACACCCCTCGTACACTGTTATTACTGTACATAAAATTTGTAGCATGCAACCAATCAAGCGGCCGGATTTAACTTCATGAATTATTCATGAGTACGAAGTTTCGCTAGCCAATTGGCCCAGGGTATCATATATGTCATGAATAGCCTGGGTACCGAGGATGTTTATAAGGGAACTCCGGGTACCTCGCCTCACTACTTTGAGTTCGTGTTCACGTCGTGTTCATATGGCATGGTTCCTGGCCACTTCTGTGTTCAGAATGGAATGGACAAGATGTCAGAATAAACTTCCATTCAGTTTCAACCAGGCCCGTTGGCTATCATGTCATAAATAAGGGCTTCTCAATGCATCTCGCCTCACTCCATGGCAATATATATTACGACTTTCGGACAACAGGGACAGGATGATACGAAGAACTTTCAATTAAACATATAAACACATCCATACGACGATATCAACTTTGTAGTTGTCAGGTAAAGGTAAAGATTACACTTATGCTGTGCCATTGCTTTGAAATATGTGATAAAGATAGATATTTCCAAACACGTCCAGAAAGAAGTGGGTCTTTATCCTCCCGAAAACAAAGGTGTTTTTTTGGGGGGCGGGGGGTGGGGGGGGGGGGGGGGGGTATATTGAAATCACCCTGTCCATCTGTCTGTCTGTCCATATGCTTGTATGCACAGCTTCTCCTTAACGGCTAGACCGATTCTGATGAAACTTTACACAGTTGCAGTACGCAACCCGAAGATGTGCATGAAGTAAGACTATCCCTGTCCGTCTGTCCGTGTCCGTCCATCTGTCTATATGTCTTCTAAGCGCAACTCCAACTTAATGGCTGGACCGATTCTGATTAAACTTTACACAGTTGCAGTACACAACCCGAGGGTCTGCATGAAGTAAGATTATCCCTGTCCGTCCTTCCGTCTGTCTGTCTATTTGTCTTGTAAGCGCGGAAAGGGGGGGGGGTTGGGGTATCCTTCATGAGTTCACTCACAGTTTTAGTTTATAATTGTCGTCTCTGTAGCAGACAACTTTTGAAAACACTTTGGCCAAAGGAGGCGTTGCTCATGATGATCAATTTATCATTGTGTCACAACGTATTTTAACTCTTTTCAATTATCTTTCTTTCATTTTCATAGTTTAGTTATCTTGTTTTCAAAATCGTCTGCTGCATATCTGTGTATTTGGGAAAGAGTAATTGGGTCTAGGCTCTAGGGATAAAAAATCCTTCAGGACATTGGCTATCTGAACATGGGTCCACACATATTTTGTACAAAGAGGCTTGCGTGTGATAAAATCCAATATAAACGATGAACTGTTCCTGATTCAATATCAAATTTAGGTGTGGAGGCGAGATGTTTATACCGTATCAAGGGAACCTTACTTCCTTCTAGTATTCACTACCAGTTCAGGGAGCCATTTGATCATAGTGAATTCCGTCCGAGAAATGCTTTATCTCTTTCTGCACATTCTTTTAAAAGAACTATCTTGTTTCGTACATTTTGGGCACAAAGAGCAAAATAAAGCCATTTAATATTTAAACACACAACAGCATTAAAAAACTGTGCTCATATTTAAGATTGATTGATTGGGGTTTAACGCCGTTTTAACAATGTCTTAGTCATATCACGGCGGCCAATTCACCAAATCATGCGTTTCCTGGTTTTCTCACACCAGTACAACAAACAACATTCTTTCCAAGCAACTGGCTGCTTTTCCACATACACTAAGCTAATTGGTGAAAGACAAATGACGCATGTCGCATTGCCATTTGTCAAACGTCGGAAAGAATGTTGGCCGAGCCGGGATTCGAACGCACGACCCCTGTATTGACAGCCCTCGTCGCTACCGACTGAGCTATTGGGGCTCGGCTTCATATTTAAGTAAAAATATATTCCGTAAAATCGTGCTGTGTCGACCTGAGGCGTAAATGTAACATATCATATTAAACGTGCTGAACCTCAGAAATCTGATAATATAGTCAAAGTTTAAAACTGCCCAAAAGATGTCTTGAAATACTAGAATCATAATACTGGAATAAAATCAGAGAAATAATTTCTACTGGGTATACATACCCATTAAGCCATTTTTTACACATTTTCATGACTTTCAATTCACAATTTTTCAACACTTACTCCAAAAATAGATCCTACTTATTTGTGACTATTAGCAATATTGGCAGAAGTTTCACCATTTCAAAATTTTGATCACAATCTGGGGTTCAGCACCTTTAAGAAGAAAATATGTTACATTTACGCCTGAGGCCGAGGGGGCAGTGCCTTTTGGAAGATATTAATCAGAGGGGAAGCATGTATAATTGGAAACACCAATCAGAGGTAAGCAATGCCTTTTGGAGATCACAATCAGATGGAAGCAATGCCCTTTAG
Source organism: Serripes groenlandicus (assembly GCA_031761405.1). Taxonomy (NCBI): domain Eukaryota; kingdom Metazoa; phylum Mollusca; class Bivalvia; order Cardiida; family Cardiidae; genus Serripes; species Serripes groenlandicus. The sequence goes on from JASEVX010000075.1 coordinate 669,405, forward strand.
GAGACACCAACCAGAGCTGTCTGGTCAATCCTACCTCTCTGTTGAATCCTAAACCACTAGTAAATCCCAAGGCAACCAACTTGTCAATCCTAACCGCATTGGTCAAGCATACCCCACTGGTCAATTCTACTCCACTGGTCTATCCTAAACCACTGGTCAATCATACCCCATAAGTCAATACTAATCCACAGTCAATCATACCCCCGCTGGTCAATCCTACCCTACTGGTCTATCCTAACCGCTGGTCTATTCTAACCCACTAGACAATCCCCAACCCATTGGTCAATCCTACCCCATTGATCAATACTATCCCCATTGGTCAATCCTATCCCACTGGTCAATCCTTCCCCTCTGGTCAATTCTTCTCCATTGGTCCATCCTTCCCCCATTAGGCAATCTTACCACACTGGTCAATCCTGCCCTACTGGTCTATCCTAACCACTGGTCTATACTAGCCCCATTGGTCAATACTATCCCACTGGTAAATACTACTCCGTGGGTCTATACTAAAATACTGGTCTATTCTAACCCACTAGTCAATCACAACCCACTTGTCAATCTTAATTCATTGGCCAATTCTACCCCACTGGTCTATTCTATCCAACTGGTCCATCCCAAGCCAGTGGTCTATCCTAAAATATAATGCAGAGTCCTGTACATGTCCATAATGTTATTTCTTCTCAACCATAATCTACCCTTTTCTACTTGTTCTTGGAAATAATCTACTGGCTTTTAAGTATTTTAGAAATGACCACAACATGTCCTAAAATGTGTCAACATCCAAAAATTTACTTGCTCATTATTTAGACGGAAATTATACATTGTACTGAAAATATGCATTTGTATCTCCAACATATTCAAAAACAACCTTTTTGTAAATAACTCATTGAATATAATTTATTTTTAAGCCCTAATTAGTGTTTTATGTGTGATTCGAGATAGCGTAAACGTTGTTCTCAATTTTGGTGGTCAAATTCAGATTTGATTGACACATGTAGCTTTATAGCTAGTGGTTGATCTAGATCAATTTGGTCGTAAAGAACAATTAATATCTGGATGTTTTAGATATCTTTTTTATATTTTACCAGGCAGTCAGGAGACGAATTTGAGCTTATGTCTCTTAGGCAATTATCTTGGTGATTCCAATGAACTAAGGTAAGTGCCTATGTTGAAATGCCACTCAATAGGTCGGTAGTTGATGTTGAAGATGAAGTTGTGGTATCAAAAGTCGATTCAGTGGATACAGCATTTTTTTCAACTGTATCTATATGTCTAAGAGAAAGGCAGTCACTATGTTGCTTCATAAACAGTTTGAAAATACAGAGGAATATAGAATTCATTGAAATTAGTGACATTTATAACTATTACATGTCATGTAATACAGTCAGGATCAGTCGACTTTTTTTCTGATGTTTAACAAATACTTTTATTCTGAAATGTATTGGATAACAGCATTTTTGCATAAGGGGTCTGATGTTTATACCATAACATAACACAAGAGGGTCATGATATGTACAGGACAGCTCTACTCGATTCTGACGATTTACATTTCCTGATAGATTAACCCTTTCCCAGATAAAGCAATTCTGCAACAAAGAATCTCATGAAATGATTTGAAAACAGTGTAACAAAAGGAAAAAATGCTTTTTTTTAGTATTTGCTACTTTTATCATAATGTTTTCAAAAGTCGTCTGCTGCAGAGGCGTCAGAAAGCATCATAGTTAATCAAAAATGCATGATGATCAATATGTTACTTATGAATGTTCGATTGTAAACTGTTGGCCAAAGTCAGGTAAATGCTAACTTAGCCGAATAAAATTAAAACATTGTTAATAATATAAAAGGTAATTTACAATTATTGTCAATTTTAATAGTTTGTTAATGGACAATAAACACGGATCTACACTAAAACATCAATATTTGCTTCTGTACATAGATTTATTTGCAGTAATTATAATGTTA